>OY740785.1:96027800-96375361 GCA_963514005.1 Raja brachyura | reverse complement strand
CCTTTCCTTGGCAGCTCTGATTCCTCTTATCAGCTTGTACTTGGCCTGCCTGTTGAGGTCTGCATCCCTCATCTTTTCACTGGCGGAGCTGTCTGAGTTCTGCTGTAAACCAGGCTTGTCGTTGTTGAACCAGATCCTGGTCCTAGTGGCAATGCAACTGTCCTCTCAAAAGCTGACATACGATATCACAGTGTCTGTGATATGTCCATCCTTATGCTCTAGGCTAATCAAAAGAGAAATTATCTGGGGTGTACCATATATTACAGCAAACATCTGTTGGGCGCCAGTAGACACAGAAACAGGAGATTTCCATTCCTGCAGGACACTTTCCAGATGTTCTTTGCATGACAATAGCAATCAGTTGAAATAGAGGAGTTTGCTTCTTGCCGTCCCCACTCCCATCCCTACTCACAACAGCTTTTGGAAGTTCCAGCAATAATGAAGGACATCAACAGATCAATGCAGTATAATGTAATGATTTACAAGAATTTGATTCTGCATGAGAAAAGTAAAGGTTTTTAATTACTACTAAAGGTTCTAAATTATTCTTAAATTAGTGGAACATAAACATTTTTGTTGGTGGATCACATGAGAGAAATTAAGCAGCATATTATATATTACTTTTAGTCTAGAAACTTCCACGTTGCTTTGACACATTTTATTCATTACATTTCATATCAATGAATGTATCAATTCAAGAGCAAAATTATCAGGTGGGATGTCTGTTGAACTGAGGCTCTTAAATCAATAAAACTGGCTGGCAAATTAGCATTGATGCAGTGCAGTGACAATTTAACTGAACTATCTTAATGCCACTCCAGACCCTCCAAAGAGCAGAAGACACTGGGCCACATCTGCCAAGTGTGATACTTGCACGTACGTTTGCATCAATTCAATGATCCCATTGCTTTATCTTTTAAGCATATTGGAGATTGAAATATGGAGTCATATTCAGTAGAACCTTGGCCGAAAAAGGAAAGGATACACTATTGCCAAAATGAAAATAACAGAATTATCAATCTAGTTAGAAACAAATTAAAATGTGATAAAAGCCAATATGGTGCACGCTGGGTCAAATCCCATTCAAAATTCTGAACCCTTTGACATTGTATCAAATTAATCAATGATAATTTTCCTTTCTAAGACAGATGATTTTGTTCTTGCAGACAGAATAACAAAGTTTGATTACGGCTGGAAATTGCACAAATTAAGTTCTGAAAATGAAACATATTCCGAAGACAAACCTTTGAGATTTACAACCCCGTAAAATAAATCTCTCACCATTTCAATATTTAAGTCTCCACTTTATTCCTGCCAACATGTTGCAAGGAAGAAGTACCCGATGGCTAAATATAATTGAAAATTCTTTCTAAAACTTTAAGGTGATACATTTGGAACTGTTATAGGTGTAAAAAAGCAATTTTGTATCAATAAAACCATACTAAGTGGGACCCATTGTGTCCCAGTCACTAAGGGGGGTGGGGGGGTGGGAGGGTTGTGGGGGGAACGGGGGGTATGTAGGGGGAGAGGGGGGTTGTGTGGGGAGAGGGAGGATTGTGGGTTGAGTGGGGAGAGGGGGGCTGTGTGGGGGGGGGGTTGTGTGGGGGAGAGGGGGTTGTGGGGGTGAGAGGGGAGTTGTGGGGGGTGAGAGGGGGGGGTTGTGCGGGGAACAGGGCGGGGTGCGGGGGAGGGGGGTTCGTGGGAGAGGGGGTGTGGGAGGGGGGTGTGTGGGAGGGAGTGTATGTGGGTGGGAGGGGTTTGCGAGGGTGGAGGGAGTGGGGATATGGGGGAGAGGGTGTGTTTGGGGGGGTGTGGGGGCGGGAGGGAGGATGTGGGAGGGGGTGGTTTGGGGGAGGGGTGTGTGTGGGCGGGGAGGGGTGTGGGCGGGAGGTATGTGTGGGCGGGAGGGTCGTGGCTGGAGCGGGGGGGGTGTGTGGAGGGGAGAAGAGGGTTGTGTGGGGGAGAGGAATAGTTGTGAGGGTAGAGGGGGGTTGTGGGGGGGGGAGAGGGGGTTGTGTGGGGAGAGGGGGGCTGTGTGGGGTTGTGTGGGGAGAGGGGGCTGTGTGGGGGAGAGGTGGGTTGTGGGGGGGGAGAGGGGGGTTGTGGGGGGGAGAGGGGGGTTGTGGGGGGAGGGGTGGTGGGTGGGCTGAGGGGGTTGTGGGGGGAGAGGGGGGGAGGGGTTCATAGCAGAGGAAGTGTGGGATGGGTGTGTGTGGTAGGGTGTGTATGTGGGAGGGGGTGTCTGGAAGGGGGGTGTGTGAGAGGGTGGTGTGTGGGAGGGGGGTGTTTGGGAGGCGGCAGTGTCTGGGAGGGAGGTGTGTGAGAGTGGGGTGGAAGGGTGTGGGTGGTGTAAAGGTGTGGGTGGGGGAAGGGTGTGGGTGGGGGAAGGGTGTGGGTGGGCGAAGGGTGTGGGGGGGGAAGGGTGTGGGGGGGGGAAGGGTGTGGGGGGGGAGGGTGTGGGGGGAAGGGTGTGGGGGGGAAGGGTGTGGAGAGGAAGGGTGTGGGGGGGAGCGTTGTGTGTGGGCGGGGAGGAAGGGAAGGTGGGAGGTGTTTCTGGAAAAGATGTACAAGAAGAGGAAAGATAATCTGAAATTAAAGGCAAACCACTGAGGGGGAAATCAGGAAGATGTTTTTGCGAAAAACCAAGAAAAACATTTTTAGAATTTCTTTTCCCACCTTCTTCTAACCCAAAAGTTAGGAACATTGGGAGAATCAAGGGATTGTGATGTTTGGTGGACTGTGTAGGGTGGGAGGACCCGTTGCTCCTCCCGTGCAGCAGGTGGCGTTGCACAGGACAAAGGGAGATGTCTTGTATATAGTTTATCCTGTCAGTGTGTGAGTGTGCAGTCAGATTCTTTGTGTGCAGCCATTTTTTTTAGTTGTCTTGCTGCCATTAATTGAAGTAATGTAATAAAGACTTCTGTTGTACCTTGAAGACTCTTAAGTACTTGTGCAGCCAACGAAGTCGAACAAGTCCAAATTCAACATTGGCGACTACGTATATTACCGCAATTACACCGTCCAAGGACAAGACGGACAATGCAAACAGCCTGATGACCGATTAAGAAACCGCGTTCCTCCCAGCAAAACCTGACCAAAACCAAGCAGTCGGACACCCCGGTGTGTGTGTGTGTGTGCGTTTTGAGTTGTCTTGCTACCAGCATTGAAGTAATGTCATAAAGACTTCTGTTGTACCTTGAAGACTCTCAAGTACTTGTGTTCACCTAGAAGACGTACAAGAAAGGGATGTGCAACCGAAATGGGTAGACACAATTGGTTAAGGTGTAGAACATTGAGCGGCTGAATAGCTATTCTGCTCTTTTTTAAATACTCATTCAAAATCCAAAGTAAGGGCATGGTCTAGCAATACTTACAGATACTAACGCACTGCATAATAAGGAAGAGTAGAAATAATTAGTCAGAATCTCTTTCTACTATAATAAGTAGAAAAGGGATTGGTCATGCTTTGCTGGGATGATATTGCAACAAACTGTAGAAATGACATTTAGTGTTAAATTGGGGAGAAATGTTGGTAGAAATATAACAGGACATTTTAACCACCTAAGAATACATGGGAAAGATGCTTTGTGGTGTAAAGCCGGGGATTCTTTTTGGCTGTGTTCAGCCAGTCAATATGTTGCTCTGTTAAGGAAACTGCTTGAACTGCTTCCGCGTAATGAAGCAGATCAAGTAAGTAATCTTACTAGAGACATGATGAGCTGTAGATTCTGGAACTTTGAGTAAACCACAAAGTGCCAGAGGAATTCAGTGAGTCAGGTAGCATAGTCATTGTGGAGAGAATGGAAAGGCAACTAGAGTTTGAATAAGCGTCCCGACCTGAAATGGCACCTAGCCAATCCCTCCACAGGTGCTGCCTGATGCACTGAATTTTTTACACAAGTAATCTTCCCAGTTCGTATGCAGCACCTAATTACATGCACAAGGCAAGAATTCAGTAGTGCATTGCTGTACAAAGTAATCAACTGCAAAAGCACATCTGGAGGAGTGAAGAACTGGGCCTATATTTAACTTTGGAAATTGTGGCCTTATATACATGACAAGTCTAATGCTAAACACATAATACAGGGAAAATAAAGCTGTTGCTGAAAGAGCTTACAGTGTCTTGGAGTCTAAATCTCCAAAGACTTGTAACCAAGCCATGAAGCAATAGCCAAGATGAAGAGGTGTTATTTATGGACAGTCGCTATTATGTATTTGTACTCTGAAACCTAGCCAAGACCGTTTACAATATCCTGCATCAATCGTTTCACATCTCATATGGGATAGAGGCTCTGATTAGGGTGCAGGCACAGAGTATCTCTTTATTTACACATTAACTTAAAGTCCAGTCTCTATACTTTCAACTATCCAAGTTCACTTTTCTTACAATCAAAGCCAAAATCACATTTAAATGCAAGAAGGTTATCGAAGAAAATAGTATTCCTATAGTTGTGGACTCTAGTTTAAGAGTTCCGTCAAATGAGAGGTTCTGGCTGAAATGGAGATCACTTTGTACAGGATGCGGGTATCTTCATACTCATACTGAATTTATTAGCCAAGTATGTTTTACAACATACGAGGAATTTGATTTGCCATACAGTCAAATAAATAAAAAGCAACAGAACACAAAAAGTACATTTTAACATAAACATCCACCACAGTGAGTCCTCCAGATTCCTCACTGTGATGGAAGGCGGAATAGTAAGATTGAACGAGAACTTACCAAGTTTGAAGGTTGATCTTTATTTCATGAGGAGTCGCGGTGAGGGATTTCGTGAAGAGCCCGCCGGCACGCATGCGCGACATTCTTCAAAGCAGCGGTGTGGAATCACAGAAACAACAACAGAAATGACTTGGCATAGTAAGATTTAAAGAGACTCTGATTACCAGCTGAAGATGATCGAGGGTTGGGAGCGGAGGGCACGAAATCCCTCACCGCAACTCCTCATGAAATAAAGATCAACCTTCAAACTTGGTAAGTTCTCGTTCAATCTTACTATTTCATTTCGGAGTCACGTGAGTGACTTCGTGAAGACTTCAAAGCTTCTGTGATTACACGCCCTGGACAACGTCCATGCGGACACACCACTAGCAAGGATGGATTGGAGTAAACAAGTTGACGAAACGAGGTTATACTGAAACAAAAAGAAGATTTGTTAATAACACAACAAATAACACCCTTTTAATCAGGGACATCCCCACGTTCACACCCGGCGTTCAGCACGGCCTCTGCGAACTGAAGGGGAGCAGCAACAGGCTTATTATAGAATCGCTGGAACACAGCTTCATTCGCCCATCCTGCTGTGGCGAGGATATGGTCCATGGGTACCTCCATGACTCTCGCCGCCGACGTAGATGCAGCCCTGGTGGAGTGGGATGTAAACACATTAGTGTCAATACCTGCCTTATTCAGGACGATCCGGAGCCACCTGGATATCGTCTGGACTGTCACTCGATGGTGAGGTCTTTTGTGAGTGACAAGCAGGTACAACTCCATTCCTCTGATGCTCCTCCTCACCTTGATGTAGTAACGGATGTGAGTGGCTAAACATAGCCGAGCATCTGCAGGGTATGCCGGGAACTTCAGCTGCAGCCCTGTGCACCCAGGTCTATGCTGCTTAAGTAGCTCATCGATGAAAAAGACTACTTCTCCTGGGGTTGACGTCATCCTGTCAATACGTAGTTTGTGGAGCGTCTGAACCCGCTGTGCTGAAGTCAGCGCTAGTAACATCACCAATTTCATAGTGAGTTGGTCCAGCTGTAACCCTTCCATGGGTGACCACGACCTGAGCAGGGCAAGTACATCCCTGACATCCCAGGTGATGTTGTAGCGTGGTGTAGGCGAATTCAGATTGAATATTCCCCGCATAAGCCTGGACACTAGCCTGTTCGATCCTACCTCGATGTTGAGGTAGAATGATAGCGCACTCCTGGCGCTGTTGATGGCAGTATAACTCAAGTGCTCATCATGGTGCAACCCCGCGAGGAATTCCAGGACGTCGGCTATGGAGACATCATCACAGGTGATGTGAGAGCGACTGCAGTAGGCTTCACACTTGGTGATGTGGGAGAGATATCTCCGCCTGGTTGACTCTCGACATGATGCTCCAATGGTGTTCATGGTCCGGGTGGTAAGGCCATACTGCATCCATGGCCTGGTCAGAACCTGCAAGCCAGTAATTTTAGATAGGCATGGCAGGGGTGTAACTCCCCTGAGACAGGGTGAGAAAACCAAATGTGGGCAACCCTCTAGAGGGACCCAAGGTTGACTAATCATGTCAGAGACCACCGGATACCAAGGCTGTGTGGGCCAGTCGGGTATGACAAGAATGCCTCTGGCAGAATCCATCCTGATTTTTTGTAATACCCGACTGATGAGGCAAAACGGGGGGAATGCATAGAAAAACCACTTCCCCCAGTCTAGCGAGAATGCATCAATCGCTAATGCCCCAGGGTCTGGTTCCCATGAAACATATGTCGGTACCTGATGGTTCAACCGGGACGCAAAAAGGTCGATATCCGGTTGGCCAAATTTGGCTGTAATTTGGGCAAAGATTGGAGGATGCAGCATCCACTCAAACTATCATTGAATTTGCGTGACCTGGTGTCTGCCACAGTATTAAGCCTACCTGGCAAATAGGTAGCTGAAATCCAAATATCTCGATCAATACACCAGCACCAAATAGTATTAGCCAATTTGTCACAAGAGACTGACCTGGTACCGCCCATATGGTTTAAATATGCCACCGCTGTAGTGTTGTCTATTTGGAGACGGACATGAGTGCCACTAAGATTAGCACAATATGCCCGCAGTCGGTGAAATGCTGCAAGCAGCTTCAAATAGTTAATCCCTTGTATTAGCAAGATGCTAGCTTCAAGGGGATCCCACCTGCCTCCACAACTAGAAGAGCTGTCCGCAGCTCCCCAAGCTTGCGTCAGTTTTGCAAATATACCACCGGATTGGGCACAACAATGGGTTTGAATGCCTTGCCAATATTGGACACCCACCATTGTAGCTCAACCTTAGCATCGGAAGGCAGCCCCATAGGTCTGTCAAAATGACCAGCGTTCTTTTTTTTTTTTTTTTTTTTTTTTTAACGCAGCAATCGTGGCCCTTCGCAGATTTTGATAATGCAAAGGTCCAAACCGGGCTGCCGGAAATAAAGCTACGATTTTCCCAATCATCTTAGCTGTAGGCCGAATAGATGGTATACTGGCGGATGCGAGATCCTGACATGCAAGGGAAACATCCTCCACCTTGTGAAATGGAATGTTGGCCCTCATTAGAATAGAGTCCACCGTGAAACCCAAATAATCCATAACCTGGGATGGGTGAAACTTCGATTTTTCTGGATGGACTATAAACCCCAGCTGCTGAAATATAGTAACAGTTGCTGAAACAGCGCTTCCAGAGTGTTGCCAATAAGCAGAATATCATCTAAATAAGCCATTACAATATGATGTTGTATACGTAATTTGGCCATAATAGGTTTGAGTAATTTAGTAAAGCCTAGGGCGGTAGTAAGCCCATTTGGTAAGGCCCGATATTGCCAGAGCTGATCCATCCAGACAAATTTCAAAAATTTCCGATGATGTTTCCGGATGGACACTGAATAGCATGCATCTTTCAAATCAATACATGCCATAAAGCAACCATGCGAAAGCAGTGATTTGGCTGTCTCAAAAGGTGTCCATTTTAAAATGTGTATATGTTACAAAAGGTATTCAACTGGTCAAGTCAATAATCACCCGACAACCTCCATCCTTTTTTGGCCTAGTAAAAATATGGGAGACGAATTCAATGGGCTCGTGAATAGTTTTCTCTATCACGCCTTTTGTTCCGACGAAAATTTTCAGCCGTGCCTGCTGCCTGCTCAACGGCAGACAGCGTAAACTTCCGTTGAGGCATATGCTGGGATGGAGGACCCCGAATATCCTTCCCTCTTGGAGAAGTCTTCCCCGAATTTTGTTGATTCTGCTGCAGGAGGGGCTCCAATATCCGCTCCATCCTGGCCAATACGCCCCTTGAGCTAAAACTCGGGCGGCCGAAGTCCTCATGTTCTGCTGAACTGCTGGGGCTTCGTCCATCGGCCCACACCTCATCGAGGTGACCCTGGTGCCGGAAAGTTGTCGCCGGTAGCCGCTGCAGCGAAGCTGAGCGATTCCCGCGCGGGAGGTACTCTCAAACGCCTCCTCGGCGGAGCTTGGTCTCGCTGCCTCGGAGGGCAAATGCGATGGGAAGTCGGCACCTGACTTAGCATGGAGATCCGACGCCCGCGCGGGCTTGCCGGCTGCCCATATCATGGACCTAGCCGACGCATAGTCTCGTCCTCCCATGCATGGGGGACTCGGCGACCGTGGCGTATGGGCTCGTTGAAGGGAGGAGCAGTTCGCTGGGCTTAGTGTCTGCTGACGGTTCTCAACTTCTGCTGACGGCGGTTAACCTCCCTGTGCCTACTGGAGCTGGATGGCTCCTCTCCAGTAGCCGCGTCATGCGGCCATACGCCCTTCACCCTGAACACTGGGGTGGTCGGAGACCTCCGGCTCAGAAAGATTGCCGGGGCTCCTTTCATCGGCCCGCACCTCTGAGAAGTGATCTCGGTGCCGGAAGTTGTCGCTATCGGCCGCCGCAGCGAACCGCGCGATTCCCGCGCGGGAAAGGTGTTCAACCGTCTCCGTTTAACGAGAGCGGAAGCCGTTGCCACAAAGGGCCCTGACGGCTTGGGGTCGACTCCAGCAGAAGCATGGAGCGACGCCCGCGCGGGCTTGCCGGCTGTCCACATCGTGGACCTTGCCGACGCACGGTCTCGTCCCCCCCATCGACAGGGGACTCGGCGACCGAGGCGGGACCGTACCCAAGCCCCCCGTCCCTGCGGCGGGGTTTGGGAGTTGGATAGCAGATCTCACAGACCCAGGTCCCGCCGTTGCACCAGACCGCACCATGGCGGCTGGTGGAGCCTTGGCCCGAACCGGGTTTAGGCTTACGGGCTCCTCCCCTGCCCTTCAACGAAGGGCTAGCGGAGGGGGGTCGGGCCGCAGCACGACCCCTTCCCCGTGGTCGCCAATGGCGAACTTGTGGCAGGGTCCCCCCTTTCGAGAGGCACCCCGTTCTCGGCTCCTGGAATCAGCATTGGAGCTGCTGCTCCTCGAATCAGCACAGGAGCTCCTGCTCCTTGAATCAGCACTGGAGCTCCTGCTCCTGGAACCAGCACTGGATCTCCTGCTCCTTGAATCAGCACTGGAGCTCCTGCTCCTCGAATCAGCACTGGAGCTCCTGCTCCTTAATCCAGCACTGGAGCTCCTGCTCCTGGACCAGCACTGGAGCTCCTGCTCCTCAAATCAACACTGGAGCACCTGCTCCTTGAATCGGCACTGGAGCTCCTGCATAGCGGCGGGTCGGGCCCGGTAACAACAGGGCTCCCCGACATCCACGTCTATTTCCCCACGTACCTGCAGGGAGAGAACATAATATACACCCGCCACAACAAAACACCAACTCACACTGGAGCTCCGGTGTATCGGCGGGTCGGGCCCTGTGCCAACAGGGCTCCCCGACTACCACGCCTGTTTCCCGGCCCGACTCGCAGGTGAGCCGCTGAGAAAGGCTCCGGGATAAGTGGCGGCGACTCCAAATCCACGTTCCTGTAGGGAGAGAACACACTGCTCCCCCCCCCCCAACAGGAAACACCAACTCTAGGGGGCTTAGCCTTACCTGAGTCGGCCCTCTGAAGGGCTGGTCAGGAGCCGCGCTCCCGACCAGCCGTCGACAGCAATGCGATGCGACGATATGTCGCGCATGCGTGCCGGCGGGCTCTTCACGAAGTCACTCACGTGACTCCGAAATGAAATAGAGTTCAATCTCTTCCCTTCTTTGTCCTTCAGCGGTCGGGGGCCTCTAACCTTCCGTTGACGGGACAATCTTACTCCCGTAGCTGGCCTCCTCGTCAGGGTGATCAAGCACCTGCATCGGGGGGGGGGGGGGGGGGGGGGATCTCAATTGCTCAGCACCGAGCGATCTACCCCAGGTCAGGGCTTGTCGAACCCTCTGCATCGTTGGAGCCTCCCAACTCGGTCTCTCCCGAGACTGCGAGCTCCGCGATGTTCGCGAGTCCGCAGGCCACGGTTAGAGTGTCGATCCCAGGCAAGGAATTGGCTCCAATGGTAGGTCCACGCCCCCGTGGTGGGGCTCAAAGTCAGTCACGAGCAAGGCCTCCAGCTCCACGATGTTAGGCCGCAGAGCGACCGGAGATACGACCCGGAAAACAATTGCATCTCCGGCAAGGTAAAAAAATTGAAAAAAAGTTTCCCCCGACCACCCCCCACATAAAACAAACCGGAGAACATAATAAACATAAATAAATGTAAATAAAGGTCAGAGTGATCTCTTGCATTATTTCAATTGAAAAATCAATCTTCAATGTGTCTTTTATCTGAAGGGTTCCAAAGAAAGATGTAATCTAGTATCCGGTATATTTTCCAAAGCCTCTTGCCCACTCCAGAAGACTAATATGTGTGCTTATTTTAACTGAATCCATGCCAAGTTCATATTCAAAGTCATAAAAGCAATGGTCCATAAGTAATAAATTCAAGAATACTTAATGGCTGTTGCTGCATGGCAATGGTTACAGTTGTTTAAAGACACTTCCCAAACAGGGAAGGGAAGAGTAAAGCATAATTGTGTGGGGCAGAGCCAATGGAACAAAGGGCTTGTGTTACACGCGATTGAACATTTCGGAATCAGTAACATTTGACCAGTTGTGGTCATGCCCAACAATACTCTGGGCTGATTAGCCTTTTTGACTGGTCTCTCATCTACCACAGATTTAAATTTGCAAAATAAGTGGTATGGCGGGTGGAGACCAGAAGAGTAAATGCAGTGAGTAATTTAGCTGCAATCAATCCTGATGCCTAATGAATTCACCTGTACTTTCCTCCATTGCACCCTGCTGCCTTTCCCAGATATGATGAGTGGAAGTAAGTGAAGCAGTGAATTTTACAATTTTAGTTTGATTGCAAGACATTAAATGGAGAAAGATATAAACATTGGGATGATTTTGTTTTTGTCTTCCTTATTGTTCATGCCACAATCTGCATTCAGTTGACTGTTATTTCCCCAGCTCTGCCCACAAGGTTAATGAAATGAACAGCGCACTATGATAATCAAGTGAAGATTGAATGGTGTAAGTAGGTATGTTACTAAACTTACCTTCAGCGGTGCTGCAGTTCTGCCGCTTTGGTGCCTTTAAGGGGGGGGGATGGGGTTAAAATGCGGTTTTCCCCTAGCCACCGGAATTATATTTTTGTCGGAGTGCGAGATATTTCTGGAGATTCGTACTAACTGCCGGTAAGTTAATTTTTTTTTAAAATCGCCCGACTATTTCAGCTCTGCAGTAAAATAAAAATGAGCTCCTAATGCCGTGAGCGCCGACAACGGGGACCGATTTTACGTAAGGGACAGGTAAGTAAAAGCTGTTTATTTATTCATACAAAGCTGCTTGTTTAGGTGACTTTAATCAATATTTCATGTTGCGAAACGGTGATTTAGTCCCCATATGAACCGGCAGAATTTTTCCTGCCGATATTGGGTTTAAATTCACCACAACCGCAACGTTCCAATACATCTCATTCCAGAAAATCCCACTCGCAAGCTGTTTAAAATGCCCATTAATTTATGGGCATTAAACACTAAATTCCTTCAATTTGGCCTATAAATTAATAACAATGAGATTTAAAAATCATGTTATATTGTGAATCCTTGTGCGAATGTTATTTGGACACTTTGGCATTAAAAAAAAGTTAATATTTTCTTAAAAATGGATAGATGTTTAGATCTAGTAATTTAATTTTGTAATGAGCTACAATTGGGTAACTAACTAATTATATGCTTTAATTTCAGGTCATCCAAGTAAGATTGTTTCATATTAGTTTCAGGATGCTTCAATCTATAATAACTGAAAATTTATTTCAGTTCTCTTAATTTTTAAGAAAGTTATGGGCTTTTGACTGTCCTCGATCACAGCTTTTGTGTTAAGTCAATGGAAAGGCAATGGGGAACAAGATGCTAATTTCCGAGTATGAAAATAGCCATAACTTTTTTAATACTGAAGATATGAAGGTGAATTAGGTGTCAAATTAAACTTCTTTGTATCCTTTATCTGATGGGATAAATTGCAGACTTGATTTTTTAAATCTCAAAATTTTGTAACATTGCTAGTGTAAGTAGTTGTGCTACATGCTGAAAGATCATGGTAAAGCTGTGTTTGGTGATGGTACAAACAGCAGATGAGATCTGAAAAGGGAAAAAAATATTTCTTGCAGTTTAGCACTCTGCAGCTCACAGTATGGTCTCCTCTATATAGGTGAAATACAATGCAGACAAATTTGCAAGCTCTATTCAGGCTGAAAGCATGACCCCGAGTTGCCGGTTACTCTGTTCCACTTCCACTCTGATCTATTTTTGACTTCCTACACTGTACCAATGAAACTCAATGCAAGCTTGAGGAACATCACCTCACCTTCAAATGTTAATAAATTGCAGCTTTCAAAGCTCAACATCAAACCGAACTTTATTAAATGGTCTTGCATTTCACACTTCCAGCATTTTGTCCTTTCCTCCAGATCCGGTGAAAAGTCATCAACATGAGACGTTAATTCCCTACACAGATGTACTTGACCTGCTGAGTGTTTCCAATGTTTACAACTTTTATTTTAGATTACCGCAACATGCAACATTTTGCTCTTGCATGTTAATTTATCACTTAATGAAGCAATATTATAAACCTTTTCTTCTGGTATATACAGTAGCAGCAAAGGAATATCAAGATAATATACATTAAAAATTGCACACTTGGGGGTCAATCTTGCTGAGATAATACATATTCAAGGTGAGAGGTGTTAATACTGGGGAATGAAACATGACTCATTTCAGGCATGTAGAGTCAGCATCAACATCTCCCAGGTCAGTTAATGCAACTGTTTGATACAGAGCAAAGCTTCTTCTGTACTGCAACAGTAAGCATTCTTTATTGCAGTATTGCATTATTTGCTTTCTCCTTTGTCAGTGCAGTCTCATTGCATGAGGTTGCTAATTAAAACTAAAATAGGAATATCTGTTCTCACACCCATGAACAATTTCTATTGAGACTGACTGAACTATACCATACTCTGTGAACCAGGCACGTGCCGTCAGGGTAGGCAAGGTAGGCACTGCCTACCCTGACTAAAATTCTAATATAATCATTACTAAATATAAATAGTAAAGGCATGGGAGAATTATGCCTATGTAAGAGACCGATCTCTTAGGTAGGCATAATTCTCCGTGCCTTTCATCCGCAGCGCTTGTAACCCTTGAAGGTTTGTGCAGCCCACGTGCCGTCAGCGCTGCTTCAAGCGTCAATTTCAAGCAGGGCTGAAGGCAGCAGAAATTCTCCCATTGCAGCACTGCGCAGGCGCATCTGTCTACTGCGCATGCGCAGCGTTAGTTTCTTGGCGGGGTTTTCAAATATGGTTTGTCAATATTTTAAGTGTATGTTAGGTAACAAAGAGAGAAGAATGGAGCTCGTGTACAAATGTTGTGGTAAGTACATTTCTTGGTGATGTTTTTAAATACCGTATTTCCAGGGGTGTGGGGGTGGGGGGGAGAGCTCCTTTCCAAGCATTTGGGGAGTCTGGCCCGGGGTAAAGTTGCGGGGAGGGCACGAATGTTGTGAGGGAGGGGATTGGGATAATGCCACTTGCGACGCTTCTTGCACGGAGGCGTGCTCGGGTGGCTGAACAGTCGCCGGGCCAGACAGCGGAACCAGCCGCCACCTTAGCTCCTTCTGCCGGTCCCCGCTCACCTCTGGCAGCTCTCCATCTAAAAACCTCTCTCCAGCCGCTCGCTGGCCTCACTCATGTCCTTAAATTCCGACAGCGAATTACTCGGTGGTGGGAATTTAAGGATTTGCAGGAAGCCGCTGACATGAGCGAAGTCGGCGAACGGCAGGTGACAGGTGTTCCAACGGAGAGCACTGCCAAAGGTGAGCGGGCCGGCAGAAGGCGCTGAAGTGGGGGCTAGTCTGGTCCCGGTGGCCACTCACAGCTCCCCGAGCTGCTTCTATCCCCAGCTACATTGCGTGGCTTTGCGCCTGGAGAGCTGCGGTAGCGGTGAGTGAGTGAGTTACTGGCAGTAACCCCGACACCCTCCTTCTCAACACTCGTGCCCTCCCCACAACTTTACCACTCGCACAGACTCTCCACACGCTGTGAAAGGAACTGTTCCCCCAATTGGTCTCTTGAACAAGTGTTGTCATTCAATAAGATGACAACTGATTCAACTATTCCCTGTACTCCAGTTTTTCCCACCATCTCTCCATCTGCCATCACCCTTCACCCCCCCCCCCCCCCACACCCATTCAGTAATTAAGACTAAAGGAGACTAGGAAGCCTTGGGCAAATTGAATTGTCACTGTTTTAATTAATTTATTTATTTAACGGAGAGAACAATCTGCGCATGCGTGATTTAATTTTTTTTAGAGTGGACTAAGTGCCTGCCAGAAATTACTCACGGCCGTGCCTGCTGTGAACCCTACATGATGGTCTGCAGATACTTTCCATTAGGTAAATTTCTCTGTTTAGTCAGATCATAGCTACCTTATTTCATTTCAGTTATGTGATAAGCTTGCAGACATTATTCAAAATTGTATTACTAAATAAGGAAATTAATCCAGCAGAACATAATTTTCCTCCCACTGATGTCCTCAAATAGATATGTCGCTCAATGACACTCACTTTCTGTACAACTATCAACGGCACTAAAAAAAGCACAGAAAACTGATTTGCAATCATTTCCAAAAGCTGCTCACTAAAGAAATGTTAACTCCAATTCCCTTCTGACCCACATTTACTTTAACAGCTTAGGCTATCTATTTTTAAATATATATTCTTTGAAATTCCATTGAAATACTAATGAGAGAGAGCTTGTGGCAGGGGGGCACCCCTCTCCCATGGTACAGAGCTTTTGCGTTTTTCAGCTTGAAATTGTGCAATCTGGTGATACTGTAGCGAGTCTTCTAACTTGAATGCAATATTTATACTTTAAATTGGATTAGCTATGAATAAGGTTGGGCTAAATTACATTCCTAATTACATTCCACAGAAGAACCAGGCTCGGATCAACGGGTGCAGCACATGAATGATCTTAGTGTATTCATGTATGGAAATCAGATTATAATCAAGCACTTGGCCCATGTTGACCAACCTGGGTCTCACTGCACATCTGGTACTACTCCTGACCCTGACTCCAGTTGCGTACCTTCTCTCATTCCTGACCCTGGGTCCAGCCTTACACCTGGCCCCCTATTCTACCCTGATCATAGCTGCTTACCTGTTTAGGTTCCCAGTGTTGAACACTCCCAACTTTGAATGCACACCTAGTACTATTCCAGACCTTGACTCTGGATGCACACTTGGCCTTGCTCCTAGCCCCTCTGCACTGACAATATATCTGGCCCATACATAAAGCCCCATATCTGGCCCGCTGGACTTAACCTATTGCGTTCAAGTCCACTGGTGCTTATCTCATGCGGTAATCTTTTATGGGGCACTTCACAGACCAAATTTTGCATAACAAAATTTGCTAAATCCATGGGCTTCCTTGTTATCTAACATGGTAGTTACTTTGTCAAATAAGTCATCAATTGGTTGAACACAATGTATCATCCATAAAATTATACATATTCAGCTGTATGTATTCTGTTACCATTTCCTTCATTTTCCTAACAAACTGTCCTGAAGTCATTTTCACCCCCATTATTTTCAGTATTTTGCTGTCTTCCTCTCAGCTGGGACCTTTCCGAAATGCAAAGTCCAATAACAATATATATTTAAGCAATAATATTCTATTTAATGTGATCTTGAGAGTACATAATATTTTCCGTGGTATTCATAACACAACAATGATAAAAAGATTTTTGTTTCGATTGCACCTACCAACATTCATACATTATTATATTACAGTTAATATGTACCAAGGGTAAATTTTTTTCCAATGCTCCCAGTCCCAATTACTTTTAAATTGGGAATGGGAGCAGTGATTAAAATCCAAGTGAAATTTAAACGGCATCAGAAAAATACAACCTCCGGAATGGATGATATTACATGGTTGGTTAGAGTCAGTATCAGCACAATTACTATATTGAACTTTGAATCTTCAGATGCCCTGGTTCAAGCTAAAGCTAAAGACAAATAATAACCTCCTCACACATTCCCCTGCAAGTATCTCTGTCACTCCTTTAAAATATGCCCCGTCTTTGAACAAGCTCTTAAACATCACATCTGAATCAGTTTCCATCTGATAACACTCCTTGACGATGTTCATCTACATGTTCAATTAATAAAACAATGAGATGGGGGACATTTCCATTCAACCTGTCAAAGGAATTTGGGGGGGGGGGGGTGGTTTAGAAATAATCAGTGAGGTCAACAAACATAATAGTTGAGTGGCAAATGACAATAGTGCTACCTTCCCAATATTTAACTGAATGAAACAGTTAGACCGATAAATGGATAGGACAGGTTTAGAGAGATATGGACCAAAAGCAGGTAGTGTTGCTGGGAGGGTACACAAAATGCTGGAGAAACTCAGCGGGTGCAGCAGCATCTAAGGAGCGAAGGAGATAGGCAACGTTTTGGGCCGAAACCCTTCTTCAGACTGATGGGAGGTGGGGGGGGCGGGGAGAAGAAAGGAAAAAGGAGGAGGAGCCCGAGGGCTGGGGGAGAAGTGGGAAGGGGAGGAGACAGCAAGGGTTAACAGAATTGAGAAAATTCAATGTTCAAGCCCAGAGGATGCAGACTCCCCAAGCGGAATATGAGGTGCTGTTCCTCCAATTTGCGGTGTTGCTCACTCTGGCCGTGGAGGAGGCCCAGGACAGAGAGGTCAGATACGGAATGAGAGGGGGAGTTGAAGTGCTGAGCCACCGGGAGGTCAGGTTGGTTATTGCGGACCGAGCGGAGGTGTTTGGCGAAACGATCGCCAAGCCTCCGCTTGGTCTCACCGATATAGATCAGCTGGCATCTAGAGCAGCGGATGTAGTAGATGAGGTTGGAGGAGGTGCAGGTGAACCCCTGTCGGACCTGGAAGGACTGGTTGGGTCCCTGAAAGGAGTGGAGGGGGGAGGTAAAGGGACAAGTGTAGCATCTCTTGCGGCTGCAAGGGAAAGTGCCCGGGGAAGGGGTGGAACGGGAGGGAAGGGTAGAATTGACAAGGGAGTTTCGGAGGGAGCGGTCTTTGCGGAAGGCAGACGGGGGGGAGATGGGAAGATGTGGCGAGTGGTGGGGTCACGTTGGAGGTGGCGAAACTGGCGGAGGACTATGTGTTGCATGTGCCGGCTGGTGGGGTGAAAGGTGAGAACCAGGGGGACTCTGCCCTTGTTGCGAGTGGGAGAATGGGGAGAGAGGGCAGTGTTGCGGGGTATGGAGGAGACCCTGGTGCAAGCCTCATCTATAGTGGGGGAGGGGAATCTTCTCTGAAGAATGAGGGCATTTGTGATGACCTGGTGTGGAACACCTCATCCTGGGAGCAGCTGTGGCGCAGACGGAGGAATTGGGAATAGGGGATGGAGTCCTTAAAGGAAGCAGGGTGGGAGGAAGAGTAGTCCAGTTAGCTGTGGGAATCAGTTGGTTTGTAGTGGATGTCGGTCAGGAGTGTATCACCTGCAATAGAGATGGTGAGGTCAAGGAATGGTAAGGAAGTGTCGGAAATGGTCCAAGTGTATTTGAGTGCCGGATGGAAGTTGGTGGTGAAATGGATGAAGTCAGTCAGTTGTGTGTGAGTGCAGGAGGTGACACCAAAGCAGTCGTCGATGTAATGGAGATAGAGGTCGGGGATGGGGCCCTGGTACGCCGAAAACAAGGAATGTTCGACGTATCCGACAAAGAGGCAAGCGTAGCTCGGGCCCATAGCTACGCCTTGTGTTTGGAGGAAATGGGAGGAGTCAAAAGAGAAATTATTGAGGGTAAAAACCAGCTCCGCTAGGCGGAGGAGGGTGTCAGTGGGTGGATATGGGTTGCTCCTCGGATCGAGGAAGAACCGGAGGGCTTTGAGACCACTCTGGTGGGGGATGGAGGTGTAGAATAACTGGACGTCCATGGTGACGATGAGAGGATGGGGGCCTGGAGAATGAAATGTGCGGAGCCGACGGAGGGTGTCTGAGGTGTCTTGAACATATGTGGCGAGGGATTTAACCAAGGGAGATAGGATGGACTCAAGGTATGTGGAAATGTGTTCGGTGGGGCACGAACAGGCAGAGACAATGGGTCTGCCGGGGCAGTCAGGTTTGTGGATTTTGGGGAGAAGGTAAAATCGGGCAGTGCGGGGCTGGGAAACGATGAGGTTGGAGGCTCGGGGGTGCAAGGAGCCGGAGTTGATGAAGTCGGTTATGGTGCTCGAGATGGTGGCCTGGTGCTCGTCAGTGGGGTCATGGTCTAGCGTTAAGTAGGAGGAGGTGTCCGAGAGTTGGCGCGTGGCCTCCGCTTTGTAGAGATCGACGCGCCAGACTACCACGGCACCTCCCTTGTCGGCAGGTTTGATAATCCAGTCTGGGTTGTTACGGAGTGAGTCGATGGCAGTAAGTTTCTGGGGGGGAGAGATTGGAGTGAGACGGGAGTGGAGAAGTCGAGGCGTTTTGTGACAGGGAAAGGGATCATCAGTGGGGGGGCGAGGACTTCTTCCCGTGGAAGAACGCTGTGAGGCGGAGGTGACGGTAGAAGAGCTCCAAGTCGTGGTGGGCGCGGAACTCATTGAGGTGGGGACGGAGGGGGACAAAGGTAAGACCTCTGCTGAGGACCGACCTTTCCGTGTCAGAGAAGGGGAGGTCCGGGGGGGATGATGGACACGCGTCAAGGATGGGGGTTGTGGCCGGAGGAAGGCAGGTGAGTGGACTGGGGACGAAGCGTTGTGTGGTGGGGGGGTGGAGGGTGGTCAGGGGGTGGGGGGGTATGGGGGCTGTGGTGTGGGTGGGGAAGAGCAGGGGTTACATAGTAGGAGGGGGATGGGGAAGACCCAGTGGAATAGCCACTAAGGTTACCAGGGTTGGGGAGACGGGCACTAGGACCCAGTGCCGTCAAAACCCGAGTGGTGGGAGGAGTGCGCAACGTGGTGGCATCAGGCCCGCTGCAGAGTCCAGTCTGCAGGTGAGCGACGGCTGCGGGCTGCTGGAGGGTGGTGCAGTGTCGTGGGTTGGCGGACCCACGGTAGAAATCCGCGGGCAGTAGAGTCGTGGTTGGCGGGCAATCTCATACCTAGTGTAGCTGGGACATGTTGGCGGGTGTGGGCAAGTTGGGCCGAAGGGCCTGCTTTCACACTGTATCACTCTATGACTACATTATACCTCCACCATGCATGAATGCTTCAAAATCAAGTGGTCGTGTTTTATTGCCATATACTCAAGCATAGAAACATAGAAAATAGGCGCAGGAATAGGCCAGTTGGCCCTTCGAGCCAGAACTGCCATTCAACATGATCATTGCTGTTCATCTAAAATCAGTACCTCTTTCCTGTTTTTTCCCCATATCCCTTGATTTCACTAGCCCCAAGAGCTAAATGTAACTCTCTCTTGAAAACATCCAGTGAATTGGCCTCCACTGCCTTCTGTGGCAGAGAATTCCACAGATTCACAACTCTCTGGGTGAAGAAAGTTTGGCCTCATCTCAGTCCTAAATGGCTTACCCCTTAATCTTAAACTGTGACCGCTGGTTCAGATCTCCCCCAACATCGGGAATTTTTTTCCTGCAGTTACAGTAAGTGAAAATCTAGCAGGCAAGCAGAATGCTTTCTCCAACCACCCCCATTTGAAGGCCACTATCTTCCACCGCTTCTACCTAGTGCTTGGTACCTACTTCCAGCAGCCACTGGTTGTCCTCCAGGATGCATCGAGCCGCAGCCTGGTCCATGCCGGTCACCAGGGCGAATTCGAACAGAGACTCTCATGGCCGCGGCGCAACGCTTCCAACGCCTCCGACGGCCTGGGACTCTTGCACTGAGACTCTTGCACTGAGACTGCTCCATGGCTGGAGCTGCAGCGAGCGACTCACCGGCCCAGCAAACACTCGCCAGCCTCGGCTCCCCGTCCACATCTGCCCCCACCACTGCTTCTGCTTCCATCCCTCCCTCCTTCCCGGCTCTCCAACACCCACGACCAGGTTGCTCAGAGCACAGCAGTGCCTCATCCAAAGCCAAAGACATTGAAACATGTCTAGCCAAAAAAGTGGGGGGCTGCTGCCCCCTGGTTCCACGGCCCATGTACCTCAGTCCTACTGCTCACTGGCTTCGCTCATGTCAGCCGCTTCCTGCAAATCCTTTAATTTCCAACTGCCGCCGGGAGCAGGACATAGCCTTACCTTCTGTGCTGGGTGACACTCATTCACTGCCTGGTCCGTGTCTTTCAATGTAAATTTGCATGGGGATATGGTTTGGAGGTGTGTGACGGTTCGGTTAAGTGAAAATAACAGAGAATAAGAATGCCGCTGTCTTGTCAACAGACGTGCACACAAGCAGTTGATATTAGTTTTGAAATTCTCAACAGAGCGTGAGAAATTTGTGATCAGCGTGAGAATTGGGCGAAATGCGTGAGTCTCACGCTCAATGCGTGAGAGTTGGCAGCTCTGCTTCAAGGGTGATTACACCTAGTACAGAGCACACTTAAAATATAACCAACTACACTTTTATTTGTGATATTGTGCAGGAAATAACAAAATTATACAACTGTTAATCTTCAGCACTAAATTAGTTCAAAGTGCACATATTGTAAGAATCTGAACCAATTTTAATACACAAATCAAAGTTTAATAGACACCATACATTTCCAAGAAAAGTCATTGGGCAAATTAGGACTATTGCAATAGTTACAATCTCATATGCAAGAGTGTGACAGTGCTGCAGATTTAAAAAAATAACTATTTATCTTGCACTTAAAAATATGATCATCTCTATTGATGACTTGCCTGACATTGATGACTTGCATACCTGTTGTCTGTTGTTGGGAGTGTATGGAAGCATCGTTGATACATGGAACATGATTTCATAATCCTTATATGTTGTATAGAGAGAATGAGTTCCAGTGGAGTCAGCTAAAATATGAAAATAAAACAATTTAAAAGTGTATGGAAAATGATAGCAATTACAATCGCTTTCTGAAGGGTACATTTAAGGGACTAGGCAGAATGTTCAATAACACAAGAAATGGGAGTGCTGAGGAATGGAAACATTACCCCTTCTTTGTCAGGTAAACTCAAGCAAAAGCAGAATAAATCATGAAAATTGAAAAATATACTCGATGCTGGAATTCTGAAATAAAAACAGATATGCTGGAATTATTCAGCAGATTAGGCAGCTTTGTGGAAAATTGTTTCATTTTCCACAAAGCTGCCTAATTCAACAATTCAAGCTAATGGCCTTCATCATAATAAATTCCACATTGTCCCAAACATGTACTTGAATGTGACCTTAATTCCACATGCATATCATTTACCACTTCATTTCCACTTCAGTCTGTTTACAAATCATGTCAATTAAAATGTCTAAAATGTTACACCTTCACTGATTTACCTTAAATTTAATATTCTCCTATTCTAGTGAAAACCACCTCCAAAATACATTCCCAGCATGGAATATCCTATTGTGTAGGAAAGAACTGCAGATGATGGTTTAAATCGAAGGTAGATACAAAATGCTGGAGTAACTCAGCGGGACAGGCAGCATCTCTGGAGAGAAGGAATGGGCAACGTTTCGGGTCCTATTCCTATATTTACCTGTCCAGTCAGATCTGTCCTTAATTTTCACAATCTCTATTATCTAAGGGGAAACATTTCTAGGTGAATAGCCATAAAGAGTTCATCAAAGGGAAATGATAATGGCAAATCAGCTCTTCAGAATGATTCTTCTGAACTTTAAAATTCCGAATTCTGCAAGATAAACTAACTTATAAATAAATCAGATCCAACATACATCAGAAAATTTGCTATCAACAAATTACTATCAGTTTATTAGGTCAACTTTTAGATCATAACTCATTCACCATACCTGAGCAATTTTCATTCAGAAAGACTATTATACTTCTGCCCAATAACCCTCCTTCTTGATGTTTTCAGTACAATTCTTAACGGCATAGTAAATTATTCATTTTCATAAGAGTAAACCAATAGCCATGTTCTTCAAGTGTTACTAATATCATTTAATTCAGATTTTCATTGAAAGTAGAAGAAACGGAAGAATAAAGATATTGAGATTCCCTCCCACACTTTAGATTCTTTGAGCAGAACTTATTTACTTGATTTTTGCCCACACACATAACCCATCCATATATTCTTAACACTCATACCAGCAGATTGAGAGAAAGTTACTTCCCGACTGTTCCCCACTCGTCAGACTCGTGAAATTACATCATATAAGCTAAAGATGTATTTCTGTTTCCTCAATCTATCCTTGTACTCTTTCTGATAACTACACTTTTTATGTAAAGTTTGATTATATTCAGACATGGATAGCACACAAAACAAAATGTTTCACTGTATATTGGTACGTGACAATAATAAAAAATAATAAACCAAACCAAAATTGGCCAGAATGAAGTTCTGCAAAATCACCTTCCTCATTGGGCCTGAAGCACAATAATCAAGAAAGTTCTGAATACACTTCAGAAACTTCACCCACACTTTCACATTGTGTTGTTTCTTTCCCAGACTATGCTGGGATATAGTTGAAAGGCCCCATTATTACTAATTTATTTCATTTAGACATCTCCCCAATTTCCCTGCAAATTTACTCCTCAATAAATTGTCTCCTCAATAAACTACCCTGTCGCAAAATTCACCTGCTCCCTGTTTGAACTCTCAGCCAAGATAAATTATTCCAAAAACAAAAGAAAAGTGGCTTACTTTTGTTGTCCAACTGCGCTCTGTACTTGCCGAAGCCCTTTAGTCTCACCCTGTGGCCAAGGAGATCAAGGAACTCTTCAAACACTGGGCTTCCTGTCTCATTGTTGTACATCTCTTCCTCAGTGCTTTGGCCTGCTTTGCAGTAAAGGACTCCAACTTTATGCTGGAAGCTTAGCTGAAATAAAAGTCATAATTTTAACAAATAACTGCCAGATATATAACTATAAAAATGATTAGCAGATCTTGAAATCCCTTCTGTCCTAGGATTGGAAGAAAATTTATTCTACATTTCTGCATCACACGAGAGAAAGCCAACCTATACCGACATTTTCAACCACATCAGCCCCTTCAGACTGAACTTGGTACTGAAAAATATGCAAAGAGAAAATATGCAAAAAGTACAAACGTACTTATGCAAGGCCTTCCATTAAATCAGTAAGTCCCTTTAGCAGAGTATTTTTAAGATGTAGTCACTTTTGAATCAGAAAACATGTCAGTCAATTTCTGCACCGTGCAATCCCACAAATAATTGTAGTCAAGTACAGTGTCCAGAGATGTGGCCTATTGGACATACTAGTTTAAATCCCACTATAGTTGAGAAATGCAGTTGAGAAATGTAAATTCAAGTAAATGGAGAAAACTGCAACAACCAAAATTGCTAATCCTAATAATGGGGGTGACGAAGGTAATTGATGAGGGCAGGACAGTGGATGTTGTCTGCATGGATTTTAGTATGGCATTTGATAAAGTCCACCCTGGCAAGCTAATCCAGATGATTAAGATACATGGGATTCACAGTGACATAAACGAATGGATTCACAACTAGCTTATTAATAGTAGAAAGAGGGTATGGTGAAAGGCGTTATTCAGATTAGATGTCTGTGACCGGTGGAGTTCCATGGGGATCTCTGCTGTTTGTGATATATGTACGAATGATTTGGACATAAATGTAGATGGGTTGGATAGTAAATTTGCAAACACAAAGATCACTGGAGTTGTGGACTGTGAGGAAGGCTGTCAAAGTATAAACCAGAATATAGATCAGTGTAGAAATGGATGGAGAAATGGCAGGTGGGAGTTTAATCTGAGCAAGTGTGAGGTGTTGCACATTTGGTGGTTGAATGAAAGGAGAAAGTATGCAGTTAATGGCAAAACCCTCAACAGCATTAATCAACAGAAATATCTTGGGGTCCAAGTTCTTAGCTCCCTGAAAGTGACTACACAATCAGATGGAGTGATACAAGTGGCATACGGTATGCTTACCTTCATTGATTTGGGCATTAAGTACAAGTGTCAGGAAGTCATGATGCAGCTTTATAGGACTTTAGTTAGATCGTATATGGAGTATTGCATATAGTCCCAGTCACCCTATTATGAGAGGGACATGTTGGCTTTGAAGAGGGTGTAGAAGAGGTTTATTAGAATGCTGCCTGGATTAGAGGGTATTTGCTACAAGGAATGGATGGACAAACTTTGATGGTTTTCTCTAGTGCGTCGGATTATGAGGGGCACAATTGGGGTAGACGGTCAGAACCTTCTACCTAGATAGAGGCCCTTGTTTCAAGGTGAAAGGGGCAACATTTAAGAGAGAACTGCGAGGCATTTTTTTTCACACAGAGGGCGATAAGTGCCTGCCACGCAGTGCCTGGGGTGGTGATGGAGGTAGATACGATGGTGGTGTTTAAGATGCCTTTAGATAGGCATATGGATATGCAGGGAATGGAGGGGTATCAGTCACACACAGGTAGTGGAGATTAATTTAGCTTGGCATCTTGTTCAGCACAGACATTCGGGTCCAATGGGCCTGTTCCTGTGCTGTACTTGTCTATGTTCCATGTTCCATAGTCTAATAATGATAAACATGAAAATAACAGATTGTTATAAAGACCCTTCTTATTCATTAATTTCCTACCTGGTTTAGCCTTTGCAAATCCAAGCTAACAGTAAGAAGGGTTCCAATGTGAAACGTCACCTATCCATGTTCTCCAGAAATCCTGCCTGACCCGCTGAGTTACTCCAGCACTTTGTGTCTTTTCAAGCTAACAATAACGTAGTTAAATTAACTGTCCCCCAAAATGTCTTGGCAGATCGTACAGTTGAAAAATTATAAAGTGTAGAAAGTAAATTTTCACCATGTTTAAATTATGTAGAATCATACAGCCACTAATGCCAAGAATGCCAACTTGGTCAGCATGGACAAGGTAGGTCAAAGGGCCTGTTTTCTCTATGACACTATATGACTACATATTAAGTACAAATAAACGTCAGTGAAGTCCATAGTTAAAAAAAAGGACCAGGACATTGCATAAAGAAAGAGAGATTTTGAAATGACCTTGCTTTCATCTCAGGTTATAGGTTTTGATCCTATTTGTGAACTTCAATAAGCAAATCATTGTATTAGCATATTGTACATATTGCAAGATTTGCATCATACTATTTATGGGAATCTGAGCATTAATGTTGCAAAGCAGATTTGTGGGCTGCAAAGCTCAATTTGCAAGGCCAAGCACGATCTGAACTTGGGAGAGACCTCTGCAAATCCATCCTGATAGCTGCACAATACACGTGTGTGGAGCTCTACACCGAGATGTGAATTTTAACTGGGAAAGAATTAGAGTTTTCAGACCATGAAAACATTTATTTTGTTTTGTTGATCTGGATTTTCCAAAAATATTTACAGTGGTTTTCTTTTACAAGTATATCCACAGTTCGTATGTATGAAGCCAACTTTGAAGTAGCATAACCCCGATGTACAAAAATAATAAAATCAGATTGTATACTCTATGGATGTTGCTTGACTAAAAGCTCTTTTTCATATAGTGCCATGGAACCCTTTATGCCCCGCCATAGCTTGCTATAATGCTTCAAAGGACAGCATCACTGTCTGTACAATATTCTTTCAGTTCAACACTGCTGAGTCTGTCCAGATGTTATGCACAAGTTTCTGCAATAGTAACTAAATTTCAGACTTGGAGGTTAATGTGATCTACAACTCAGTTTGCTTCAGTTAGAAAAGTGCCTTATACTTCAATTGCATTTCAATGCTATTCAATAGACCATAGCTGCAGGGGTAGGCCATTCGGCCCTTCAAGCCAGCACCGCCATTCAATGCGATCATGGTTAATCATCCCCAATCAATACCCCATTCCTGCCTTCTTCCCATATCCCCTGACTCCGCTATCTTTAAGAGCCCTATCTAACACTCTCTTGAAAGTATCCAGAGAACCGGCCTCCACCCTCTGAGGCAGAGATTTCCACAGACTCACAACTCTGTGTGAAAAAGTGTTTCCTCATCTCCGTTCTAAATGACTTACTCCTTATTCTTAAACTGTGGCCCCTGGTTCGGGACTCCTCCAACATCGGGAACATTTTTCCTGCCTCTAGCATGTCCAAACCCTTAAAAATCTTATATGTTTCAATAAGATCCCCTCTCAACCATCTAAATTCCAGAGTATAGAAGCCCAGCCGCTCCATTCTCTCAGCATAGGACAGTCCCGCCATCCCCGGAATTAACCTTGTAAACCTATGCTGCACTCCCTCAATAGCAAGAATGTCCTTCCGAAAATTAGGGGACCAAAACTGCACACAATAGTCTAGGTGTGGTCCCACTATTGCCCTGTACAACTGCAGAAGGACATCTTTGCTCCTATACTCAATTCCCCTTGTTATGAAGGCCAACATGCCATTCGCTTTCTTCACTGCCTGCTGTACCTGCAAGCTTACTTTCATTGACTGTTGAACAAGGACCCCCAGACCCCATTGTACATCCCCTTTTCCACACTTGACACCATTTAGATAATAATCTGCCTTCCTGTTTTTGCTACCAAAGTGGATAACCTCACATTCCATGGACATGAAACTCATGTGCTGGAGGATGATGTTCCCGAGAAGGTTTCTCACAGCTCTATTGCACAACAAGATTAAAATTGAACATCTTGGAATATTTTACAAACAAGGAATGGTTTTGCAGTAATGAAGTGGCAGTAAGGCTACATGCAGGAATCATATCTATCTGATTTAGATTGCAAACATTCTAACTGTGCTTGCTGCTCATTCATAGCATGATTATACAATGGGGAACATGCCCTCAGCCCAAAGAACTGACCATAGGTACCCATTCACAATATTCTCCCCACATTATCAGCCCCTCTCAAATTCAACCACTCACCTGTATACCAAGGGCAAAATACAAAGGGCAATTAATTTAGTAATCTGCATAAATTTGTGATCTGGGAGAATAAATTGTGTACTTGGGGGAGACCTCTATTGTTGCAGGGAGAACATGCAAAGTCCACACAGACAGATCGTGAGGTCAGGATTGGATCTGGGTAACTGGCTTTGGGAAGGAATGGCTCTACTAACTGCACCACTTGACCAGTTGCGGCAAAATCCTGATTCGCCCTCAAACGTTGGTGAAAAACTGGCTTTAACAAGATAATCTTCTGGGTAGCCACAACCCAGCACAACTCCAGATAACAGATAAAATCCACCTAGCTACAATTGTTGCATTTTGCATCGTCTTACTCTAATTTATCAAACTTTTGTAATAAATAAAACAAAAGATCAATGATTAGGCATTCTTGGGTTACAAACATTGATTTATAAACAACACTACATACAAATGGTTCATCATATTATTAAATTCAGAAATCTACCATTTGTGAGTGATGTATATAAATGACGGATGCAATTACAGATGGGCTAGTTAGGAAGTTTGCAGGAGACACTGAAACTGGTGGAATTGCAGACAATGAGGAAGGCTGTCAAAGTACACAGCGGGATATAGCTCACTTACAAAAATGTGCGGAAAAGTAACAGATGGAGTTTAATCCAAACAAGTGTGAGGTGTTGCACTTTGGGAGGTTGAATGCAAGGGGAAAATATATAGTTAATGACAACACCCTTACAGCATTAATATGCAGAGGGACCTTGGGGCCAAGTCCATAACTCCCAAAAAGTGGCAAAACAAGTTGATAGAGTGGTAAAGAAGGTGTTTGGAATGCTTGCCTTCATCAGTCAAGGCATGAGTATAAGAGTCAGAAAGCCATGTTGCAGCTTTTTAGGACTTTGGTTAGGCCACATTTGATGTATTGTGTCTATCTGTTCACCCATTGCATGAAGGATGGGGAGGGTTTGGATAGATATTTACCTGTGTTAACTAGTGTTCACTGTTGACTAGTGTGAATGGGTGATTGTTCGTTGCCGCAGACTCAGTGGGCTGAAGTGCATATTTCCATACTGTATCTAAACTAAACAGTGAACTCTCTAAAATAGTGAGATATCCATTTGTTGGTTCACCTCCACCAAGTTAAACCCTTTTCACCTGAAGGTTGACCAATGTCTTGATTTCCAATAAGCACTGCCCCAATTATCCACATTTTTCTGAGGTTACAGACGGTCAATCTGTTAAATATTTTACATTAGAAGGGAAGAGATGATATTATAAGCAGACCCTGCTTAGGGAAAAAGTGCTGAGTCATAGTATTTGTGAAGACTGAATGAAGATTAATCACTGAAGTTTACTTCAGGTGAAGAACCTTTCCTGCTGATTTTTATTGTCGTCATTCTGCAAATTGTTGGTCTCAGTAATTCATTCATTCTAACAGTCATAATGTTTTACTCTCAAATTAACAAAAATAATGCTCTTCTTGGTATGATTTGAAATCTAACATATATTGTTTTAATATATTTGTTTCATGTCTTTTGTAAAAGGTTCAGCACATGAACATTTTCTACTTTCTAAATTTTTTTTTGTAATTTAGGGCAAGACTTCAATGCAAAGCAAAGACTACTGCAATGACAAGTTAACATGTCTGATTTGAGGATGGTCAGAAGTGTTCTCACACTCTCCTGCTCAATATTAATCCTTCAAATTCAAGATTCAAGATTCAATTTTTAATTGTCATTGTCAGTGTACAGTACAGAGACAACGAAATGCATTTAGCATCTATGCAAATATTACCAAGATCGCCTGCTCTTTCTAATCACTAGATACTTGCTGCATACAAATTGGCTGCTATATTTCCCAACATTGCAATGGCGATTGCACTTCAAAAAATATTTCATTGGCTTCTGTAAGGTGCTCCATTAAGTATCTTGCCATATTTGTGGTTATTTTAATGATTAAAATGGGGAAACCTTCCTATCATTCCATCCAACAACTTAAAAACATATACACTGCCAAATATAAAAGGAGCAAGGGGAAGAAATGAAAAAATAAAAACGGTCAGAACTTTAATGCTGGTTTATACCAGGTCTGAAGAAGTGTACGGGCCAAAACGTCACCCATCCTTTTTCTCCAGAGATGCTGCCTGCACCACTGAGCTACTCCAACACTTTGTGTCTAAGCACAGACTTCTCTTCAGATGAATGCAAAATCCATCAAGTTCTCACTGTCCTTTTTTTAAATGAGATTTTTAAATTGTTGATTACTCTCAGGCAAAATCAGATAAGAAAAGAAAAATAGGGACAGGACATTTGGCCCCTTGAGCCAGTTTCACCATTAAATAAGATCATGACAGATCCAATCTGGCCTCCACACCACTTCCCTGCTCTCCCACAATCACCCACCCACCCCATTCTATTTTCTCTCTACTCTTTTGAAGTTCAAATAAATATCTATGAATCTCTGCCTAGATTATATTTAATGACTCCTCTTTCACTATTAGATCGAATCCAAAGAGCATTCAGATAATTTCCTTCTTATCTTTGTCTTTAATATGTGATCCCTTGCTCTGAAAATTATACCACTTGGTTCTAGATATCTTTTCTGCATAAAGTATTCTCTCTGCATCCCCAATCAATGCTATCACAAATCTTATGTCAATAAAGTCACCTTACTTCCAAATTGCAATTGGTATCAGCCCATTCTGCTTACCTCTCTGCCCTTGCATCCCTGTGAACCTTCTCTACATTGTCATCCATGCATTTCCTAAATATGACCAAATTTGTATGCAGTATTCCAACTGTTGTCCCTTCAGTAAAGTCGCTTCAATTATTTCTGTCTTTTATACTCCGTACCCCTTGTAATAAAGATCAACACTCAATTAGCCTTCCCAATCAATATTGTATCTACATACCAATCACTTGTGTTGATTAATTGATATGTAAAAATACTTCTCTGAAATTTACTTTTACAAGTTTTTATTCCAACTTAGAAGTTATACCCAATCCTTCATTTTGACAACAGCTCAAATTAAAACTGTGCATTATGTAGTACTAAATTTGCACACAGTATAATAATGGATTGCCAAAGTACAAAATGTTGCTCAAATCGTGGAATTGAATAAAACTACGTAGGAGCAAATGGGAATGTACTTTAATTGTAATACTGCATACACTTAAACGTTCAGGCTTTAGTAATCAAAATCAGTAAGTTTGAAACGCAATGAATATTTATAAGTCATTTACAGAAAGTGTTTTCATGAAACACATCAAAGTTCTAAAATGGGTTACATCTGCATTAAAATTTCACAAAGCTTTGCCTTCAGATTAAATACTTCAGTCGTCTGAGCAATGCTCACTTTATACGCTTCAATTGCCTGTCTGAGCCTTTGATCATTCAAACACTAAACAACTGCCCTTAGGACAAAACCATATCAGTTTGTAAGTTCATCTGCAGCAAACTGTATGTCCAAATGCATGAAAATCTATTCTGACCATTAAACATCAGGGAAGGAATGAATAAAGACAATGACAATTGTTTTCAGGCTATCACCAAAAAAATGAGAACTTATTAAGCTGTCCAGTGGTCAATTATTATGAAGGAATAAATGGACAAGCTGTCTCTGTTATCGTGCTTGTCATTAATGGAGCCATAGGCACACAACATGGGCACAGAATCCAACTCAAGTGTGGAGGAGGGAAAAAAAAATCAAATGTCTAATTCTTCAATGGATTGTTCAACCAATTTATGACAATTGCTCACATCACTCTGGAACATAAAACCATGGAAGATCATTTCAGTTCTGGCACCCTCAGTATTAACTGATTTAATTTATATGACAATGCAAAAATTTCCATAAACAAACCGTGCGCACAGATTCATGTGTGTTTGAGTCAGCACATCTGTTTCAACTATTAGTCGAATGCAAGAGGAAAATATACAATTAATCACAAGTCCCTCAACAGCATAGATGTACAGAGGGATCTTGGGGCCCAAGTCCATAACTCCCTGAAAGTGGCAACACAAGTAGATGGAGTGGTAAAGAAGGCATACGACATACTTGTCTTCATTGGCCAAGAAATTGGCCAAAGAATCAGGAAGTCATGATGCAAATTTATAAGGGGGAAAAAAGTGGACTGAAGAATGGCTAATGGAGTTTAATGAAGGCGAGTGTGTGGTGCTGCATTATCGGAAGTCAAAACAGGGCAGGACCTTCGTAGTGAATAGTAGGTCCCTGGGGAGTGTTATAGGGCAGAGGGACCAACGAGTACGTGTACACTGTCCCCTGAAAGTGGCGTCACAGGTAGAGAATGTGTGTTGGTTTTGAGTCCTTGGAATAATAAAGACCTCACACCTTGGCAGGTTATACACTGTTTATTTAGAATAAACAACTACAAGCTCTTACTTGAGAGTTAACTTCATACTGAAGAGTGCAGTAGCTTGCGACGCTAGTAAGCTAGTGGACGTAACTACAAAAGCATGACTCATAAAATGAACCACTGATCTACATTCGCCCTCTTAAAGAATCAATAGCACTATACCCATAACTAAGCAAAGTAAAAATCACAGCCAATGACAAACGTCTGTAAAGTCAAACATAGTTCGGATACTTCACAACTGGCCTGCTAACACGACCGGCACGTGTACGATAGAGGCCATCTCCATTCCTCTTCCCCAGGGACAGAGTCGGTGATTTCAGCACCGTGGGGGAGTGGACCAACGTCTCTGGGGTTGAAGCAGGAGACTGTGGCACAGGCGAAGATGGGACAGACAGAGGAACTGTCACAGGCATGGATTATTGTGCTGGCAAGGGCATGTGAGGGTCACCAGATGCAGATTGAAATGAGCCTGTACGATCCGGATAATAGGGAGGAGGGATTGGCTCCTTCACAGGCAGAAGATCTTGTCTGTTTCGGCAGTCCATCGGCTCTAACAATGTGCAAGAGTGGCTCCAAAGCTACACCAGAAATCACTCCAGCACGCTCACTCCAGCACGCTCATGGCCTTTGTTAGTCTGTAAGCTGACCATCTGTCCTTTGGTCAATGGTGGCAGAGGCCTGCTCGTCTTGTCGAGGGGGAGGTGGGGGAAAGAGAGAGAGAGAGAGAGCGCGAGCGAGAGAGAGCGAGAGAGCGCGAGAGGGAGAGAGAGAGAGAGAGAGAGAGAGAGAGAGAGGAGACCCATTGTGACATCATCAGCTCGTTTAGTTTTTAAAATATTTCAGATTTGTGAACATTTTCATAAATAACTCAAGAAATAAAGATCAAAATGTTCAGGTAAGCCAATTTCTGAATCCACGGGATAACACTATACAAGAATATGTAAAACCTTTACCGTTAGAACGTCAATATTTCAGGCAGAAGTGATTAGACACACACACACATCCAATATCAGACTTTTAAGTATATAAGGATATTATATATATATAATATATACACATCCAAGATCAGACTTTTAGTAATAAATAAATATATATTTATTACTAAAAGTCTGATCTTGACAACTTCCTGTTGTTCTGTATGTTGATTTTTGAAAAAACGCTGTCACTTGCAGCTGTGATTTTTGGCCATCTTGGAGTCCCTCTCCGCTGCACAGGACAAGAGGATTTTTCCCATCGATGAAAAATAAAAGTTATTAGTGTTTAAAAAATGTTGAGATTCTCTCTCCTGAAGACCACACCCCTTCCGGAGGGTCACGCCTCAGTCAGAGCTGTGAATAACACTGAACACATGTCTACTAAACTGTGAGTGGTTTTACTGCCCTTTCAGTGCCCTTAATGTGGTTTGAAAATATAGTTTGGAAATGCTAAAGCTGTGTTGCCTTTGGTTTGGAAATGCTAAAGCTGTGTTGCCTAATTAAAGTTGCCTTGCCTAATTAAAGTTGCCTTGCCTAATTAAAGTTGCCTTGCTTTCTATATAATTAAAAGTTTAATCTTGACCACTTCCTATTTGCGTTTTATAATGATTTTAGAAATAACGCTACCACGTACGGCTGTGATTTTTGGCCATCTTACTCAGAGTCCCCCTCCGCTCATCAGGTGCCGTGGATTTTTCCCATCGAATAAAAATAAAGAGTTAGTAGTGTTAAAAAATGTTGAGATTCTCGCTCCTGTCAATCATGCCATGAAGGCCACGCCCCTTCTGGTGGGGGGGGGGGAACTATAAAACCAAAAGTGTGGGTGTGGCTCAGTCTCTACAAGATGGAGGAAGGAGAGGTCACGACTTGCTGTCTTTAGTGGCCTTGCACCCTGCTTGAAATGGTATGAAACTCCACTTGAATTTGGTGGCCTTGCACCCCATGGAATTTCAAGGAATAGTCGTGAGTCAACTGCCAGCCCACCAGCCGTGAATGAGTGAGCTGCCAGTACAACAGGCTTGAGTGACTGAGCCGCCAGCCCAAGAATCCATTCGGCCCACAATGTCCATACTAGCCCTCTGGAAACCAGTCCCTTCATCCCACAATACCCATACCAGCGCTCCAGAAAGCCCCCCCCCCCCCACTCTGACACCAATATTGGAATTGGTGGAGAGGTGGAATATTGCATCGGGGGACCAGCCCTCACGTGTGATGCTGGGACCCAACGGGTCCCATTTAGTCTAGCGCACACACACACACACACACGCACACATGATACATAAACACACACATACATTAAAAACAAACAATAATCGTCCATAGTATCTCTAAGCTAAACACAGAACTTGTCATACACATGAGAAATGCTCACGGACCAGCTAAGGACCATATGGACACAAACCAATGGACACAATCGGGTATAGTACTGAGTAGTGACTGTAAATCTCCAAATAGGAATTTAAGTGAAGAACAATGTGAGGGTTAATCACAGCAATGTCCATCTACTACACGCATGCATACATCCAGAGTGAGACAGAACAATAAGAATACATTAAAAAATATATATATATGATAATAATGGTAGGGAATCTCTATCACCCCAGCGTTAACAAAAAGAGAATTATGAAAAAAGTTTCGGAATGAAGAATTCTTGAAAATACTTGCAAGAAATTCTGTTTAAAAAGATCACTAAACAGCAAGCCCATCAAAAGTAAAGCTTTACACTTGATATAAGTCAATGGAGCTAAGCTGGTGGAAGAAATATCAATGGTTAGCATTTGATTAAGGGCATCATGATTTAGTTAGATTTGGCATAGTCATCGATAAGGACAATGGACAAAAAATAAATATTCTCATTCACTACCAAGGCCAATTCTACTCAGTTAATATATTCCCTGGAAAAATATGAAGCTTAGCCGTTGAATGATAGATCAGGGGGATAGAAGATTGCAACCTTCACGTGGTCCGCCCTGTTTCGACGAATACAATCAACCCGGCGTGCACAGTCAAATAAGATTAAATAGAACAAGTTGCCCTACAAATTTAGGCTGTGCATGCCATACGCAAGAAGAAGATAGATCCGGGCAGGTGATCATGTTTGTTAAAATAGGTACATTTTAGAGACTGAAAGGATAAGGGAGATGGAGGGTTAGACGACCTATCAACTTAACTCAAGGCTGACAGTGGTGTGATTAGAATCAGATACAAGCAAGAGACAAGAATGTTAAGTGCAATGTTTAGGCAGAGGGGATGTCAAGAGGAAAGGAGTGTAAGGCTGTTGAAGGATTATAAACAGGGTCTGAATTTTAAAAATAAGGTGTTGTTAGATTGGTGCACAGTTGAGTTAGCAGGCATTGAATTGATAGGTGAATGGAATACCCCAAGATCATAATATCTGCACAAAATGTTGTCTAAACACATGTCTATGAAATTTAATTATGAAATCAATGAAACAGCCTTGTCTTTAAGTAATAAAGATGCAAATGATGATTTCTACACTGTGCAAGATGAGAGAGAAATGGAGTGAGACCATATCAGACAGGTAGAAGGTGGAATAACACACCTCAAATTACAGGTCTGAAATAAAAGAAGATGAAAGTAAATTCTGAATACAAATAAAATACCATTTGCAATGCTAGTTGCTGGTCACAGCATTACAGCAAGGGTGTATTAACATGTGAAAATACAGAGAAGATTTATCAGGAGAATGCTAGAGCTGGACAAATATAATTGCATAGGAAGTCATATTCATGTACAGTAAACCAAAGTTATAATGGACCATGGCGGGAGGGGGGTGTGCCCGTTATTGCCAATTGCCCGCTGTTGCATAGAAACATAGAAAATAGATGCAGGAGTAGGCCATTCGGCCCTTCGAGCCAGTACTGCAGTTCAATATGATCATGCCTTGCGTGGCAGAGAATTCCAGATTCACAACTCTCTGGGTGAAAGAGTTTTTCCTCATCTCAGTCCTATATAAGTCTTCAACCCCTTATTCTTAAACAGTGTCCCCAGGTCTGGATTCCCCCAACATCAGGAACATTTTTCCTGTATCTAGCCTGTCCAATCCCTTAAGAAGTTTATATGTTTCTACACGATCCCCTCTCCTCCTTCTAAATTCCAGTGAATATAAGCCCAGTTGACCCATTCTTTCATCATATAGCAGAGTAATGTATTATAATTGTATGTCATTAAAACAAAGAACTGCTGGTTAATACACTAAAGGACACAAAGTGCTGGAGTAACTCAGCGGGTTGGGCAGTATCTCTGGACAACCTGGAGAGGTCTTGCCGGGTCCCTTCCGCAGACTGATTCAATCTGCTGAGTTACTCCTGCATTCTGTGTTGTTTCACCTTAAAACTAGGCACCGATGCCGCTGGTCTACACCAGCGAGCTCCTCCTCATCAGCTACCCGACCATCCGGTCGACGCACCTGGGTCTTCCATCCATCAGCTACCCCTACAGTCCACCACCACAAGCCCCCGGCCACCCCCCCTCCCCTCCCACAAACTCAATAAACCAAAAACGCCCCAGATTTATTCATTTCAGTTTCACAACTATGCACTGCAGGGCAACAATCATGTCAGCCAGCTCCTTGGATTCAACAGTGGAGTTTTAAGACACTTTCAAGTAAAGAAAACTTGGACTGTTTGTCAAGTCTTCAATGTGATAGCACAACTGTAGCAAGGCAAGACATCCAATAAAGATCTTCAGCTTTGTTGGTTTTCATCCCTAATGTTAAGTCTTTAAACTTAAATGACAAACAAAACAAAACAAAAAAATGCTTTGCTTTAAAGGTTTCTGAAATTACGTTCTATTAGGTATGCACACAATCTTCAACCAACTTCACGTAACTAGATTGGCAATTTTCCTTTAACCGGGAACAGATGAAACCGTTCATCAGCTGATCCTCTTGAATAAGAATGGAGGCATTGATATGCATCAACTTGGAATCCAGACAAAAAGAGGTCATGCAAAACTGAGAAACTGACTCAAACAAATTTGACCATGAATGCTATAAACAGCTAATCTAAATGATACTAAAATAATATTCACACTTTCAGGTAATCTGTAATTTGCAGCAAACTCTTACAGCTCTTCTGATGTTACATTGTATTTGCTCTGTATGGATAATTTTCAAAACTACTATATTTCTAAATACAGATTTAATTAAAATGATAAATAAATAATTTTCAATTATTTTTAAAATCACATTTTGATTTTAAAAATTGCATTGGCATAACATAAATGCCAATGCAATCTATTCTTATTAAGTGAACTGAATTTCAATTATAATAATTTATCCAACTTATTTTCTATTTACCATGTAAACATGTTCGCTTTTTGGTGAACTACTCCTGTGAGTTATATATTTTGTCGAATTTAATCAGTATGAATACAGCAATTCAACAAATGACCAGGATAGGGATTAGGCAAGTCAGATAAATTCTATACGCATAATGCATGGACCGCTGTGAATTATTTATTAGACAGAACCATTCATATTTTGTTAATGCTCTGTTGAATAATGGTCAGCCTTTTGAGTAGATTGCAGGCATGAGGTACTAGTGGTTTTCTACTCAACCACTGAAGTTTAATGGCACCATTAAATCTGTACTGATCCTCTAATTGGCAGCAGAATGGACACACCCTTTTTTGAAACACAGCCCGTCCCACTTGGCGACTTTTTTCAGTGACAGCCGAAAAATAGGCTTTTGCCTCATGTTCGCGGCGTGACGCTGGCTGATGCCTGTGTTGTCGTGCGCTGTCTCCACAAGTGTTGTCGCTTTTTTCTTGTCACTGCTGGATTTTGAAATGTTCAAAACCTTGCAGCGACAGTGGGCTAGACGTTGCCTGAAGTTGCCTGTCGTTTCCTGTCGGAGGTTGTCGCCAGGATGACGCCAGGTGATGTACGATGTCGCAAGGTCATGACGTCGGCGAATTCCTTTTGCCACAACCTACGTCATCATATGTCAACCGGCGACAGTGCCTATGTCAAGATATGGATCAAAATGACGTTCCTTGTCTTCAGATGTTGCAGACAGTGTCGTAGCTTGTCGTATCTTGCCGTATCGTGTCCCGGGTGGACATATGTTGTCCTTGGTTGTCGTTATTTGATGTCTGTGCTGTCGCAAGATGTCGTAGGTTGTCGTATGTTGTCACTGTTGTGGTCGTCCCAGGTCCCGAAAAATAGTGACGCCACATGACGTCAATTGTCGCAGTTTATCGTCAACTGTGTAGTAGCTTGTCGTACAACTTGTCTGTTTTTCAGCGTCAGTCAATGACACCGGCAGTTGCCGAAAAAAATCGCAAAGTGGGACAGGCCCTACAGTGCAATTCGCAATGCCTTATTCATTCCCCGAGACAGGTTCATCAGTCATTGGCCATGTATAATGTTGTTGTCATAGCAACATCAAATTCTATCCATGAGACAACAACTCTACATTTTGCCACTTCAGCATAACCTTTCCAGAACCATTGTGCTATTTTAATATTTAAATTGTGAATGAATTACAAACTAATTTTTCCTCCCTGCTCTGCAAAACAAAGTAGACTTATGTTTCTGTAATGGTACATTATTGTGATTTGCAGTGAAGATTGGATCACAATAAAAAACAACAGTAAACGTTATCTCATTGACCATAGTAGTAGTAATTCACTGCAATACAACTTTGAACAATGATGAAATGTAGTGGAGCAATATTTAATAGTCAGACCTGCAAAAAAACTCTGCCTAAATCCTGCTCAAGATTCCAGCATTTGCAGTTTCTATGTCTTCTTGTACTTTTGCCATCTTATACTTGTGAGGAAGACCTTCTGAGACAGCTGTCCAATACATGTGCTGACAGCCGTATGTTCCTAATTAGAAATCTAGATGTGGATAATTGCACTGATTTTAAGAAATTAAAGTGAAGGATACTTGCTGTGCTAGGTATCTCAACATTTGTGTGCATGCAACACACATATAAGGCAAATAAAAATCAGAGTCTGCACATTTTTTCCTGAATGTACACTTTAGGTCTGGTTATTGGACCTCGCGCAGCTTCTAAAAGCACCTCTACAACAAATACCATTGACACTGATATGAAGGCCGCATTGACAAACAACCATTAAACCCTCCAATAAAGTAACCAACTTCTCTGAGTTGGTGCTCACAGAAACAAGTGCGGTTTCAACATAGAATAGTACAGCACAGAAACAGGCATTTTGGCCCAGGATGTCTCTGCCGATAATGATGCCTACTTAAACTAAATCTTTCTGCTAAATGTTCGCGAGTGGTTGCCCGGGAGTCGCCTTCATGGTCGTGAGGAGTTCCCGCATTCTGGGAACTCATCAGTCGCAGCATCATTATGGTCGCCGCAAATCTTTCGACATGTTGAAAGATTAGTGGCGACTAGAACGAAGCCACCATAGAGAGTAGCGCGAATTTTTGTGCCGTAGGTGGGTCGCCAGGAGGTCCTAGTGGGATGCCAGGAGGTCGAAGGTTATCGTAGGTTATAGCCAGTGCTGGCCGGGGAATTTCGTTGGCTCATTGGGGAAAAAATTTTAAGCAGTATTTTTCAGAACCAAGGACAACCGACCGGTAATGTTAAATGTCCGGCGAGCTTCACAGCCGTGTATCTCTGGCTTCTTAAAAGTTGTCCCCACTCCTTCTCCCCCCCTCTTTTAAAGGAGTTACCGTACACTGTGCTTTAGCCATCTTAATTACCTTCCTGTTCATCGCGGTGTGTGTCTGTATCACCTCGGCTTTGTATCATGTGAATTTCACTCAGACAGTGCTCCCCCCGCTTGCCCTGTCCCCGCCTGCATAACGGACTGGTGAAGGAAGCGATGTATGTGTGTGTGCGGGTGTATATGCGTGTGTGCGTGTATATGTGTGCGTGCGTGTGCGTGTGTGTGTGTGTGCCACTCTGTCAGTCGCCGTTCCAGATGCCGGTTTTTCAGGCAACTGCCTGCAACTTGACAGTCAAATCGCCTAAGTGGGACAGGCCCATTACACCACCAAGATCATAAACTTAATCAAGAACTCGTATGATGGAACCTCATGCAAAGTTATGCATGCAGGCCAGCTCTCTCAGAGCTTTAGTGTCTGGACGGGCGTCAAGCAGGGATTTCTATTGGCACCATTCCTGTTCTTCCTGGAAATTGACTGGATCATGATGGAAACAACTGAAGGGAAAATAAATGGAATTCAGTGGACAATGTGAGAGCAGCAAGATGATCTTGACTTTGGAGATGACATAGCTCTCCTTTCGCACACAGATACAAATGCAGGAAAAGACGGACAGACTCTCACAAGCTGCAACAAAACTTGGTCTTACACCCAAAGACACAGATGATGAGGATCCACTCCAAAACCAGCAACCATATCCTTATGCTAGCAATGTTACAAAATTTTGAGATTTTAAAAATCAAGTCTGCAATTTATCCCATCAGATAAAGCATAAAAAGAAGTTTAATTTGACACCTAATTCACTTTCATATCTTCAGTATTAAGAAGGTTATGGCCATTTTCATACTCGGAAATTAGCATCTTGTTCCCCATTGCCTTTCAATTGACTTAACTCAAAAGCTGTGATCTGGATCAGTTAAAAGCCCATAACTTTCTTAAAAATTAATAGAACTCAATGAAATTTTCAGTTATTATAGATTGAAGCATTCTGAAATAAATATGAAACAATCTTACTTGGATGACCTGAAATTAAAGCATATAATTAGTTAGTTATCTAATTGTAGCTAATTACAAAATTCAATGAGTAGATCTAAACATCTATCCATTTCTTAAGAAAAGATAAACTTTTTTTTAATTGCCTAAGTGTAAAAAATAACATTCACACAATAACCCACAATATAACATAATTTTTAAATCTCATTTTCATGAATTTCTGGGCCAAATGGAAGGAATTTAGTGTTTGATTCCTGTAAATTAATGGCCATTTAAATCAACTAGCGAGTGGGTTTTAGTGGAATGCGGTGGACTGGAACGTTGCGGTTAGCGGTGAAGTCGGGAGGAAAAATACTGTTGGTTCATACATTTTTTTGGACCCCATTTCGCAACATGAAAATGTTATTAAAGCCTCCCGAAAAACCAACTTTAATATAAAAATTAACTATTTACCTTTTTTTCTCCCCTACGCAAAATCCTTCCGGTTGTCGGTTCTCACGGCTTTTGAAGGTGATTTTTAAATTACTCTAGTTAATAAATAATTTAGAGTAATTGAAAAATACCTTCATTCATGAAATGTCGGAGCGATTTTTCTTCCGCAACGAAATCGCCCGACATTGATCGACTTTTCCTGCCTGTGGAAAAACGGCATTTTAAGCCCGCCCCCCTCTGAAAGGCGCCAAAGTCGCGCACACGGGGAGCGGCAGAACTGCAGCGCTGCTCAAGGTAAGTTTTGTAACATACCTACTTATGCACAGCACTGCTCTAGAGGAGGTAGAAACATTCACATACCTAGGCACTGTTGTGGACATCACCGGAGGGGCAGAGGCAGACATAAAATGTAGAATCAATAAGGCTAGGGTTGTGTTTTACATGTTCAGGAAGATCTGGAGCTCAAAACACATCTCAATCAACACCAAAATACGCATCTTTAACTCAAATGTGAAACGGGTGATACTGTATGGATCAAAGACATGGGAAACAACAAAACACACTACAACCAGGCTGCAAACATTCATTAACACCTGCCTTAGGTAGATGCAGTATAATGTGGATAAATGTGAGGTTATCCACTTTGGTGGCAAAAACATGAGGGTAGACTATTATCTGAATGGTGGCAGATTAGGAAAAGGGGAGATGCAACAAGACCTGGGTGTCATGGTACACCAGTCATTGAAAGTAGGCATGCAGGTGCAGCAGGCAGTGAAGAAAGCAAATGGTATGTTAGCATTCATAGCGAAAGGATTTGAGTATAGGAGCAGGGAGGTTCTACTGCAGTTGTACAGGGTTTTGGTGAGGCCACACCTGGAGTATTGCGTACAGTTCTGGTCTCCAAATCTGAGGAAAGACATCCTTGCCATAGAGGGGGTACAGAGAAGATTCACCAGACTGACTCCTGGGATGTCAGGACTTTCATATGAGGAAAGATTGGATAGACTCGGCTTGTACTCGCTGGAATTTAGAAGATTGAGGGGGGATCTTATAGAAACTTACAAAATTCTTAAGGGGTTGGACAAGCTAGATGCTGGAAGATTGTTCCCGATGTTGGGGGAGTCCAGAACAAGGGGTCACAGTCTAAGGATAAGGGGGAATTCCTTTAGGACCGAGATGAGGAAAACATTCTTTACACAGAGAGTGGTGAGTGTCTGGAATTCTCTGCCACAGAAGGTAGTTGAGGCCAGTTCATTGGCTATATTTAAGAGGGCGTTAGATGTGGCACTTGTGGCTAAAGGGATCAGGGGGTATGGAGAGAAGGCAGGTACGGGATACTGAGTTGGATGATCAGCCATGATCACATTGAATGGCGGTGCAGGCTCGAATGGCCTACTCCTGCACCTATTTTTCTATGTTTCTATGTTCTTAGGAGAATACTTAACATCTGGCGGAGAGACAAAGTAAGCAATGTGGACCCGTGGAAAAGAACAAGCCAGGAGCCCATTGACTTACAAATTCAAAGGCGAAAATGGAGTTGGATTGGACACACCCTCAGGAAACCTGCCACAAACATCACCCGGCAAGCCCTGAAATGGAAACCCCAAGGAAAAAGGAAAATAAGTCGCCCCAGGAACAGCTGGAGAAGAGGTGTCCAGACAGAAATGTCTGAGATTGGGCTCAACTGGGGAGATCTCGAAAGAACTGCCAACAATCGAGTGACATTTGTCAATGGCCTATACTTTCTAAAGGAGCAAAGGGCTTAAGAAGTAAGAAGCACCACCTGAGACCCAAGTTCAATCCTGACAACGGGTTCTGTCTGTATGGAGTTTGTACCTTCTCCCTGTAAACGCTTGTTTTTTTTCTGGGTGCTCAGGTTTCCTCCCATGTTCCAAAGATGTGCAGGTTCGTAGGTTAATTGGCTTCTGTAAAATGTCCTGATGTGTAGGATAGAACTAGATGTGTAAGGGTGATCACTGGTTCATGCAAACTCATTGGGCTGAAGGGTTTGTTTCCAAACTAAACCAAATCTGGCCCTTTATCTGTTAATATTTGCTAAATTAGAGAGGTCACAAAATGGAGGATGTTTGCGTTTGCAGGGCCTGCTTGGCCTCTTTCTGTGAAAGTTGCAAGCTGAGAGTCATGGCTCCAAGGAGTCTGGACCCCAGATGGAAGTTGATGAGGCTTTGTAGGAAGAGATAAAAAGGTCTGCAAATGCATAGTGGGGATTGGTTATAGAAGGGGATGTGAAAAGGTATTGTTAATAATGTTGCACGGTGTTTGTGCTGCTGTTTGATGATTGGCTGAACTGTGAAGCCTTGTTTGAATTGTTTATACTACCTGTGAAAATGTTGCATTACTTAGTCAACTGACTTCTTTCCAGAAGCTTCTGTAGAAACATTGTAATAGGGTACTTTATAATTGGGTTAGGGAACTGTCAATAACTGTATAATCTGATTGATATGTGTTATTGGTTTGTAGGGGTGGCCTCCCCCAAGTAATGTAACGCCCTTATTTTGGAAGGATATAAGAGGGTGGGTAATTCTTTGGGGCGTGTCGGTTGAATGTGACTTCTGTTTTCACGAGATATTGTTATCTTGCGTGGGTGGATCAGCAACAGTCCCTGCAGTTTGTTCTTCAATCAAGTAAGCTTTTGGAACCAGAGTTTGACTTAGTGTTTGACTAAACCAGACTAAGGGGGTAAGTCTGGAACCGGAATTTACAAATCAGGAGCCCGATTCCAGCTGCACACTGAATATTGATATTTCATTTCTTTCCAAGATAAGACTTCAAATGCAATTCACTTCAGGAATAATGGAATTCACCAGACATAACAGGAAAGCGCTCTGGAAGATACACAAGGTTTAGCAAATCTCCCAGTAAAACGCAGCTAAACTACTAAGTATTCGGATAGTACGTCAGCCGATAATAAGGATATCCCCATTTTCTCTGTAATTTAAAAGTACCGGTAACTCGTTTTCACACTCTTCCAGTTCTGATTAGTTTTTGACCTGAAACAAAGATCATTCCTCTTTCCACAAATTTTTAGCTTAGTTTTGAGATGTAGCATGGAAACAGGCCCTTCGGCCTATTGAGTCCACGTTAACCTTCGATCACCCATTCACACTAGTTATCCCACGCTTGATCTTTAATTTTTCCAGCAAAATTGGTATTTCTGACCATTGTTCCAGTAAATGAAAAGTTCTTATTTAAATAGCAAATTTTATTTTACTCGCAAGATGTTCTCTGATTTTCACCATCAATGAATAACTTTTTGAAGAACAGTCACCATTAAGAATTCCCAGGATAGACACAAAATGCTGGAGTAAGTCAGCTGAACAGCATCTCTGGATTGAAGGAATGGAGAAAATTCCTGTCCTTCCCGTTCCTTCTATCCAGAAATTCTGCCTGCTACTCCAGCATTTTGTGTAGATGTAAACCAGCATCTGCTGTTCCTTTCTATAAATAGAATTCCCAGGAGACACACACAAATTTCCCACCAACGCCCAAGTACTCCTTCAAAGTTACTTTAGGGGTCAAATTAGGCCTGTATTAACACTATCAGATGGATATTCACAGATAGAGCGACAGTTTAGCCACTTAACCACATAATGACAATTCCAGCTATTTTCAACATTTCATTGCCTTGAACCTGTAATCTTCTCCTCACCCAAAACCGTCACGAGAACTCGGTATTCCTCCAGTTCTGACCTTCACCATATCCAGTTGATTACCAGATCTCCAGCTGCCATGGTCCCAAGCTTCAAAAGTTTTCTCCAAACCTATCTCAATATATTATACTCATTAAAACCTCTGACTAAATGTTCTATTGACTAACTTCTTTTTTGGCTTGCTGTCAATAGTTTGGTTGACAACAGTCCTTGGGACATTTGTTCCTTTAAATTCACTGGAATTGATTTGTGCACAATTTTGTCAAGACTTGACAGACTTTGTGTGCTACGTTATGTTTCTACAACAGGTCCAACGTTTTAAAAACATCACAAATAGGGGGTTTTAAAGGAAAAAATAGCCTAGCACCAAGGGCAAAGATTTAATATTTAAAAGTCTGTTCCATTCATACTTTACAGAGCTGAAATCTCAAAGATTCAAAGATTTCCCAGTTAAACACAAACATTTATGCACATGATGTGCAGACGTGCAGCATGGGGGGCTTTCACTGTAAACAATGCTTTTTCTTTTGGAGGAAAGGTGCATGTAAATAAAAGCTATTCGTATAAAATTATCCAAATCAAAAGGCAGACAGGAACAAAGACCTCTAAAAATTTATATTACTAAATAACTCAGATAAAAAGCACCAACATTTGCATTCTTGGGCAGCAGCTCAATTACCAAAAGTTTACAAAAATAGCGTTTGACAGATTCTACAACAGTGTTGATCTTTCTCCAGAGCTTTTTGTTTGCTTGACACAGGATAAATATGTGAATTTTCAATCATGGCAATATCTTATTACTGTCAAGCTACCTCTCAAATTGAAAAGAAGCTTCTAGGACAACAAAATTCCAGTCAAGCAAAGTCATTCAGGACGTTTGATTTTTTGCATGAATGTAGAAATTATTTAAAATAATTCAGTTCAACTTAAAAGAGATAAATATCTATGCCAACACTATTTAACAGTTATTGTCAAATCACTATTTGACAATAAATGCTTGATTGTCATGAATTTCCAAAAAAGATGCATCCAATTATAGATTCAAATAAAGAGGCATCCTAAAATTCAGGGGTCCATGCCAGTGTTTATGCTACCCACCTTCCATCTTTCTCCCATCTAAATCTAAATCCAGGGATATTCAATATTCAGGAGGGATAGACGAAAAGGAAAAGGAGGTGGGGTAGCGTTGCTGGTGAGAGAGGAGATTAATGCAGTAGAAAGGAAGGACATTAGCGTGGAGGATGTGGAATCGATATGGGTAGAGCTGCGAAACTCTAAAGGGCAGAAAACGCTAGTGGCCACCTAACAGTAGTATTGGAGTTGGGGATGGCACCAACAGGAAATTAGAAATGCGTGTAACAAGGGTAACACGGTTATAATGGATGACTTCAATCTGCATGTAGATTGGGTGAATCAAATTGGCAGGGGTGCTGAGGAAGAGGATTTCTTGGAATATATGCGGGATAGTTTTCTCAACCAACATGTGGAGGAACCAACGAGAGAGCAGGCTATTCTAGACTGGGTATTGAGTAATGAGGAAGGATTAGTTAGCAGTCTTGTTGTGCATGGCCCCTTGGGCAAGAGTGACCATAATATGGTTGAGTTCTTCATTAGGATGGAGAGTGACAAAATTAAGTCAGAAACAAGGGTTCTGAACTTGAACAAAGGTAACTTTGAGGGTATGAGATGTGAATTGGCCAAGATAGACTGGCAGGTGATTCTTAAAGGGTTGGCAGTGGATGTGCAATGGAACGTATTTAAAGACTGCATGGATGAAGTACAAACATTGTTCATACCAGTTTGGCAAAAGAATAAATCGGGGAAGGTGGTGCATCCATGGATAACAAGGGAAATCAGGGATAGTATAAAAACAAAAATTGAGGCATACAAATTTGCCAGAAAAAGCAGCCTACCGGAGGACTGGGAGAAATTCAGAATCCAGCAGAGGAGGCCAAAGGGCTTAATTAGGAAAGGGAAAATAGATTATGAAAGGAAACTGGCAGGGAACATAAAAACTGACTGCAAAAGTTTTTATAGATATGTGAAGAGAAAGAGACTAGTTAAAACAAATGTTAGTCCCTTGCAGTCAGAAACAGGTGAATTGATCATGGGGAACAAGGACATGGCAGACCAATTGAATAACTACTTTGGTTCTGTCTTCACTAAGGAAGACATAAATAATCTGCCGGAAATAGCAGTGGAACGGGGGTCAAATATGGAGGAACTGAGTGAAATCCAGGTTAGCCGGGAGGTGGTGTTGGGTAAATTGAACGGATTGAAGGCCGATAAATCCCCAGGGCCAGATAGTCTGCATCCCAGAGTACTCAAGAAGGTACCAACGGAAATAGTAGATGCATTAGTGATAATTTTTCAAAATTCCTTAGATTCTGGAGTAGTTCCTGAGGATTGGAGGGTAGCTAATGTAACCCCACTTTTTAAAAAAGGAGGGAGAGAGAAAGCGGGGAATTACAGACCAGTTACTCTAACATCGGTAGTGGGGAAACTGCTAGAGTCAGTTATTAAAGATGGGATAGCAGCGCATTTGGAAAGTTGTGAAATCATTGGACAAAGTCAGCATGGATTTACGAAAGGTAAATCATATCTGACAAATCTGATAGAATTTTTCGAGGATGTAACTAGTAGAGTGGATAAGGGAGAACCAGTGGATGTGTTATATCTAGACTTTCAGAAGGCTTTCGACAAGGTCCCGCATAAGAGATTAGCATACAAACTTAAAGCACACGGTATTGGGGGTTCAGTATTGATGTGGATAGAGAACTGGCTAGCAGACAGGAAGCAAAGGGTAGGAGTAAACGGGTCCTTTTCAGAATGGCAGGCAGTGACTAGTGGGGTACCGCAAGGCTCAGTGCTGGGAGCCCAGCTATTTACAATATATATTAATGATTTGGACGAGGGAATTCAATGCAACATCTCCAAATTTGCAGATGACACCAAGCTGGGGGGTATAGTTAGGTGTGAGGAGGATGCTTGGAGGCTGCAGGGTGATTTGGATAGGCTGAGTGAATCAGCAGATGCATGGCAGATGCAGTATAATGTGGATAAATGTGAGGTTATCCACTTTGGTGGCAAAAACATGAGGGTAGACTATTATCTGAATGGTGGCAGATTAGGAAAAGGGGAGATGCAACGAGACCTGGGTGTCGTGGTACACCAGTCATTGAAAGTAGGCATGCAGGTGCAGCAGGCAGTGAAGAAAGCAAATGGTATGTTAGCATTCATAGCGAAAGGATTTGAGTATAGGAGCAGGGAGGTTCTACTGAATTGTACAGGGTTTTGGTGAGACCACACCTGGAGTATTGCGTACAGTTTTGGTCTCCAAATCTGAGGAAAGACATCCTTGCCATAGAGGGGGTACAGAGAAGATTCACCAGATTGATTCCTGGGATGTCAGGACTTTCATATGAGGAAAGATTGGATAGACTCGGCTTGTACTCGCTGGAATTTAGAAGATTGAGGGGGGATCTTATAGAAACTTACAAAATTCTTCAGGGGTTGGACAAGCTAGATGCTGGAAGATTGTTCCCGATGTTGGGGGAGTCCAGAACAAGGGGTCACAGTCTAAGGATAAGGGGGAATTCCTTTAGGACCGAGATGAGGAAAACATTCTTTACACAGAGAGTGGTGAGTCTCTGGAATTCTCTGCCACAGAAGGTAGTTGAGGCCAGTTCATTGGCTATATTTAAGAGGGCATTAGATGTAGCACTTGTGGCTAAAGGGATCAGGGGGTATGGAGAGAAGGCAGGTACGGGATACTGAGTTGGATGATCAGCCATGATCACATTGAATGGCGGTGCAGGCTCGAAGGGCCGAATGGCCTGCTCCTGCACCTATTTTTCTATGTTTCTATGTTTCTAATCGATGTTACATTACATCCTTCTCCCTCACATATTTGTTCAGCCTGAATTAATCTGCCCTAATGACTTCAACCACTCCCTATGATAGGAACATCCACATTCTCACCAGATTCTCCGTCGGCTCCGCACATTCCGTTGTCCAGGCCCCCATCCTCTCATCTTCACCATGGACGTCCAGTCACTATACACCTGCATCCCCACCAGGATGGTCTCAAAGCCCTCTGGTACTTCCTCGACCAGAGGAGCAACCCATACCCATCCACTGACACCCTCCTCCGCCTAGCGGAGTTGGTCCTTACCCTCAACAACTTCTCTTTTGACTTCACCCATTTCCTCCAAACACAAGGCGTAGCTATGGGCACACGCATGGGCCCTAGCTACGCCTGCCTCTTTGTCGGGCACGTCGAACAATCTTTGTTCTCGGCGTACCAGGGCCCCACCCCCGACCTTTACCTCCGTTACATTGACGACTGCTTTGGTGTCACCTCCTGCACCCACGCAGAACTGACTGACTTCATCCATTTCACCACCAACTTCCATCCGGCACTCAAATATACTTGGACCATTTCCGACATTTCCCTACCATTCCTTGACCTCACCATCTCTATTGCAAGTGATACACTCCTGACTGACATCCACTACAAACCAACTGACTCCCACAGCTACCTGGACTACTCTTCCTCCCACCCTGCTTCCTGTAAGGACTCCATCCCCTATTCCCAATTCCTCCGTCTACGCCGCATCTGCTCCCAGGATGACGTGTTCCACACCAGGTCATCGCAAATGTCCTCGTTCTTCAGAGAACGGGGTTTCCCCTCCCCCACTATAGATGAGGCTCGCACCAGGGTCTCCTCCATACCCCGCAACACTGCCCTCTCTCCCCATTCCCCCACTCACAACAAGGGCCGAGTCCCCCTGGTCCTAACCTTTCACCCCACCAGCCAGTGCATACAACAGATAGTCCTCCGCCAGTTTCGTCACCTCCAACGTGACCCCTCCACTCGCCACATCTTCCCATCTCCCCCCCCGTCTGCCTTCCGCAAAGACCGCTCCCTCCGCAACTCCCTCGTCAATTCTTCCCTTCCCTCCCGCTCCACTCCTTCCCCGGGCACTTTCCCTTGCAACCGCAAGAGATGCTACACTTGTCCCTTCACCTCCCCCATCCACTCCTTTCAGGGACCCAAGCAGTCATTCCAAGTCCGACAGAGGTTCACCTGCACCTCCTCCAACCTCATCTACTGCATCCGTTGCTCCAGATGCCAGCTGATCTACATCGGTGAGACCAAGCGGAGGCTGGGCGATCGTTTCGCCGAACACCTCCGCTCGGTCCGCAATAACCAACCCGACCTCCCGGTGGCTCAGCACTTCAACTCCCCCTCCCACTCCGTATCCGACCTCTCGGTCCTGGGCCTCCTCCACGGCCAGAGTGATCAACACCGCAAGTTGGAGGAACAGCACCTCATATTCCGCTTGGGGAGTCTGCATCCTCTGGGCTTAAACATTGAATTTACTCAATTCTGTTAACCCAGACTGCCTCCCCCCCACCTCTCCCTCAGCCCTCTGGCCCTGACATTCCTTCTCCATCTCCCCCCCCCCCCAGTTGCACTAGCTTCTCATTTTCACACCACAAACAGCTTAGAATGGCCTGCTTCCTTTATCACCAATACTTTTTTGCATATCTTTCACTCATTGTTCCTTATCTCTCCACATCACTGTTTATATCTCTCGTTTCCCTGATCCCTGACCAGTCTGAAGAAGGGTCTCGACCCGAAACGTCGCCTATCTCCTTCGCTCCTTAGATGCTGCTGCACCCGCTGAGTTTCTCCAGCTTTTTGTGTAACCCTTCTCACCAGATAAAGTAGTTTCTTGCAGTTCCTCATTGGATTTTTTGTTTTTCTGTATCAGAGATATAGGGTTCCTTAAACAGGAAAGGTAGAATATGCTGGACTCAAATGCCTACTCTTGGGAGATGAAAGAAAGCTCTGCACCACTCTAACTTAATTCAACTTAAGTGCCTGTTATGAAGGGTCAACCCAAAAAAGTCACTGGGAACCTGATAGATTCCGTAGTTACTCTTAGAGAATATGGCACTCACAATTATTCCCACAGACAGAAGGTCAAGAAGAATCAATGTAAAGCTACCTTGCCATCCTCATCACATATCATTTTTGGGTCAAACAAATATCTGCCGACATGATGTGAGTATTCACCTAATGTCATTCAACTGATAGGACTAGGATTTCCAGATCTCACTTGTATACCCATGAGTTCTGAGCACCAGATATCTCTAATTCAAGATGGAAGCATTCCACTTGCAATTATTTCTTGTAAAAAAGGGCAAATGGTAAAAAAAAATCCTAACTAAAATTGTTATTTTTCTCAGTCTAACAATTACCACCAAGTATCAAAGTTCAAATAGAGGACTAGTGCTAATCAACTGTTCCATTTGAATGACTGGAAAATCAAACTGACTAAAATGTAATCATTGAAATGTGCTGCATCAACACCTTTTATGATTGCATTTGTTTTTCTCCATAAAGAAAGTAGTTATATTATTTTAGGTGAAGGAACCAAGGCCTTTAAAGTGAAGTTGTCTTAAACTAAAGTTTATTATTCAATTTGACAGATCCATTTCTTACACAAATCTGTGGATTGTCCTTGCGATCCAATTTTCATTGCCGCCAGACACTTCCAATAGATCATTCTCTCATGAATTTCACTATGGCAACCATTTTTCTTGTGAAAGCTGGATTAATCAAATTGTTAAATGCATTTAAACGATACATTTCCCAGTTCCAGCATTCATAATTACTCTTGATTTCCTGTCAGACAAAACTGGCCTGAAAAGGAGGGATAGCGAACAGAAATTGTTTCTGCATCAAATGCAGTAGACCAGGTTGTAAGATGTACCATCTGTGCTATTGCTTACATTTTGTGGAGCACCTATCCTCTGTCTCCAATGGCAATCTTGAACTTCCAGCTGCAGGTCATATTAACTTTCTTTTTCATTCCCACATCACCCGGAGAAGTCCTTAGCCACCGAAGGCCAAACACAAATGACATCTCATATTCCACTTGTACCTTACAACAAAAATGGTATGACTTCAGGTAATTTCAGGTAACTTCAACCCCTGGTATTCTCTTCCCACACACATCCACCTGCAGCCTCTTTTGTCTTCTGCTAAAGCAGAATTGCAGCAAGTACCAACATTTGAATTTGAAGAAATAGCAGTTGGCTTGTCAATGGTTGGATTTATGGGAAGGTTATGTTACAGATGACCTGAATAGTACAACAGTCACTCCTATACAAAGAACTCTACAATGATTGTGTGCATTCAATTCAAATCCTCCAACTTCCCTGCCATCGGCATATATAAACATTTTTTTATCTTTGAGTACGAATCATTCTTGCTTTGGCTGGGTATGACCTATGAAAACATATACAATACAATACCGTTTATTGTCATTTGAACCTCATTGAGGTTCTGCAGTCATACAAACAAGAAAAGAACCAAGACACACCCAATTTACACAAACATATATCACAGTGAATCTCCTCCTTACTGTGATGGAAGGCAAAGTCTTATCTCTCCCCTGCACTCCCCATTCTCTCCCGATGTCAGAGTCAAAGCCAAAGCCCCCGGCGGGCGAGGGTAAATAAGTCCCGCGGCCATTCAGGCCGCGCCGGGCGATGCAAGACCCCGCTGCAGGTAATTTTCAACCCCGCAATTTGCCACCGCGGGAGCTCCGAAAAACAGTCTCCCACCAGGGACCCGCAAGCTCACGGTGTTACCGTCCACCGGCCTGCAGCTGGAGCCTCCGAATCTCTGGGTTCGGGCAGCAGCAGCGCGCCACCACAGCTCCTCCTGTTCCTAACTCGGCCAGCTCCACGACGGTGAGTAGTCTGCAGGCTCTGCGACTGGAGCCCCAGGTCCGGTTGGAGGCCGCTTCACAGTGCTAGGCCCCAACGGCAACGGTGACCCAACAGAGGAAAGGCCGGGTCCTCCGTACAGGGAAAAGATTTTAAAAGTTTACTGAAAATTGCATCATTTCAGTAAGGGGCTTACTGAAATGATGCAATGCATTTAAAAAAAATAATTTAGAGACACAGCATGGAAACAAGCCCTTCAGCCCACCATGTTCACACCAACCAATGATCATACTAGTTCTATGTTATCCTATTTCACATCCACTCCGTCTACACAAGGGCAATTTACAATTTGTAAATGTTATAATTTAGAGCCACAGAGTGTTAATGGTGAAAACAGTGAATATTTAAATTTGTCGCCAGGGTGCCTCAAAGAACTAGTTTTGATTCACATGACAACAATTCCTTGAATCCTGGAGGAACTACAGTCAGTTTGATATGTGGAGAACACAGAACGCCCAAACACATAAAAGCAAGAGTGCAAGATCATCGACAATCCCAGATTTTGAGGATGGAGGAGTTGGGGACATTAATGTCAATCTTGGATTATTTTGCATTATAGATGCCCATTGCTTAGTACTTGGTGTGGCACAAAATTACTTGGTAATTATTAACAAAATAATGAATTCTGCCTGGGTCTCAACATACTTAGGCATGGATTGACTCGGTATCTGTGGTGTTATGCTGGAACTGAACATAGTATCATCTTCAACAAACATCCCCATCTCTAATCTTACATTGAAGTTAGTGTCATTGATAAACTAGCTGAAGTTGGTCAGACCACCAAAATTGCTACTGAACTGATGTCCTTTTGAAAAACAATCAACTTCACATGCTCCACATTCATCTTTAGCCTGTGGGGAGTTTTGATTCAATGACTTCAGTTGTATAAGAACTTTTTGGTATCACACTGAAAGCACAAGGACTCACATGCCACTTTCCAAATATAGATTGCTCTTCCATGTTTGGTACAAAGATATAATACAATCAGGAGTGCTAACAGCCAAACTGGGTATTGGTTAACAGATGATTAAAAAATGTCTTAATTGCATTGTTGTTTAATATGCCTTTAATATGCCTGCAAAGCTGCAGCAAGAAATAATTTCATCATTCTGGCCACAGTTCATATTACAGTTAAACACGTTTGACTCCTGACTACGAGTGATAGAAAGGATAGTGACAAGTTGGCTGGATTGTCCATGCTGACACCTCACTGTGCCCTTTCAAACCCCCCCTCCCCCCAAACTACTCATGATCCATCATCTCTCACAGATTTAGGACATATGAAGGAAGGTTCTCTGAGCATGACTACATTAGGCTGTTTCCTGATTAGTCTTTGGGCAGGGTTTTCAATTTTGGGATTAATCGCAAACGTGTGTGATGATCAGAGTCACCTGATTTGGACATAGTTTTGTTGCTTCTGAATCCTCAACTGAAATTAACATCAGGCAGCCTATCCAGTTTTATGATGTTTTAATGTAGAATATGGGACAACAAAATTTGCTGCTACAAAAAAAAACTTGGGGGGTCTCGTAGCATCCATGGAGGGAATGGACAGACAATGTTTCTGATCAGGACCCATCTTCAGACAGATTGGTGAAGGGGGGAAAGCTGGAAAAGAGCGGACCAATGCCGAGCAAATGTTGGATGAATATAGGCAATGTGGATGGATTGGTGGATAGCTGAAGCGACAAAGGCTCGAGGTGAACAAGAGACAAAAGGCTGTGAGACAAGAAAAGAAAAGTAGTGAAATGTAAAGCTGGGGGGGGGGGGGGGGGGGGGAGGGACAAATGGAAGGGGAAAGTGGAAAGAGGGAGGGATAAAATATAAATATTGGACTTGAGGATGGGAGATTAGCATGAGGAGAAGAGATGACCAGAGTAACTGAGGTGGTTGGAGATGATGAAAATGTGTACTGGGCTACCCCATTCATTAATAATTCTTTTAGCAAATTTTTCCTGCAAGTTATTTTCAATTTCCATTCCAAAAATACATGCGTAATAACAGCTGTTCTTATCATTTATAATTATGCATTAAACAATGGGAAAGGTTTACTCATACATACGTGGGGAAATTAGTGCAAACCCAAATCAATACCACTGAATAGCAACATGCAAGTGAAAGTATTTTACAAGCAGATTTAATGTCTTCACCTTGGAGTTATTTAAGTTTCTGGTGTTTTTCAAAAGCCTTATGTTCAATACTGTATTCTCAGTTAATTGACATGATTATAGTCATAAACATACTCAAAAGCTTACTACTGCCATTCCCTTTTCCACCATGCCAACTGTTTTATCGTTATCTAATTGAACATTGATAACATCCCCATCTGCTTACTGTTTGCTCAGTCATAGATTTTCAATCTGTTCATTTTTTTCACTTTCATGGGGATATTTGTTCCTTTATTCATAATTATCACATTTAAGTTAATCAAATATTGCACATACTCTATGTAGGTATATAGGTATATTATACAAAAAAAAAACTTACCCCTTGCTCATCAAGTTTCAACAGCTGTTCCATTACTTTGGGAGAACTTGAAGCCACTCTCAGGCACTGGATGTTTAATTCAGGTATCACATACTCCAGCACCTCCTTTATGGGCAAACCTCGAGCTGTCCCATGTCGAGCAGTGGATGCTACAGCATCTTCCAAAACGGCTCCTCTCAAAGTAGAAAGCTAAATTAAGAAGAAAATCAATCTGTAAATACAAATATCAAAATATACTCTCATTTGTTAAACTAATCCATACAAATTAATTAACAAACCTAATATTTATATCAATATTACATTGTCATCAGATCCAAACTTCCCCAGTTAAAAGTTAGCCAGGCAAGAAATGTTATTATTTCCATAAATTAGTTTTGTTTGTAGTAATAAAGATTATATAGTCTGTTCATATATGAAAGTATATGGGTTTTCTCATGTCACCATAGTTTTTGGCAAGAACTGTTCTTGTTAGATGTTTTCTTTGAAGTCAGAACAAAGCTGAAATGACGTAAGAGCATTTTGGGATAGTATTGCTAGGATTGAAATAGGAACCTCCAAGTGTTTATCTTTTAATTTACACATTGTCTTCCTTACCTTTTTACAGCACATAAGGATTCATATCAATGCAATGCCATATTAATCCCATGCTCCATAGTCAAAGCAAACCCAAACTAATTCCATTGGCCAGTGTCTGCTAGGGCAATCCTACACTAATCTTATTGCCTGATTCTCAAGATAAGCAATCCAAGTCCCAATTCCATGGCCGTCTGAAAGGGGGGAGGGAAGGTGCGATGGGTGCGGTCCCACCCCCTTTTTTTCCTACAGAGTAAAAAAAAATCAGAGTAAAAACAAATTGGTATTTAGGGAAACTGCCTGGAAAACCTCGAGCTGGATTGACCGTCATCGTTGAAACCGCGAGCTGGATCGACTCACACACACACACACACCGCAAAGACGGGGGCCAGGGAAAGCAGGGGAGCGCTGTCTGAAATTCAGACCCGCGATGAAGAAGAAGGTAAAAGATGGCTGCACAGTGTATGGTAAGTGCTTTAGAGAGCGCAGGGGGGGGGGGGGGGGGGGGGGGGAGAAGGGGAGAGAAGGGGGGAGAAGGAGTGGAGACACTTTTAAGAAGTATAATAAAGTTTAGCGGGCATTTTACCTTTCCATGGTCATGAAACCTCGAATGAGCCAATCAAAATGCCCGGTCAGTGAAGGAGATTGCCTACGGCTGCCCTCGACTGCCTGTAACTAAATAACAACCTCACTCCACTGAACTACGAATTAAAAAGAACCATGCCGACCAAATTTTATTCGCAGAAAAATTTTCAACATGCTGAAAAATTTTCCCCGACCTAACTGAGGCCACGAGTATTCGGGAACTTCTCTCGAGCATGAAGGAGAGTTCCACTGACCTCATAGGACCTCCTAGGAACACATGTCAACCATGCTGCGAGTTTAAGTCGAGGGCAAACTCGGCTAAACTCGCAGATTCGATCGCTGCAGCAGGACAGCTCCTTAATGCTGTCTGCTTGGGTAATTTTCTACAAATCCTACTGCCCAGGTCTCTGTGGGGTAAACCTAGATTAATCCCCAGCTTTGATCTCTGTGCAAAAGCAATCACAGACAAATCCCAATATCCTGGACAATATCCAAGATAAATTTATCTGATGGAAAATTCCTGTCATATAGCCCATATCCTGGAACCTGTGTTTCCAAATATTACCTTTAAGTGGTGTTTGCTAAAATTATTGCTTGTGGTAAAGTATTCCAAGTAAGTGCTCCAAGTAAAGACATTCTCTGGATACTTTCAAGAAAGCTAGATAGGGCTCTTAAAGATAGCGGAGTCAGGGGATATGAGGAGAAGGCAGGAACGGGGTACTGATTGTGGATAGTCAGCCACGATCACAGAGAATGGCTGTGCTGGCTCAAAGGGCTGTAAGGCCTACTCCTACTCTTGTCTATTCTATTTTTTTTCTTTATGATTCACTTTCTTTGGAGATTGATTCTGACAGCTTCAGACACCAATTGACCCCCCCCCCCCCCTTCTTCATTATAAATCTACAAGGGTTATCCCCATTTTATTCTGCAAATATTTTTCAGTCTTTGAGTCTGTGCTTTGTAGGCTTTGACATTATTCCAGATTTCCCATTTAAATCACCATTTTAAGAAATTAAGAATGATCCATGCTTTTTAGAAGAGAGTTCAATCTTTAATAACACAGCTATCATTTAAAAAGAGAGGCAGAAGCTAAAGGCAGCAACTGAAAATTAGAACAATAATCATAGGCAACAGGGCAGATTGGAGGTGCTTTGTATAGGAGGATCAAACGGCAATTTTTAAGAAGTTACTTGGTAAGTCCCGATTTTACATTTTACTTATTATTTGCAACCAATTGTAAAGTCGTGCAGCATAATTCCACAGGATTTCTAGAACCAAAAAAGAATCAAAAAAACAACTCTACATCACACGTTTAATACAAGGCATTTAATTGGCAAAACCTCATACTTATGAATGGAACTATTAGGACCATTGAAGAGATCTTCCAAGTGCTACCTCATCTGGGCATTAACTGCATCACTATCCCCAATCAGCTCTCCTCTGCTTTTGGCTCTTGCAGGACTGACCTTTATGGTTTTTAGGCTGCAGATGTCTCGGCTGTGCTAAAGAATTCATGAGGTGCGATAAGTGATTTGTTATTAGATCACCTCTGCTCCTTCCGCACACTATGTTTTGTAGGTCACGAGTTTGTTGTTAGAACTCAATTTTCAGACATCTGTGGGTCTTCCTCCTCCATACCAGCCCCCAATGAGATGTAATGGTGTTCCTTTGCAGAGAACCTGTCAGAGGGGCTCACCACTGATATATTTAAATGTGCCATCCAACCCGATGGCTTCTCATGTCACAGATCTGCGGCTAACGTGAATGAGTATGCCACCGCCATGGCTGACTTCATCAGTAAGTGCGTAGAGGAATGTTTGCTGAAGACGACAATCTGAGTGTTTTCCAATCGGAAACAACGGATGAACTGTGAAGTACATTCCCAGGTAAAGTCCAAGACCGCTGCGTGAAAGTCAAATGATTCTGAGTGATACATGAAATCTTGCTATGAATATTGCAAAGCCATCAGGAATGCCAGGAGACAGTACCGGGACAAACTCGAGTCCCAGTATTAACATTCGTACACCTGTTGATCATGTTAAGGCCTGAAAACTATAACTGGCTGTAAAGTGAAGACAGGCAGACTCGTAAGCTGGTGCTAAGACAACATCTCTCCTTTAATGTTAGCAAGCAAAGGAGATTGTGATCGACTTCAGGAAGCAAAGCAGTACATACATCCTTGTATACATTGATTGTGCATAAGTAGAATTGGTCGAAGATTTTAAGTTCTTCGGAATAAATGTCACCAGAAATTTGTCCTCGACCAGCTACATCAAAGCTAACGCCAAGAAAGCACACCTCCGCCTCTACTTCCTTAGAAGGCTAAGGAGGATTGGCATGTTCCAAACAATAGATGCTCCATTGGAAGCATTTTATTCGGATGCATCACAGCATGGTTTGGGAGCTGCTCCATCCAAGACCGCAAGAAATTGGAGAGAGTTGTAGACGAAGCCAGACATCACACAAACCAACCTCCCTTCCACAGACTCCATCTACTCATCACGCTGCCTCGGCAAGGTCACCAACATAACCAAGGACCAGTCTCACCCCTCGTCACTCCCTCTTCTCCCCGCTCTCATCAGAAACATGAAAATGCATACCGCTAGATTCATGGATAGTTTCTTCTCAGCTGTTATCAGGGAACTGAACCATCCTCTCACCAGCTAAAGTGTGACCTCCTGACCTCCATTCTACCTCATTAGAAATCTCTGAACTGTCTTTAATCGGATTTCATCTTGCCTGAGTGTTGTGGCTTTTATTTTCTATTTGTACTGTGGGTGACTTGATTGTAATCATGTTTAGTCCTTTCTTTGATTGGATAGCATGCAACACAAGCTTTTCACTGTACCTCACTACACATGACAATAATAAACTAAACTAAAACAGAACACGTTTTTACAGTTAATTTGCATTAAATTAGTCTGTGATTTCTGGTAGTAACACATTCATTATGGTGGACTTCATTGCAGAGCTAGAACTGTGGATTATCTCATACATGTGAAAGTTGTGGTGGTGAGTATATAAATTAAAGTTTAATTGCATATTTCTTCATATTGGTGTGAGAGAGGTAAAACACAGGCTCCTCAGAACAGTTGCCTTTGTGTGAAACTGATGGTTTCATTTGACCTAGACATGTAAAATTGATGGAGAAGCACTGGCTTGGGTTGAAATCCCTACATTTAAAATTCACACATCATTTGAGTTTAACAACTCAATTTGGCCCCATGACTTGGTAAAAATGGTCACAAGGAAGTAATAAACTGTGTCTCGCTGCTAGCTCACGAATTTAAAGGAGATCACTGTATATTACAACATTCATTCTAATTAAATAAGGTTTAAGATGAATTATCTAGAGATAAAGAGGAAAATGGCACTAAAAATAGATTGGGCATGTGAATAATGATTGAAAGCATGCTGTACCACATAAAAAAATAAAAAACGATTTCAAAAATACTGAGCTGATGAAAAATTAAAACTGACCAAACTTCAACCATTTTTCTGGATTCCTCGGATTGATCAGAATGATACAGAGAGCAAAGGAAGGGTAGTTTGCTGATCCATTACAACATCTTACTTAATAACCCCCTCAATCTTCTAAGCATAAAGAACTATACAGGTTTTAGGCAAGTTGCACTAATTTAGTATTTGATATTATTCTGATTAATCTGCACTCCCTCTTCATTGCTCCAAACACTAAACTCCCTCTAAAACCTTTAAAGCATAAAACTGTCAGACACATTCCAAACATGTCCTAAATTCATTCATTTTTAAAAACAAGCTGAATAACACCTACTATACATTGAATCATCACCCATTAAGAAACTTGCTCAATTCAAACACAGACTAGAATTAAGCCTTGGTTTCCATTCAGACAACATTTGACATAGATTCACATGCTCACTGGTTCATTACCAAGCCATGTCCATAGTGATTCAAAATTTTAGCACTTTTTCTTGCCATGTGCACTTAAATGTAACAATTTATGTCTAATCATAACAAGAGGATTTGAGTATAGGAGCAAATAGGTCCTTCTGCAGTTGTACAGGGCCCTAGTGAGACTACACCTGGAGCATTGTGTGGAGTTTTGGTCTCCAAATTTGAGGAAGGACATTCTTGCTATTGAGGGAGTTCAGCAGGGTTATCATATGCTGAGAGAATGAGCAGCTGGGCTTGTACACTCTGGCGTTTAGAAGGATGAGAGAGGATCTCATTGAAACATATAAGATATTAAGGGTTTGGACATGCTAGAGGCACTAAACATGTTCACGATGTTGGGTGAGTCCAGAACCAGGGGCCACAGTTTAAGGATAAGGGGTGAGCCATTTAGAATGGAGATGAGGAAACACTTTTTCACACAGAGAGTTGTGAGTCCGTGGAATTCTCTGCCTCAGAGGCCGGTTCTCTGAATACTTACAAGAGAGAGCTAGATAGGGCTCTTAAAGATAGCGGAGTCAGGGGATATGGGGAGAAGACAGGAATGGGGTACTGAGTGTGGATGATCAGCCATGACACATTGAATGGCGGTGTTGGCTCAAAGGGCCGAATGGCTTACTCCTGCACCTATTGTCTATAATCACTAGCAAATAATAGATGGGTGTGTATCGTGTTCTTTGCCAATGCAAACTACGAGAAAAACACAGGTAACCAGACTAATTCATGAAGATCAAACTACTTCCACAGATTTATTGACACTTGAATGAATATTCAATGACAGAAAGTCATAATTTTGCAACAACTGGGTCCAATACCATAATTAACTAATTTTTAAATGTCATACCAATTCAATAAGACCAAATAACCAAATCAATGCATCATCTCTCTGTATATTATTAGATGTATAGCTTTTGATACAACTTTACATTAAATGATATTTCATGCATCATCTATCAACCCATAATTGGGATTCAGTGGATAAGGAAGCAAAAGACCCAAGTCAGGATGATCTGGCTATCTTCAAAGATTTTCCCCTAAATATACATTATTGCAGACAATGCAATTATAATTCAAACGTTGTCTCTTTTCAATAGTATTCATGTCTTTCCAATTGCCTTGGAGCCGGACATCAGATAATAATTAGAATCACTTGTATTTACTTCATACAAGGATGAGAATAAGTACCAAATTGTGTTGAATCGGAACATTTCTATCATAAGTCAAAAAAATAAATCATTACAAAACTGAATCCCATTTCAAGAAAATCAATTACATGCAACTCCATCAGCTGAATAACTCTCAATATATATTCTGGATTCTCTGAACATTCTCTGAAATCTTAGAATAATCACTACAAAGGACCTACAAGAAACTCATATCTATTTGGAACATTTGTAAGTTACCCACTTTGGACAACATCACCAAGGAACAGAGGATACTTCTTGGACTCCAAGGATATCCTCCACTTAAAGAGCAGATTAACTTGATTAATGTGAGCTGCGAGACCCACGTTTTATTACGCTTTGAGCAAGAACAATAGTGGGAAGCCATCCAAATTGATAGCCATCTATTTATTTTCTGAACTAAATTCCTTGCAAGCTCAGGAGGGTGGTTGCATATCTTGTCTCGCTGAAATTACTTGATCAAATTTTATTCTACCAAAAGAAAAATAAATGAAACTGCATATGTTGCAATCTGAAACAAAAATAGAAAATGCTGGAAGAACTCGTGCCAGTCAAGCAGTATCTATGGAAAAGAATATAAATGCACAATGCTGGAGTAACTCAGCGGGTCAGGCAGCATAACTGGAGCAAAGCACGAGGTGATTTTTCGGGTAGAGACCCTTCTTCAGATTTATGGAAAAGAGACCGGTTAACATTTCTGGTCAGGAATAATTCCCGAGAACTATTATGTTCTATCAAAATCTATCTTATACTTGCAAAATTCTCACATTATAAATAAGTTAGATATTTAATGAATAAAATGCAATCTTCTGGGATTATATTTTTAAATTTTGCCAATAATATTAACAAAATATTATCTACATACAGGTGCTTTATTTTGGCATTGTTCAATACATGACAAAATTCGGGCACGCATCAAAAATTGCATTCCCCTGGTGTGTCAGAAACCTAATGAGAGGAACAACTGAAACTGCGTTCAATGTTAATACTGTTGTAAGTCAAATGCTGGGATATTTTTTACCACAGAACCACACAAATAGTTTGAGGAAAAATGTTGAATTACTTTAATACTACAGTGGGAGCTTCTAAGAAAATATTTTTGCAGGGAAAAATCTGATCTCTTGCTTCAATTACACAATCTCTGAAGAGACCACCGCTTGAGTTTTGTAGACACTTTTGATCTCCATATCCAAGAAAGGCTTACATTCACTTCACTGATTCCTTGGATGTCGAGTTGGCCCACGAGAGACTAAGTAAGATTGGCATATACTCTGGAATTTACGAGAATGAGAGATGATCTATCGTTGGCATACAACATTCTGACAGAGTAGATGCTGAGAGGCTATTTCCTTTAGCTGGAACTGACAGGCAGTCTCAGCATAAGAGGTTGGATATTTAGGACTGATATTTCTTTACTCAAAGGTTTATAAATCTTTGAAATTCTATGTCTCAGCAAGCTGTGTATGTTTGTTATTGAGTCTATTCAAAGCTGACGTTGGCAGATTTTAGGCAGTTAGGAAATCAAGGGATACAGAAATTGCATAAGAGAGGCAGATGAGACACAGATCAGCCACAGTGAAACCAGCATGATGGCTTACTCCTCCTAAAATGGGAATATTCTTTAAGTGCCATCTTCACTTTGACAAGAACAAATTTCACTGGGAGTAGGGAACCAAGGAACAGAACGTGGAAAAACTTAGCAAGCTACTTTAACATGTCTCCAGAGACTAATTTGCGGAACCAACAGTACAAATTAGTGCTGACTAGGCTTCTTTGTTGCCATTACTCATGCAGAAAATGTTATAGTCAATTAAATATCTTTTGATCACAGGAACAATCATCATTGAGTCAAGCTAACTAGTTTCTTTAGGTCATATTTAGTGCAGGATACTAATTGTGTTACAAACCTATTGAAAATAGTGTTGACAGAAACAGTGCAATGTTAGAACATTGACAGCTACAGGAGCTTTAACCAAATCACAGGCAAGATTCTGATTTGCATTTCAGCCTTTCACAGGAAGTTGTTTGCCAGCCTATTCTACAATCAAGTTAAAAGAAACAGAGCAGCAATTACATTCATCTTGTGCGACGTTGAGTATAGGGTCAAGGGAAAGGGGAGTACAAAGAGTAGCTTGCCTTCACATTTCAGAATTCTGATCAATTTTCTCGCGTGATATTATAGCAGGAATGGATTGGTTAGACAAGAAAATGTAGCCATTGCTGCGCATGAATATTTTAATTATAATGTGAACTCCGCCATCCCATCGTTCAGATATCCTCATTGTCGAGTATCTGGCTCATTTGTTAGTCCAGAGTGTGAGCTCTAGATGTGAATGGCATATGGGCTGCAGCTCACGTTCGCAGCCAGTGACGGTATTGAGATTGCAACCAAGTGGGCAGATGGAGCCTGGACTTGAAACATTGAGGGTCAACCTGAAACTAACCTGCCGCTATTTCCTAGTCGCTTTCAACTCATCAGATTCACTGTAAAATTAATTATATCACTGCATAACATGCTAAAAGAAAGTGCAATAAAAAAGTGTTTGGTGAATAGTAGTCAGCTCGTCCAGCACCAAAATCCCAAGGGTGCTGGATTATCGAGTTTTACTGCATTAAGGAACTGCAGCTGTCAACTCAAACCGTGACCATTCTGAAGATTAGGATATCATCTGTGCATTGAGTGAAGAATTAGATGGCCATTTGCCAAATTTGGTGCCAAAACATCAAAGAGAGCAGCAGAGTAATAAAATAATGCTCAGCTGCTACATCTTCGCTGGAATCCTACTGGGATTGCATGGTACCCAGGGCATTGCCTGGAGCTGCACTTCATAGGAGAATCAAAATTTAAGGGGGTCCTTTAAAATTTATTAGGCCCCCTTCGGTCAAGGCTGACCATGGGTGTCTCCAGGGTGCTATTCCGTATCTGGAAGACGCCTGTGCGTGTCTTTGTTTAGCATGGGGCAACTGGTGCACAGCCACCCCATGGCCCTTGACAGATCTGGGTCAGGATCCAGTGGCATGGAGTCCAAGACGACCGGAGACCCTTTTCTGCTGCAGCCTTCATCCGCCTTCCCAGCCATTGTGACGCTCCACTAAGGTCAGCCATCGTCCTCCGCCTGTTCCACCGTTGAGGTCTTTGTTGGATTGCTCTTTGTCGGAGACCTCCCCCTCGACCTTACCGCCATGGGTACCATACTGTGGTGGAGGAAGACTCCTGCCCTTTGGTTCGGGGCCCGGTCCCATGTTCTGGAGGGGATTCTGGGGAGAGTGGCAATGGGGACCACTCGGGTGATATGGAGCACGGGGAGATTCCTGTTGGGGAGGGAGTCCCGCATCAGGCACAGGATAAGGCACAGAGCACGCCTCTGGCGGTAGAGACTGTAGGTGGGGAGGGGCTTGGGAAAACAAGCCCTTCTCTCCCTCAGGACCTGGCTCCAAAGGGACTCCCTAAGTCCGGTGCACCAGAGTTTGCTCTGGGCCCAACTGGGGAGGGATAGTCGCCCCCACTGTCGATGGCCTTGACTCCCCAAGTACATCTGGGGAAGGCCCTTCTTCCACTGGCCCCAGGGTTGGGACTGAGGTGGAGGAGAGACCAGCGGGTGGGGCAGAGGCAACCGCCGCCAAGGGTGAGGCGTGAGTATCGAGCACTAAGGGTATGTCTGGGGATGAGGATGGTGTCTCCATCTGCAGTGAGCAGGTGGAAGGGGACTCCTCGGACTATGAATCAATGGATGTTCTCGCTCCCCCCGAGGTAACTCCACTCATTCCAGTGAAGGAAATCCGTGAGTTCATCCAGGCCACCGAAGGTGCCAAACATTGGCACATACTGGCCTCCCTCCTGGAGCCAAACCTACACTGGCTCACGAGCTCACTGAACCACATCCTCAGAAGGAGGGGGTGAAGGGGAACGACCGACGTCAGCTCAGGTCCTTCTTGGACGACCTGGAGAAGGACGCCAAGACCAAGAGCAGTGTCGTTCCTGTTGAAGGTAGAGGGATCAGTAGAGTGTCCCTTGGAGCCAGGGTCCGGAGGGCAAGGACAACTCCACCTAGGGACTGCAAGGGGAGGAGTGGCTCTGCTGTCAGTGGCCGAAGGACTTGTGACAGGGTCTAGGAAGTAGACAGGGCTGAAGACGTCCTGGTTGGGTTGCTCCTTGGCCTGGCCAAGCTGGCCATCCGCGAGTCACAGTGCCAGGCAGAAGAGGGCTTTGCCCGAGCCAGATGCTTGCCCCTTTACCGGGGTTGTACAGTAGTTATTAGATTATTTATAAAATAGTTGTTTGATGATTTTGTAACATGGTGGTGGGTAGGTCACCACGGTTTAGTTTTTTTTTGGTTTTTATATAATGTTAGAATTTAAATAAATTATTTTTTGATACAAACAAAAAGCTAGTTACCAAGCTCACGGAACTGGGTCTCTGCGCATCCCTCTGCAATTGGATCCTCGACTTCCTTATCCACAGACTACAGTCTGTTCTAATTGTCAGAAATACTTCATCCGCAGTAACAATCAGTATGGGAGCACCTCAAGGCTGCGTGCTCAACCCCCTGCTTTACTCACTCTATACCCATGACTGCGTAGCAGGACATAGTGCGAATTCCATCATCAAGTTCGCTGACAACACCGCTGTTGTTGGACGAATTACAGATGGTGATGAGTATAGGTGAGATCGACCGATTGACCAAATGGTGCCAGCACAACAACCTTGCTCTCAATATCAGTAAAACCAAGGAATTGATTGTGGACTTTGGAAGTGGAAGGATGAGGACCACAATCCTGTTTATATCAATGGGTCGATGGAGGAGAGGGTTAAAAACTTCAAATTCCTGGGCGAGCATATTTCCAAATATCTTTCCTGGACCCAGCACACTGATGCAATCATAAAGAAAGCACATCAGCGTCTATACTTCCTGAGAAGATTACGGAGATTCGATATGTCAAAGAGAATTCTCTTGAACTTCTACAGGTGCACAGTGGAGAGCATGCTGACTGGTTGCATCGTGGCCTGGTTTGGCAACTTGAACGTCCATGAGCAGAAAAGACTGCAAAACGTTGGTAACACTGCCCAGTCCATCACCGGCTCTGACCTCCCCATCATCAAAGGGATCTATCAAAGTCGCTGCCTCAAAGGCAGCCAACATCATCAAAGACCCACACCATCTTGGCCACACACTCATTTCACCATTGCCATCGGGAAAAAGACACAGGAGCCTGAAAACTATAACGTCCAGGTTCAGGAACAGCTTCTTCCCTAGAGCCATCAGGCTATTAAACATGACAACAAATAAGCTCTGAACTACAACAGATTATTATCATTATTGCACTATATTTATTTATTTATTATGTGTGCATGTGTATATATACACACTGAACTTTTTTTCCCCCTTTAAGTACTATGTTTACATATTCTGTTGTGCTGCAGCAAACAAGAATTCCATTGTCCTATCTGGGACATATGGCAATAAAACACTATTGACTCTCCAATCATAGCTGGAATTAACCAAAATTTGGACAAAAAATTGCCATCCCAGCCCAGCATTTCTTGCCATAGCCGGCATGTATTATAACCATATAACAATTACAGCACGGAAACAGGCCTTCTCGGCCCTTCCAGTCCGTGCCGACCATTTATTTTCCCCTAGTCCCATCTACCTGCACTCAGACCATACCCCTCCATTCCCTTCCCGTCCATATACCTATCCACTTTACTTTTAAAATTGGTAATAGAAATGGTGATATTGATCAAAAAGTAAATTAAACCAATAAAAATAGTAACAAAAATGGGAATATTCTGAAAGCTGTGAAAAATGAGAATATTCAGAAAAACTTACAAATGGAACATCAGCATCAAGCGAGCATTAAAAGATTTCTGGACTGCGAATAAGAGCAATTTATTGTAAAGTACAACTATTCTAGCATAGAAAAATACCATTTAGAAATATATTTTTATACTACATGTCAAAACAAAGAAAATTGCTGCTTCTGCGTGACAAAGCTTTGGGCTTACATTTTTAGTTCAGGGAAACTTGTCATGCAAATAACCCAACAAATCATTTCAGTGTAGGTAAAAATACCTCTAACCATGCCCAAATAGTACCAAACCATAGTTGCATGTAAAGGATGAAAATACAAGAAAGACATAAGACACATGAATAATTTCATGGCTTGATTCATATTTCAGGGTTAAGCCAAATATTTAACAACTTTCAGTCAATTTGTCAGAAGCCGGCTTTGATAACAAAGCACAGAATATCAACAACAAAAAGCTCACCTCGCTTGTACGGAAAGCTACACGATAGTTGTACTGCAAACCTTCCTTCTCCTTTGATTCATCTAGCTTCTCCCTCCGGATGCTGACAGCCACAGGTCCCAAGCTTTCATCAGTTCCAAAGTAGTTCTGATGCTCTGTGTAAAAGTAGGATACATGAGGCTTAGACAGAGGAATAAAATGTGAGTGTATGAGTAAGTGAACAAAAGGTAAAGTAAACACAGGATTAGAGAAAAGAACATCAGAAAAGGGTCAAAATGTTCTTAAAAATCCTTAGCACAGTGGACAGAATGGCCTCATTGTAATGACACAATGATTCTAACAACTAATCCTTGCAGGAAAAAAGCTAGTTAGAAATATGATTCTTTGCTGTTCCTGCATTTGCAGTCAGTACCACATAATGGTTTGCCTGTGGATGTATGAGAAAGTAAAAGAACGCAAGTTGATTCATTAAGATCATCCATGATTCGGATCAGAGTGCAGCTCATTAAATGCATCTATCTACTTTGCATTGCAGCCGCCACTATAAATGATATGCAGGAAAAATTAAGATTGATTTGTACATGGCAAAGTTTCACCCAAAAGATGATTTTGGTTTATTTGGTTTAAAAAAAACCCAATGTTCTTTATAGTATTTCAATACGAGAGAGAACATCCCTACTTTTAATAGCTCGTGGGCATCCTTGAATTCCAGACTAGGGCCCCCAACCTGTTCTGAAACATTGCACTCCAACAATGTAAAACTGCATTGGTGGCGCCCTGAAGTATCACCTAGACATAAGGTAGCAATGTTACAAAATTTTGAGATTTTAAAAATCAAGTCTACAATTTATCCCATCAGATAAAGCATAAAAAGAAGTTTAATTTGACACCTAATTTACTTTCATATCTTCAGTATTAAGAAAGTTATGGCCATTTTCATACTCGGAAATGAGCATCTTGCTTCCCATTGCCTTTCAATTGACTTAACTCAAAAGCTGTGATCTGGAAAAGTTAAATGTCCATAACATTCTTAAAAATTAAGAGAACTCAATGAAATTTTCAGTTATTATAGATTGAAGCATTCTGAAACAAATATTAAACAATCTTACTTGGATTACCTGAAATTAAAGCATATAATTAGTTAGTTATCTAATTGTAGCTAATTACAAAATTCAATGAGTAGATCTAAACATCTATCCATTTCTTAAGAAAAGATAAACTTTTTTTAAATTGCCTAAGTGTCCAAATAACATTCACACAATAATCCACAATATAACATAATTTTTAAATCTAATTTTCATGAATTTCTGGGCCAAATGGAAGGAATTTAGTGTTTTATGCTGTAAATTAATGGCCATTTAAATCAACTAGCGAGTGGGTTTTAGTGGAATGCGGTGGATTGGAATGTTGCGGTTAGCGGTGAAGTCGGGGGGAAAAATACTGGGGGTTCATACATTTTTAGGGGAACCCATTTCGCAACATAAAAAAATTATTAATGCCTCCCGAAAAACCAACTTTTAATATAAAAATAAAGTATTTACCTTTTTTTCTTCCCTATGCAAAATGCTTCCGGTTGTCTGCGGTCACGGCTTTTGAAGGTGATTTTTAAATTACTCTAGTTAATAAATAATCTAGAGTAATTTAAAAATACCACCATTCATGAAATGTCGGAGCGATTTTTCTTCAGCAACCAAATCGCCCGACATTCATCGATTTTCCAGGCCTGTGGAAAAACGGCACTTTAAGCCCGCCCCCCTCTGCAAGGCGCGAAAGTCGCGCACACGGGGAGCGGCAGAAGTGCAGCGCCGCTAAAGGTAAGTTTTGTAACATACCTACATAAGGAATTGGTGATGCTGGTTTACAAAAGCAACACACCAACCGCTGGAGTAACTCAGCAGGTCAGGCAGCATCTCTGGTGGAGAACATGGAAATGTAACCTTTCGGGTCAGGACCCTGCTTCAGACTAATTGTGGGGGGTGGGGGGTGGGGGTGGGGTGGGGAGAGGGGGGGGGGGGGAGAGGGGGAGCCCCCCTTTTCACCCTCACTCTCCCCTGTGCCCCACCTAGACGAGCACCCATTTCTCCCTTTCCCCTTCCACCTATATTCCTTCCTGTATCTTCAGATTTCATGCTTATCTATCTTTATTGAATACTCTGTGTCAATTAATCTCTGGCTCTCGCCCAACTATCTGCATTCATTTAACACTTGCCAGTCCACACCTCTTTCAGCTTTTTCCTCCCTGCTACTATCAGTCTGAAGAAGGGCTCCGACCTAGGACATTGCCTATCCATGTTCTCCAGAGATGTTGTCTAACTCACTCAATTACACCAGCATTTGTCTTTCACCAAAGCATTTCAGGTTCGTGACTACTTTTATCCTCGGATTTGGACTTGAACTCGTAACTAAAAAAATGTTAGATATACGCAGCTGGTCAGACCCATACACTTCATTCAGTGTTCACAATGTGGTTTCCTCTGCATTGGAGAAAATGAACAGATTGGGTGACTATATTATATTATAAAACATAAATATTTAGTCCATAGGGTGACCCTACGTATCCTGATGCTTTAGTTCTCTACCCTACTCCTATTCTGACCTATGTTTGTGGCCTCCTCCATTATTACAATGTCCAATGTAAGCATCTCATCTTTAGCCTGAGCATGTTGCAGCCTCCTGAATATTGTGTGATCTGTGACATTGGCTCAACTTGTTTGTCTTTTTTCATCTACTTTTTTGTCTTTTTCCCCCCTCTAGAAGGGGAGGACATGCCCAGCCTGGCCTGTCGGGCATGTCTTCCTGTTCTGTATTTCGCACCTCCTACATTATTTTGTCTATGTTTTTATTCTCTTAACTGCTCCCATTCACTCATTGACCAGATAACCTTGTTTACAGCGTATCCCCGTTGTCACCCCAGTTTTAACCTATCAGAGAAACCCCCCTCGTCCACCCTTCTTGCAGATTAACAGCTTTCCCAGTTCTTCATCATGAAACATTACCCCTTTCTCTTCACGCTGATGTGCCCTGACATGCTGCATTTACTAGCATTTTGGAAAAACTGAAAATGTCCAATTTTCCAATTTTATTTTTCTGTAAATTCTTGTTTTCAACAAATCCATAATATTTTAACTCGGGCAAGAAAGTAGTTCACAAATGAGGTTACACCCACACCATGAATGAAGAAAGCCGCCAGAACTGATACCATACAAACCATCCTAAAGGAACTATTGCAGAGAGTACACAGACAATACCAAAAAATGAATTTAACCAATAGATGCTGATGATACGAGTTTTTAATACAAATCTGAACAAAATGAGTTGTCACTATTCCAATTTTATTTTTCTGTTTTCCCTATTAGACTAGCATTAATACTCTTAATTCTTCAAACAACTTCAACATTTAATTCTCTATCCTTTTTTACTGCTGTTTTCTCTGCTTTTTAAGATGCCATCTTTATGCTTGGTCTTGGAGAATAACAGTACGTCATCCATATGTTTTTGGTTAAATAATGATGAGCCTATTTTATGATAGGGCTATATTGCTTCTTTATAAGTTCTGCATAAAACTCTCTTGCATCAAACAAGTAAAATGAAAAATTCACATCGCTGTCTTGCCAATAAGTAACCAGCTTTCACATTACATGATAGAAACTTGGTGAAATAGCATAAATTCAGGATGTTCAAGGCTTAATGCATTATTCATTTAAAAAACTACCTTTCAGGATACCGACAGCACTGTTATTTGAATAGCAAACGTAATATCTGGCAAATGTTATGAATTGCATTAATACTAATGAAAACATTCAATCTGCTTCAAAGACTCAGGAAGTTCATTAGCAGATACATTTCATGAAGGTGAAGTATTTTATCTTGAATTACAATTACATTTTAATCACAGAACCCATACAAGAGGATATTCATAGTTATTTTTTACAAAGGGCAATTTGATCAATATCTGAAAGCTAATAAGCTTTACATCTTAAAGGAGTATCTAGAGTACTTTCTTTTTGTCCAATAGTTCAGCATACGTTGCAGATATACAGTATTCTTTTCATTTGCTAAAATTAATAAAATTGAACTCCTTTACCTATTATCAAACTTTATATTACCTCGAAGAAAACTGATAATTCACACGGTTCATAGTGGTTGAACATTGTCCCATTGTGGGCTCTTAACATTAAAAAAAGGAAGTCTCGATAAATTAACTGCATCTCTTTCCACAGATTATTTGATTGATCAATGAGCTTTATTTCTAGAGACAAACAAGAGGGTCTAGAATTATACCCAGTTTCCCTTCTTCCCTGCCCTCTGGACTCCAGGGTCTAGTTTATAAGGGGTCAGTCAGTGGAATAGATTTAATTGGTCCAATGACCTTAATTGGACTTGGTTGTGGCTCATTTTTCTGTGGAGGAGACATCACCCTTGCCGCTCTGTTCTCCCTCAAGATCTTCCAGGAGAGCGGACTTTCCAGATGAACTATTTGCAATTTCGTCTGCTTCACATTCCTGTTCCATATGGTGATGTATTCACTCCGAATCAGCTCATTCCTCATTTCTTCCTTGAGATTCTTCCTCGATTTCTTCCTGGAGATTCTTCGGCTCCTTTTTATTCATTTTTTACTGTGAAGATCTCTTCTTTGGAAACACGTGCCTCTTCCAGCTCACGTTGGTAGTCTGTCATATGTGCCAGAGGACTACAAAGTTGCTTAAGTATCACGACTGATTCGTGGCCTTAATTTTCCCATCCAAGCCTTTGAGGTCTATCTCCAACTTCTTCCAGGTGGCGACTGCTTTTGTACACAGCTTCCGTTCATCCTGCAGCTCTGCTTCAAGCTCACGAACCTGTCTAACAAGTCTCTTCTCTTCATTCTGCTCAACTCAGGCCTACAGGTCCCACTCAGGCAGGTGCACTGGATGTGAATGAGGCTCCCAGGATTCCTTGAGTCTTCTCCAAGAACCTGGGGTTCAAACCTTCTGGTGGCTGGCGAATAGGTCTTCAAACCTTGGACAGTCACTTCCAGCAAGGAGTGGAACGGGGAGTTCTTTAACCACCACTACAGTGAGCGACGAGCTGTGCAGCTTCGTGGCAACAGACATACAGGCAGCTGGAATTTGGCATAATCGCATGTGGTTAAAATACACATTGTCAGATTTAAAATAAAGGCCATTTTTATACAGTTCGGTTTGACCATGTAGAAATTACAGCAGTGTTTATATATAGACCGCCCCCCCCCCCAATTTCAGGGCACCAGAATGTTTGGGAAACATGGCTTCACAGGGGTTTGTAATAGCTCAAATGCGTAACAATTGCCTCCTTAATGCAGGTATAAGAGAGCTCTCAGCACCTAGTCTTTCCTCCAGTCTTTCCATCACCTTTGGAAACTTTTATTGATGTTTATCAACATGAGGACCAAAGTTGTGCCAATGAAAGTCAAAGAAACCTTTATGAGACTGAGAAACATGAATAAAACTGTTATAGACATCAGCCAAACATTAGGCTTATCAAAATGAACTGTTTGGAACATCAATAAGAAGAAAGAGAGCACTGGTGAGCTTACTAATCGTAAAGGGTCTGGCAGGCCAAGGAAGACCTCCACACTGATGACAGAAGAATTCTCTCTATAATAAAGAATAATCCCCAAACGCCTGTCCAACAGATCAGAAGCACTCTTCAGGAGTCAGGTGTGGATTTGTCAATGACCACTGTCCGCAGAAGACTTCATGAACAGAAATACAGAGGTTATACTGCAAGATGCAAACCACTGGTTAGTCGCATAAATAGGTTGGCCGGGTTACAGTTTGCCAAGAAATACTGAAAAGAGCAACCACAGTTCTGGAAAAAGGTCTTGTGGACAGATGAGACGAAGATTAACATCAGAGTGATGGCAAGAGTAAAGTATGGCGGAGAGAAGGAAATGCCCAAGATCAAAGCATACCACCTCATCTGTGAAACACGGTGGTGGGGGTGTTATGGCCTGGGCATGTATGGCTGCTGAAGGTACTGGCTCACTTATCTTCATTGATGATACAACTGCTGATGGTAATAACACAATGAATTCTGAAGTGTACAGACACATCCTATCTGCTCAAGTTCAAACTAATTGGTCGGTTGGGGGCGCTGCGAGTCGGCTGCCCTGCTAGCAGCGTGTTCATTATTTCCGAGTCTTTGTTTTTTTTTGTCTCTCGTTGTGTCCTATGTGGGGGATGGTGGTGGGGAAAAGGAGGAAACTGTTTTTTAGTCACTTCCTCATGGAGAAGCAACTTTTTTCATGTCGCTTCTCCGCCTCCCCTCTTGTGGCCTAACAGCATGGATTTGAGCAGCCTTTCCCGGAGTCGGGTCCAGAGCTTCAGCAGCGGGAGAAGTGTGGACTTTTCCCACGCGGAGCGGCGGCGAACCCTTGCCGGGGGGTCGCCAGAGAGGAGTGCTCCGATCATTGGCCTGATGACTTTGGCATCGTGGGGCTGTGGTCTGCGGAGCTTCTAGCCGCGGGCGTGGCGTGGACTTACCATCCGGAGCCTAAGATCCCTTGCCGGGAATTGCCAGAGAAGAGCTCCGACCGGCGGCCTATAACATCGTGAAGCCGCGGTCTCCGGTAGGAAGCGGCTGATTCGGGACCTCCATGCCACGGAATGTCCGTCCGTCCCGACGTCGGACTTTAGATCATCCCGACGAGAGGGCCTGTACATCGGCTACGGAAGGTTCATGGCCCCAACCACAGATGAACAAAGGAGGAGGACTGACTGAACATTATTGCCTTTCACCACAGTGAAGAATGGTGATTCCACTGTGGTGGATGTTATATTCTATTGTGTATTGTGCTCCTTTTGATTGTGTGGCTGCATGGTAAATCAAATTCCACTGTACCTTAATCGGTGCATGTGGCAATAAATGTGAACTTGAAATGTCTCAAAACTCATTGGCTGGCAGTTCATTCTACAGCAAGACAATGATCCCAAACAGACTGCTAAAGAAACAAAGTCTTTTTCAAAGCCAAAAAATTGTCAATTCTTGAGTGGCCAAGTGAATCACCCGATCTGAACCCAATTGAGCATGCCTTTTATATGCTGAAGAGAAAACTGAAGGGGACTAGCCCCCAAAACAAACATAAGCTAAAGATGGCTGCAATGCAGGCCTTGCAGAACATCACCAGAGACGACACCCAGCAACTGGTGATGTCCATGAATAGCAGACTTCAAGCAGTCATTGCATGCAAAGGATATGCAACAAAATACTAAACATGACTACTTTCATTTACATGGCATTGCTGTGTCCCAAAATTATGGTGCCCTGAAATGGCGGACAATGTATAAACACTGCTGTAATTTCAACATGGTGAAACCAAAATATATAAAAATAGCTTTTAGTAAAATCTGACAATTTGCACTTTAACCACGTGATTTTTTCTATTACAAATCTCAAATTGTGGAGTACAGAGGCAAATAAATAAATGATGGGTCTTTGTCCTAAACATTATGGAGGGTACTGTAACTCTCTTAAATACATTCAGTGGATTGGTCTCCACTGCCTTCTGTGGCAGAAAATGCCAGATTCATAACTCTCTGGGTGAAAACATTTTTCCTCATCTCAGTCCTAAATGGCCTACCCCTTATTCTTAAACTGTGACCCCTGATTCTGGACCCCCAACATCAGGAACATTTTTCCTGCATCTAGCCTGTCCAATCCCTTGAGAATTGTATATGTTTCTATAAGATTCCCTCTCATCCATCTAAATTTGAGTGAATATAAGCCGTCAATCCATTCTTTCATCATATGTCAGTCCCGCCATCCCGGTAATTAACTTGGTGAATCTACGCTGCACTCCCTCAATAGCAAGAATGTCCTTCTTCAAATTAGGAGATCAAAACTTCACACAATACTACAGGTGTGGTCTCACCAGGGCCCTGCAGAACTGCAGTCGGACCTCCTTACTCTTATACTAAATCCTCTCGCTCTGAGGCCAACATGCCATTTGCTTTCTTCACTGCCTGCTGTACCTGCATGCTTACTTTCAGTGACTGATGTACAAGGACACCCAGGTCTCGTTGCACCTCTAATTTTCCTAATCTGACACCATTCAGATAATAATGTGCCATCTTGTTCTTGGGGTGGTATATCCAGTCATGCAATTCCTGTGCCGCAGCTACATGAGAGAGGCCAGTAGCTCCATCTTGACGGCATTGTAGTCTGCCGGCAGAGCACAAGGTAGCAAACAATAATCCTTCTGGGCCTCACCATTCAGGTATGGAACCAAGATGTGCATCCAATTCTGACACTCCCAACCTTCTCTCTCCGCAGTCAGTTCAAATGTGTAAAAAAATGCTTCTTCATCATCCTGCTTGGTTAGTTTGGTGAGAAGCTCATGGGCTGTAGGTATGCCGTAGGGAATACATGAGGTGAATGCATAGTATTTTTCCAGGGATATGTGATTCAAGAACTAGAGGGCATTGGTTTAAAGAGGGGTGTCAAACTACCTGCCTGCGAAGGGGTCCAATCGGGCAGGTTACACATTAAGTATCAGTGACGTCAGAATGGAAAAAAAAGAATTATTCCTGAATAATATGAGTTTGAGTGTCATGGCAGTAAGATGTTCCAGACATGTAGATTGTCTAAGATTGCCACGGATACAACAGAGTTCATCTGTTAATCATACTCAGCTCCTATTTCAATCAATAAACAGAGGCAGACATGCATTTGTTGAGCGATGCACACTGGGGGCAGGTTCACTTTGTGCAGCAGAGTGAAACAGCAATACTAAAGCTAACCTCAAACTTATGATGTTATGATACATCTTCTGAGCATTCCCCTACCATGACTTGGCGCACTTGATACCCTCATTTACCATAACAGGATTCAGTATATGTTATTTTGTTTGCCAGTTACAGACTGCTCAACGAAAGTGTTCCGGGCACTCCCTTCACTCTGTCATACCCGTAACATTATCGCTAACCCAATTTAGTAGTAGTAGGCTCCTCTCGGTCATGACTGACCATGGGTGATGCATCTTGGTCGGATGCAAGTCTGGGCGATGTCATATGGAGGACAGGCTGTTGCCCATGCAGCACGTCCCCCCTCTCAATGTCGCTGATCGATCCAAAGGAACAGCAGGGCCGTTACAGTTTGGCACCAGCGCAGGAGCTGCCAGAGCGAGGTTGTAGACAACGACAAACTGCCCTAGGGGCTCTGATTCCGGATTTTCTCGCAGTTTACTCCTGGAGACTTTGCCATGACTGGATAAGGCCACAAGGCAGTGAAGGCTTTAAATCAGAGTTTTCCCTCTCCTAGATAGACAGCCTTCCCATCTGATGAGCCCCATCTGCCTGAGACACGTAGGGGCGGGAGCTTGTACCTTCCCGTACAGGTCTATAGCACCTGCCCACTACCCAATTTACATTGGTATAATAAGGTCCCCCATTAAAGTCCTCATTTAAAATAACCTTTTAGTTTTTTAGCATCTCTGTAATTTCCCTGCATATCAGTGGAAACCTATAGAATAAGTGCAGCAGTATAATATTCCCTCTGCTGTTTCTTAGCTTTAACCAAACAGGTTCTGTCTTTGTATTCAATAATATTTATTGTACAGTCCTTCCCCTTTTTGAGCCAAGTTTCTGTTATCAGTTCCACATCAAATTCTCTGTGTCTAACTCATGGAAGTTATTTACCACAACCTGCACATTCACATATACTCAGCAGACCAAATTTAATTATTTCACCTTTCACAGACTCAAGCAAAATCTTTATGCTGACCTAATCTATTATGAACAGTCTGCCCTTTACCTTCTTTGCCTTTAATTTTATATCATCATTTCTCTTACTCCATTTGCTGGTGCATCATAAAGCTTGTCTGCTCTGTCCCTTCCCGATACACTGGTTATTTTTATCACTTGGAGGAGTGAAAATACTTTGTATTCACTTTGCCCTTTACTATTATATTTTCCTTTGCCTTCCCAAATACCCCACACCCAAAGTTTAGTCTCCATCTCAAGATTGAACCTTTCTCATTTCCGATTCTATCTGATTCCCACCTTCCTGCCATATCCTTTAAACATTCCCCCACAACAGGAGTATTTCCCCATGTGAGGTTATTGATAAGTTGCTGTGGAAGTGCAACCTATCTGGCATCTCTCCCAGAACCAGACCCAACTCCTCGAGAATCGAAAACCTTCCTTTCTGCAACATCTCTCCATTCAAACATTCAGCCTATCATCCGTGTTACTGCACTCACTAATAAACACTGATTGTAATTCTGTAATTATTAGCTTTGAGGTTCTGAATTATTAACCTTTTCCCAAGCATCCTAAATTCTGTCTGCATAACTCAATACCTCTTTCTGCCAACGCTGCAGGATAGCAACATGTACCATAACCATGGTTGTCTGTACACCTCCTCCATCCTTGATTCTGGCACCAGGGAGGGAACTTATCATCCTAGAGTAATGTCCGCATACACTTAAGTGTCTGTCTATACCCCTTTCTATGTTCCCACCTCTCATACATAATGTTATTTTTCTTTTCTTTCTCCTTGCATATCTTTGTGAGAAAACGGAATTGTACTCTGATTAATGCAAGGTATATTTAATGCAATATTAAAGAGACAGAGCAAAACTGCTGATGCTGCAACTGTGAAACACAGCAAACATTTGAGGCACTGGATCAATAAAGGATCCTATAATCTGAAGCATTTAATTTGTTTTGCTCCCTAAGAATGTCGCCTCAAATGCTGAGTGCTCTTTCGATTTTTTCGATTTAAACAGATATCGCCCATTTCCTATATTAGATATCTGCTAAGCACTGATATATATTCCACTATAGGATCGAACCTAGCGCCTAGCGAACAGGCCCTTCAGCCCACAATGCCCGTGCCAAACATGATGCCTAGTTAAACTAATGTACTCTGCGTGGTCCATACTCCTTCATTCTCTGCATATCTAAGCACACCGCAAGGATTCTATAATGGTGCTTCTTTTCTGCAAAAAAGTGGATATACAATGACTTTTTCTTACCTTTATTGAGGTACATTGAAACAGTTTAATCCTCTTCCCATACCCTTCCCCTCTCCCTGGCATGTCTCCCAAGTCCCATCCAAAGCCATTCAGTACAGTTTTGGGGATGCAGACAAAGCAAGGCATGCTTACTGTTATTGCCTATCCAAAATTGCCTTGACAACTGTAATTCTGCAGTACTTTCAAAGAGCTGTTGGATAGAGGATATTTATACATAGCAATGATAAGTAATGATGATATGTTTCCAAGTCAGGATGGTGGCCATACCTGGAGAGGAATGCCACCACTTGCAGGTTTCATAGCAATTTGTGTTTTGGTGGTTGTCTCAGAATGACCTGGTTAAGTAAATGCAGTACATTTTGTAAATGGTACAATGCAGTCAAGGTGTGCTGGCAGAAGAGAATGAATGTTCACTGTGATGGATGGATTAGCATGGCAATGAAGCAGACTGCTTTGTCTTGGATAGTGTTTTAGAGTGTTTGGACCGCACTCCTTCTGGGTAAATGGTGGGTATGCCTTTGTTGGATGGTGAAAAGGCTCTGGGATGTCAAGAGGCAAGTAATTTACTGCATACCGTGTCATTTTCTTTTTGAGAAGTTGCAAATAAAACTGGATGTTATCCAATTAGTAAACATTCTACTCTGACCTCAGTGGAAGAGAGGTTATTGATGAAGGAAAAAGATAACAAGTGCTGGAATAACACCGCAGGTCAGGCAGCATCGTTGGAGAACATGATGGGGTGACGTTTCAGGTCAGGACTCTTCTTCAGACTTTGCTGCCTGACTCATTGAGTTACTCCAGTACTTTGTTACTTTTGTTTGTAAACCAGCATCCGTAATTCCTTGTTTCTACTTACGATGGAGTTAAAAATGCTTAGGCTTAGGACATTGCCCTGAAGAACTCCATCAGCAAGTCCAGAAACTGAGGTGGGTAATCAAAATCCACAAATAATTTTATTTTGCATGTGGTGTGACTCCATTGAGTGGAGTGTTTGTCGCTCAACTTCAAATGTTTAGTGCTTGTTGATGCTACACTCAGTTAGTTATTACCCTGAAACCAAGAGCATTTGTTCTCACCTTTCTAGAGCTTAGCTCTTTGATGTGTTTCAATAAGGTTGAGAGGTCTGGTACCAAATGTCTTGGTGAAAGTTGTTAATAGCACTATTGAAGGAACCTTCCTTCACTTTGTTGAAGATTGAGAAATATCATGATTGATCGAGCTGTGATTGGCTAGATTGGATTTATAATGCTTTTTGTCAGGGAGCGATCCACATTGTCAGATTAAGTGCCCATATTGTAAACGTGTATCTCGTAAAAGTACTGGATTAGCTTGGGAGAGATGTGGCTGGATCTCTAGAATATTATCTTATATTGTTTCATAAACTTTATTACATCCAGTGCTTTAACTATTTATTGAGATCACCCAAAGTCAAATTCCTTTAAAATTGGCTTACAAAGCAGTATCATAGTTGAAATCCATGATGGATTATCCATTCAACCCTGCTGGATGAATATGGCTGCATACGCCTATCTTGTCTTCGACATTCAAATGCTGGACCTCAAAGAAATTAGGATATTCTGAGATCTTCGTCCTCCTGGCAGCAATTTAATTGACCAGACAATACAATGTTTTGAGCTGACACTTCAATTCTACAGTCCTGTCATTGGAAACCGATCATCACCAAGGCCTCTGACCTGCTAAGCTGCTCTGCCAATTTGTAGAATGGATATGTTTATATAAAATGCGTCAGTCATTTTTAACATCATGTCAGCAATACTGCCACTGTGGTCCTGTTTCCAAGTCTTTTTAATCCCTTAAGGGCCTGTCCCACCAGCATGCAACTATATGCGATGAACGCGATCAAACCGGCAGCGGGGGCCGCGCGGAGGTCGGGTGATCCCCTGTACAGGGCCGTTCCCACCAGCATGCGCTTGCATGCGGCAAGCGCAACTAAACCGGCAGCAGGGGCCGCGCGGAGGTTGGGTGAGTGGCGCAACGCGGCGCAAAGCGAGGCGAACTTGAAGCAAGTCCAAGGTAAGTTCGCCAGGACTTAGAGGGGCACACAGAGAGGGGCACCGAGACACACACACATACAGGGCCACGGAGCCACACACATAGAGGGTCACGGAGGCACTTACAAATAGGTTCACGGAGGCACGATGTCCGGGCGGTGTGTAAATGTCGAGGCGACTGCGAGCCGACAAACCGTTGCCGTGCGGGATTTTTGGACATAGTCGGTTTTTCGGAGCCCCGCACGGTGTCGGGACGAACTCGGGACGAACTCCGCACAATTCCGCACGGCTCCGGCGATCGAAGTGGGACCGGCCCCGCGACGCCGGACGGCTCAAGCGACCACGTTAGGTCGCGCTAATCGCATAGAGTTGCATGCTGGTGGGACAGGCCCTTTAATATAAACTGCAACCTGTGGTGGGGAAGGTTGGTCATGGGGAAATTTCTGACACAAACATTGCCACATCATTGGAAGTGTCTTGGTTGAGATCAGCTGCTACAATTTACTGAGAGCAAAATCTCACTGCCAGTAACACACCAAACAGTGAGCACAAACATTCATACAAACCAGATGCCATCAATTGTCATTTCCCACTGTGATGAAGGTTAGAACTTGAAAGTGAAAAGAACAATCACACAGCTAAAGATCTAACAAACTACAGGTTCTTGAAGTGCAGATCACACCGTGTCAGCAAAGGAAATCAGATGAGCAATATCTAGGGCACGGAGGCAACTCATCTTTTTGACAAAATACTAGTCTTTTCTCTTGACAATTTTTAATCATGTCGGTACCTTAAAACTAGTCATCCAAAAGCAGAGTGCAGAAGAGATCTATAGAAAGAGATCTATAGAAGAAGGGTCTCGACCCGAAATGTCACCCATTCCTTCTCTCCAGAGATGCTGCCTGACCCGCTGAGTTACTCCAGCATTTTGTGTCTATTACAGAAAGAGTAGTTTTAGTTATAAATGGAGAAGATGTTATTTCTTGGGAATCATGCAGTAAGTGAGATATTGTCATAGTTAAATAGCATGGAAACAGGCCCTTCAGCACAGTCTAAACTGATCATTACCCATTTAACACTAATCCTACACCAATTCATTCTATTCTCTCCACATTCTGAATCAGAATCAGAATAGTACTTTATTTGCCAAGTATGTTTTGCAACATACGAGGAATTAACTACCCCCAGATTTCACCAGTCACCTATCTACCAAGGGCAATTTTCGATGGCCAATTAATTTACCAATCTGCACATATTTTACAGCTCTGGATGTCAACATAGAATCCAAGTCACCGCGGCTGTGAGGGTTAAAGATGCTATAACAAATGAATGGTCTCTAAGTGGGATATCTATGTAAATATAATATACTTCTCACAATACTGTACTCATGCAGTATTGTGCACAGGTAAATATCTGTTATGACAAAGAGCAATTCTGTCACGGGTTTGTACCCCCCCTTTGTATTTTAACCCAAAATGGATCCCTGCCTTCCTCTGGAGCTCTTCCAGCAATGAAGCATCTATTTTTCTGGTTAAAGAGGCTGCCTCCAAAGACCAGTGTTGGTTGGGCCAGGCCCAGAGCTGAGATGAGGAGCTCAGGGCTGCACTCTGGCTGGCAAGGTGAGTATGAATGATGCTGGGGACTGCCACCAGCTGCTCTCTGTTGACGAACTGTTGAAATGCAATGGAAGCTGCCATCTCCCCATCTTTATTTGTCTCCACATTCACTTCTCCATGGTAGCAACCTTTAGAACCAGTGACCACTGTTGAGCTTATTACTATGGAAACCTCTCTTGGCTGGGGAGAGCTATACAGATAAACAAAGGGAGGGAGTGAGCATCTTCCAAAGCACTCAACTGTGCTGGCTAGGGTGCAATCCTGAGCACCATACCTCTGTGCTAAACAGATACACCACTCGACACTGCCCGCCTAACTCCAGTCCTCACGATCAACTTCCTGGCACAATAGCACACCTCTTTTTTAATATAATGCTGTCATTATTCCCTTTTCTGCCGACTCCATTAGCACTCTTTTTGCTTTCAGTGCATCATGTTTGCATAGGTACCAGTGTAGTTCCAGTCAGTAAAGAGTTTGTTTCCCCAATATGTTACGTAAGGGCCGTCATTTTCGCGTTATTTACGCATCACAACGCGCATGTGATGCACACATGGTGCACATTAGACGCGCTTGGTGCATGACGTGCAAATGACGCCTAATTGGGACAGGCCCTTTAGTGTGACCAGGCCAATGTGAATGAAACGAGTATCACGCCCTTCAAATTCCAAAAATAGCAAATCTTGAGATTGCATTTTAGAAATATAAACAAAGGAATTTTCTTTACGATATATTTAGGTATGTTACAAAACTTACCTTCAGCGGCGCTGTAGTTCTGCCACTGGCCGTGTGCGCGACTTTGGAGCCTTTGTGGGGGGGGGGGGGGGGGGGGGGCAGAATTTAAATGCCGTTTTCTCCTGCCTGTCCGAGATATATTTTCTCGGGCTACTACCTAATGCTGAATAATCGTTACGACTGCCGTTCTCAGAATTTTAAAAAAAACGCGGGACAATTTCAGCGCTGGAGTAAAATAAAAAGCTACCTCTAACGCCGTCAACGCAGGCAACGGAACAGATCTCACGTACGGGACAAAACATAAGGTAAGTCGTTTATTTTACATATAAACTTGCTTCTTAGTATTACTTTAATCAAAATTTAATCAGCGAAAATGTGATTATGTAAATATACGAACCGGCAGTGTCTTTCCTGCTGATATGGGGTTTAAATTTACCGCAACCGCAACGTTCCAAACGAACGCGTTCCACAAAAACCAACTCGCAAGATGATTAAAATGGCCATTAATTTACGGGAATTAAATACTAAATTCCTTCAATTTGGCCTATAAATTCATGACAATGAGATTTAAAAATCATGTTATATTGCGAATTCTTGTGTGAATGTCATTTGGACACTTAGGCAATTTAAAAATGTTAACCTTTTCTTAAGAAATGGATAGATGTTTAGATCTAGTAATTGAAATTTGTAATTAGCTATAATTAGGTAACTAACTAATTATAAGCTTTAATTTCAGGTCATCCAAGTAAGATTGTTTCATATTTGTTTCAGAATGCTTCAATCTATAATAACTGAAAATAGCATTCAGTTCTCTTAATTTTTAAGAAAGTTATGGGCTTTTGACTCCTCGATCACAGCTTTTGAGTTAAGTCAATGGAAAAGCAATAGGGAACAAGATGCTAATTTCAGAGTATGAAAATGGCCATAAATTTTTTAATACTGAAGATATGAAAGTGAATTAAGTGTCAAATCTTTTTATGTTTTATCTGATGGGATAAATTGCAGACTTGATCTTTAAAATCTCAAAATTTTGTAACATTGCTAATATATTAACTTTCCATAATTTTGTGGCAATAAATGCAAGTTGTCAGCATTCAGCATTTTGATTCTTATGGGTAGAGTTAACGTGGATTCACAATTATAAACATTTAAAAACTGCACAAGCTGATCAGTACAAACCATTAGAGCTGAAGTACGATTGGTGGAAAATGTGCAATGAAGGTACTAATTTAATGTCAACATAAAGCATTTGTCTTCTGGAGGCATTTTTCAGTGTTTAAAAAACTGTGCCCGACAATGTTTATGGTATTGCAGGAAAGAACATTTCCTGATTTTAAACTAGCAAGTTTAAAACAAATGTTTTACATTTTGTTAAAATATTGTTCTGACCCTTCATAATTATAATGATGCAGCCGAGCGCGACATCCAGGACAAAAAGGTGATTCTAATTTACGACCTGTTACTTCGATGTTCATAATTATTAACTCAAAGGAAATATGTAACAGCCAATCCAAACATATCTGACTATTTGTAGCTCAATACACTGCAGTTTACACAGGACAATTGTCACAAGGTTCTTTATCAGATTCACTAATAATGGCCACTCATTTACACGTTCTCAGCTTGGGATTTACCATTTCATTTAAGCTACTTACTCTGAGTTTACATTTTTAATTCAGTTCAGCTATTTTTAACGTTCTTGCTCATGGAGTAACCATTGATCAGAAATGTAACTGGATCAGCTGCATAACTATAATGGGTTCAAGAACAAGTAATATTCTGAGTATCCTATGGTGGAGTAGAGAAAGGATTGTGAGGAAGTTACCTGCTGATACCCAGCTTTTCATTATCTACGAGGCATAAAAACAGAACTGGAATGGAATACCCTTCACTTGTTCTCCATTGGCTTGAATAGGTGGAGCTCAATAAGTCTTAAGAAACAAGAAAAAAGCAACCTGCTTGATTGGCAGCCAACATATTCACTCCGTCCCACCAGAGGTTATATCTATCATTACTAAATTATTTCCCCAGGCTACTGTGCCAGCACCTCCCAAACCCTAATAACAGCAGTCAGATGGGAACATTACTGCCTAAAGGGTTCTCACATGGTGCCCACTCTGCCAGAAGGAAGGACTGGCAGGCCAGGCCCCTGTTCATCCACCAAGGACTGGAGAAGAGGGAGGGATGGTGCCGGCAACGGCAGACACAAAAGCAAGGTCTGGTAAGAAAGTGAACCTGGGTCTTACTTTCCGCGGCCTAAATGTCGGCTGCAGGAGGTGCTCCCAGGGCTTAAAGGCTGAAGGTGCCAGGTGAGGAGAGGAACAATGACTATCCAGAGGAAGGCCACAGCTCGAATTCTGCAGCAGACCGAGGCTCCCCTGGTTCGGGCATGGCACCAGAGGACCAAGCGAATGGATCAAACAAGCATGCGGTCTCAGTGGACTATTTCTACAAATCCGGACTTTGTGGACTTTGTACAAATCCAGGATTGTGCTTAGGTATGGCGATACATTACTGAACTGAAGGCAAGAAACGAGTTTCACTGAATCTATGTGGATGTGACAAAGAACTATTGGCTGTCCAGTTTAATCCCTGGTCATTCATTGTTATAAACAAGTCTTGGAACTCACTGCCCAACGATGTTGTTGTGGCTCACAGCATTGACTCACCACTACCTTGTCAAGAGCAAGTAAATGCTGGCCTTGACTTCCAAAAAATAAAATAAAAACAGTTCAGTAAAATTAGACATTTAATTTGTTTAAATATCAGCTGCTCAAGAACGCCTCAAATTTCAGCCCCTCATTAAGTGCAATTAAATCCAAAGCAATAATAAAAATTGGAGACATTTTCAAGTTTTACCTGATTTCTTTGACCAAATCCTCCATCTCTTTCACTAATCGCAAACATATTATGTTTATTGCCCCATTTCCCTGCCACTATTCAGTCTTCTCCTTCACTATTATTCCCCTGACCAGTGTATCTCATAAACAGATGTAACAACAATTTGAGAGCCATGTGCAGCACCTTTAAAATAAAATGAATGAAAGTGTAAGTGACTTGTGGTTGACATTTATAGCCACATGGTTTTCTAATGAAGCAAATTAAATTTTTCAGCTCAGCCTCCAGGGACCATTTCTACCTTTTTTTAAAAAATAAAACTGATTTATACTGAACATTTCAAACCATAGTAATGTCTAAGTTCTGCTTTGTTTTATCCAGGAATCAAATAAAACTCTCAATACTTGGAATGAAGCACAGGCTATAACATGGGTCACTATTAAAATCCCCATGTTGACACTTTGTGGCAACACATAGAAGTCTCCTTCATAGTATCTTAAACACCAAGGAATAAACCAAGAATTGTATAGAATCTAGAATTCTGAAGGTAAGTAGTGAATTAAATTGCCCAATTAATTGTAAATTATGATTGTACTTCAAATTTGGAGAAAGAAAATGCTTTTGATTAAATTCATAACTAATATGCAAGAGAAAATAGTTTATTCTGTCAGAGGCAAACTATTAATAGGCCATTGAATCAATACATCACAAGTAAGAAATAGTTTAAGAATTGTACGGAGCTTTTTAACACAATTTTTATACAACGGTAATTTATTAAAGTTTTTTTTAAACAAAAGTTGCAGCAAAGGGTTAGGAATTGCATTGTTCTTTTGTAGTTTTTGTGAAAAAGTGATTTCTTTTTTAGCAATCACTGATGAAGTTAGCGAGTTGTGCATATCTTGATGACAATTGTTACGCAACATATATTTCTATTGATTAATTTCATCAAGGACCAAAATAAGACTTCTGACAGAAGTAAATAAATAGAAGAAAAAACAGCAAATAAAGCACCAGACAGAATAATTTTGTCAAATTTCACTGAGAATTTTGGAGCTAACTCCCTCATCTTTCACTTCCTCTATCATATGTTACACGTGAATATATGTAACTATTGTTCAAACATTAAATAGATTGTGAACTTTCTGAACACTAACTTCACTTTTATCATGGAATACTCCTGATGAAAAGTGAAAAACCTGATGTCCACAGCTCTAATGGGAAAACCATTTCAGCCTCACTTTTTTTTTGAAAAACCAAACACATTTCGCAGATTTCAAAATATACAAAATCTTTGAAACTGTAATCAAAATGTATAAAATTTAGATTTTACAATTACATTGAAGTCATCTACAGTTGTTATTTTATGTGTTAGTCAATCATATCATTCTCATTTGGACTTAATTTATTTTAACAGTTGGGACTAGTTTTCTATCACATCTCTGTATTTAGTATATGTACAATAACCACCGCATGATCTGCACAAAGTCTAAGTTGCATCTAAAATTTCTTAGCATAACCCAAGTACCACTAGTATTAAAGTTGTGTTTGAATTTGACCTGCTTTTTCCTCCAATAGACATAGGGGAAGCCAGGTCTATCCTCCCGGGAATAGAGGGAGAGAGAGTATATAACTGAGATGTCTAAAATTGAGAGGGGTAGAGATAAGGTAGATTGCAGGAAACGTTTTCCCATATCAGAGATGGACAAAACTATAGGACATATGTTTAAGTGGGAAGAAATTTACTGGGTATATGAGGGGGATCTTCTTCACCCAGAGGATGGTAAGTACCTGCAATGAACTGAGAGAGTGACTGAAGCAGAGTCACTGATAGCATTTAAGAAGAATCCAAGAAGCATCTAGACAAGCATTTCAATCATCAAGGCAGAGAGGGCTAATGACCAAGCATGGGATGATGGGATTAATTCCGGAAGGGTGCTCACTGGTTTGCGTGAACAAGTGGGGCTGAATGGACTGTTGTCATGCTGTACAATTCTGATTCTTTGAGCCAGAAGATACTGGATTCAAGGGCTCTGACAAACAATAGCACAAAATTAAAGGTAACCCTCAAATGTGATGTCTGAGGTATTAAATCAGGCAAATAGGCTTTGGAATGAAGCACTGAGTTATGTCTGCTCCCTTAGGTGGAGTAAGGGGACTCTCCTGACTTGTTAATGAAAAAATAATCACCAAAACAAATGATTTCGTCATTAACATATTGCTCTTTATTGTACCTTGATGTGCAGAAATTGGTACGGGGCTTCTACTTCAAAAGTACTTAATTGTCTTTAGGGATTCTATGTTATTGAAGAAGATTTATAAAATAAATAAAAACTCTGACCATAACTCAGCAATATTGGAACCTGAATTTCCCCCAAGAGTAGCAAATAAGTTCTTAACATTAAACTGCTGTTCTGCACTCAAGATCCAATCTCAAGAGTGTTATTGTTGTATTAATTGTTGTATTTATCATTAATGTACGTATAACTGTTTACTCTGTGAGCTTCATGTAAACAAGTTATTTAAATGCATTCTGGTATATGTTCGGCATTTAATACAATCACCCCCTCCAATCTGGTTACCAACCCTCAGAACTGGGTCTCTGCGCATCCCTCTGCAACTGGATCCTCGACTTCCTCATTCACAGACCACAGTCTGTTCGTATTGGTGGAAATTTGTCAGCTTCGATAACAATCAGTACGGGAGCACCTCAAGGCTGTGTGCTCAGCCCCCTGCTATACTCATGACTGCGTAGCCGGTCATAAAGGCAAACTCCATCATCAAGTTCACCGACGACAGCACTGTTGTGGGACGTATCACTGATGGAGACGAGTCAAGCATGGAAGAGAGATCAACCGACTGCCTAAATGGTGCCAGCACAATAACCTGGCTCTCAACACCAGCAGAACCAAGGAACTGAATGTAGACTTTGGAAGGGGTAGGATGGGGACCCACAGTCCCGTTTATATCAACGGGTCGATGGTGGAAAGGGTCAAGAGCTTGAAATTCCTGGGCGTGCATATTTCCGAAGATCTCTCCTGGTCCCAGAACATTGATGCAATTATAAAGAAAGCACATCAGCGCCTCTACTTCCTGAGAAGATTACGGAGAGTCGGTATGTCGTGGAGGACTCTCTCGAACTTCTACAGGTGCACTGTGGAGAGCACGCTGACCGGTTGCATCGTGGCTTGGTTCGGCAACTTGTGCGCCTTCAACACGATAGTCCCCAACAGACTGGCTGAGAAGCTGCTGGAATTAGGGCTCAACACCCCCCTGTGTGCCTGGGTCCTGGACTTTCTCACCACCAGGCCCCAGGTAGTCAAGATGGGAGGGAATACATCAAAGTCCCTCACCCTGAGCACAGGATCCCCCCAGGGTTGCATCCTCAGCCCCCATTGTACTCCCTGTACACACATGACTGTGTGGCGAGGTTCAGCTCCAACTCGATAACCAAGTTTGCTGATGACACCGTGGTGGTGGGCCTGATCTCAGACAACGATGAGAAGGCCTACCGAGAGGTAGCTGATCTGGCACTCTGGTGTCAGGACAACAGCCTCCTCTTGAACATCAAAAAAACGAAGGAGCTGATCGTGGACTTTTGGAGGGCACATCATCCGAGGACGTACACACCATTGAGGATAAATGGGAATGCTGTGGATAGGGGTGAGCTGTTTTAAATACCTGGGAGTCCACATCTCTGAGGATCTGACATGGACATCGCACGCTGCAGCACTCGTGAGTAAGGCAAGGCAGCGCCTTTACCACCTCAGGCAATTGAGGAAATTCAGAGTGTCTCCAAGGATCCTCCAGTGCTTCTACTCTGCGGCTGTGGAAAGCATCTTGCCCGGAAACATCACAATTTGGTTTGGGAATTGCCCAGGACAAGAAAGCTCTGCAGAGAGTAGTGCGTTCAGCTGAACGCACTATGGGGACTTCTCTTGCCCCTCTGCAGGAACTATACGTCAGGAGGTGCAACTCCAGAGCCAACAAGATAATGGGAGACCCCTTCCACCCATGCAACGGACTGTTCCAGCTCTTACGGTCAGGCAAACGCCTCCGTTGCCGTGCTGTGAGAATGGAGAGGATGAGAAGGAGTTTCTTCCCAGAGGCCATTCGGACTGTAAACTCCTATCTCACCAGGGACTACTCTACAACAGTTACTGTACCACAATACCGCCCACAATATTTTATTATGGAAAAGAACATGTGATTCTGTTTGAAGTATGTTGGTTGTTTGTTTGTTTGTTTGTTTGTTTTTTGCACAAAGTCCGCAGGCATTGCCACTTTTCATTTCACTACACATCCCGTATGTGTATGCGACGAATAAACTTGACTTGACTTGACCAGGAGCGGAAAAGACTGCAAAAATTTGTAAACATTGCCCAGTCCATCATCCGCTCTGACCTCCCTACCATCGAGGGGATCTATCTCAGTCGCTGCCTCAAAAAGGCTGGCAGCATCATCAAGGACCCACACCATCCTGGCCACACACTATTCTCTCTGCTGCCTTCAGGTAGAAGGTACAGGAGCCTGAAATCTGCAACATCCAGGTTCAGGACCAGCTACTTCCCCTCAGCCATCAGACTACTAAACTCAACTCAAACAAAAATCTGAACTTTAATAGCCTATTGCACTTTATATGCTTATTTATGTGTGTGTATATATATATATTCAAAGGTATATGGACACACTGATCTGTTCTGTATTTATTTATGCCTACAATATTCTGTTGTGCTGAAGCAAAGCAAGAATTTAATTGTCCTATATGGGATACATGACAATAAACTCTCTTGAATTTGATGACAATAAATTAAATATTACACCTTCCAAACTCAGAAGGGCAGCAGAAGTATGGAAGCACCATCACCTTACTTGCCCTCCAAGCCACACAACAGCTTGACCTGGCAATACATCTCTTTCACTGACACTGGCTCAAATTCCCGGAACGTTCTCCCAAATAGCAAACTTGGTACATCACTCAAGTACTATACTTCAAGGATTGCATTGATTAAAGGCTGCAGCTCACCAGTACTTTCTCCAAGGTGGAAATCTACTTTGCCAGATATACTTTAAAAAGGGCAAAAAGTGTTTAAAACACATTTTAAACATGAGTGAGAATAATTTCATGGAAAATTCATGACGCTTTTTCTAATTAGATATTAATTCGTTTTTTTAAACCATTATTCAGCCATTAGCAGCAGCACTACTTCTGTTCAGCCATTCAATTAGATCAGGACTGATCTCACCTCAATGCACATTCCGTTGTCTCTAATAGCTTTATCCGACAAAGAAAAAACTGCCCATCTCAATCTTGAAAGTTTCAGTTGATCCCAGCATCTGGAAACACTTTATTTTTCTAATGGTGGTGTTCAGTTGGGTTGAGAGGGGTCGAACTCCAGAATTTCTACCATAATTTCCTAATAATATTGTCTGAAGTCATTTCTGCAGGGGCTAGCTTTAGTTTAATTATATCAAAAAAAGGGAAAGAGATATTGAAATATATTTTAAAAAGTGGATGCTAAACCTAATGAAAGCAAGTTAAAGCCAAGTAAGAGTCCCCTATGAGGAAAGAATAATGTGGAAACAGCAGATATGACTGAAGAAAGTGGACTTTTCAGCTGCAGGTCAAATACTATAAAAGATGAAAAATGACAGACCTGAAGTCCTTACCTTTCCCATAGAAGTATTTGCGATAATAATATGCTCCAAGATCAATGTGCTCAATGATGTATCGCTTCACTTTCTCTCGGTGGATTGCTTGGTTTTCTCGTGGTACCTCTAATACAGACACACCTGCGTTAGTGCAATGAGAGCTGAGTGAAGATTCAAAGGAGCAGCTTTCGCTGCATGTAAACGAACAGGAGTTGGCTCTGGAAAGTGCAATGCGTCTCTCCCCTTCTCCTCCAATCTCATTCCTGAAGTAAGGACAAGCCAAAGCCAAGTTGTTGCTTTTTCCGTCTCCTTCGTCAGAATCCATGCTTTCCTTCGAATTCAGTTCCTCCTTGCTGCCTGTTGGTGATTCACAATTTGCAGAGTAACCTCCAGGGATTGGATGCTGTGAAGCAGCAGAAGCACCGGTAGTTATATTTTTTCTTTGCCCCACATTAGCCCTGTTTGCCATTGCTTCATTCACATTAAACAGAATGCTCTGGACATCATAGTGTGCAAAGCATTTATGACACATCCATAATTGGTTGTTTTTCTCCAATCTGTTTTCTTCTTGTTCAAATGAGAACTTTAATGCGTCATGTTCACTTTTTGCAGTTCTCAATTTTCTAAAAAGGGATGCCTCAATTGTTTCAGGTTTCAGCCTCCGTTTGAATGACTTATCCTTGTCTTTACAAAAGAAAAGTGGGCTATCAATATAATCAAATCCAGAAATCCTGACAAAATCAGCCCGTGAAATGCGAGCTGCTGCTTGCAGGCTAGGTGATATTCCAGAGTCAGAGCGCAACAGATCATCAAACCCAAGTGGGCCAGGACTCCTCTGTTCTATGCTTTCACCTCTATACCCTCTAAGCATAGCAAAAAAACTGTCACCGGTGATACCTTGACAATCAATTGAAGAAGTGCTTCCATACTCACGATGAAGAGCAGCACCCGTGTTAGGATTTACAGCATTCTGATCGAGAACATCTTCAGAATCTATGTCACTGATAGTAACATCACTGTTGCTTCTCTGCCTTATTGGGTGAAGCCCCCTTTGTGGGGACCTGCTGAAGAGGTCTCCAAAAACATATCCAGCCTCTGCAAAATCCAAGTCCTCAGTAATGTCCGCCGTCTCCTCAGATAGACCTTCAATGCATTGGTCATTCTGTCCATTCTGGCTGGCTCGCATTATGGATAGGGTATCATAACTGGCTAATGATCTACTATCCCATGACATTAAGTTACTACTTGTTCCTTCTATTGAAAAGTCTTTCTTTGGAGGCCACTCGGAGATTCTTGCCCTAACGCCCATCTTTGGTACAGCAGGTGTTCCATTAACCTGACTAATGCTATCTGACTTGCAGGGTGTACCACAAGGAATGGGAGGTCCCATGTTACCATTAAAGACTTTGTATTTTCTAGTAAATAAATCATCAGACTGCATACTTCTAATAGATTCCACGGAGAATCCTGGAGTACCACTGGAATGAGCCTGTTCTTCGTGTGCTAGTTTTTTATCATTCATATCCATCCAGAAACCAAGCAACCATTCTTAATTTAAGATGAGTCAAGTCCACTTCATCACCGTATAGTGAATGATGTGATGTAACGTCCATAAACTGGGAAGAATGATTCTTTTTAAATTAAGATACCCGTAATAGCTGCAGTTTGAATATTCAGGTATACCATCTTCCACACCCAATTATTTTAAAAGCACCTGGATGAAATCAACAAGATTTGTAGTCAGAGTTGTGCATCCTGTATCCTTTTTGCATCAGTGTTCAGTTTGTGAAAACTGCACATCACTCATTTTCATCAAAACGTGCAGTGAAGCAGCAGCTCAAAGCAGTGATGGGCTACACAATGTTTCAGAGGTGAATGTTGGTTAATAATCTGCAGGAGAAATAAACAAATGAAATTGTAATTAGTGACTGCATGGGGAAGTAAAACACAATTTAAATTATCAATAGCAATAGTAAATTAAAGAAACATAATTTTGAGTTTCCTGATTTCCTGATTATATTGATAGCCCACTGGAACATAAATTTGAGTTTCCTGATTGCATCTCATTATTAGTAAAATTAAAAAAGCTTTTGATATATAATGATATCCAATATTGTCCAATATATATATTGTGGCATCAGCTGATGGTCAGACCACTTACGGTCGGACCCTCGTCAGTGGTTACGAGGGTTGTCACATGAAGTCATGGGTTTAGGGGAATGTCCTACTATAGATCAGGAGTCAACAGGTATCTAAGCTCGAGACAACACCCTTGCTCAGCTGCAGCAGCAATGACAATATGTTAGAGGACCAAACTATGTACACCAACCATGTAATGTCTGAATAAAGCAAACTGTTTGGTGCCCCTACAATATATATATTTATGTAAAAACATTGCTAGAGTTGGCATTATTATGAAGAACGATTGGTAAAATTTCGAGCATCTAACATGAATGGCCACATTTCACTGCAGAATTTCAAGACTGAAATAAAAACAAATCATAATCTCCCGAGGGAAAAGATTAATCAAGAAAATTATTGGCAGAATTTTTCTTGGAGTTCAGGTAAGACCTGAAATCCAAAATATCCTGAAAGAGCTTAAACATTGTGATTGTCTCTAGCACAAACTTGCTGCAGTTTCCCAGAGCATGGAAATCCACCCACACCCATCATGTGCCAGATGATAATTGGTACATGATCAGTCCAGCAATTCCATTCACTCTGATGGAGAGGATTGGCTCCAGGGAGATGAGTAGAGTTCAATGTCATTTATATTTTTTATGTCAATACATCTGTTTTTTAAGTGTTTTCTAATGTTTAAAATGTACAAAATGTTTTCCTTTCATTATTCCTTAATTTTAAGATTAACTTCAAACATTTAATGTTCACATTGACTATCAAGAACCCAGGTGGACACTAATCCTACCCTAATCTATTTTATTCTCCCTATTTTCACATAATTTCTGGGCAGATTCGACCACTCACCTTCATCAAATGGATAATTTACATGGCCAATTAATCTAGCAAACCACACATTTTTGGGGGATACGGGAGGATACAGCTACACGAGGGGAAACCTGTAAATGACCTCCAGACTCAGTACATGATTCAAACACATCTTTAATCAACACTAAAACTTAACAGCATGAAGAATGATTAGTTGTCAGTACAGCCTGGCTGCTCTAACTGTCCGTGCTGAGAAATAGTATTAGTATAAGTATTACAGTGGGGTGGAGTTAGAGATGCTGGCTAGTGTGTGATTGGTTAACATGCAACATCAATCTACATCCTTCCCCCCAAAGGTTAAGTGAGAAAGGGCACTCATGCCATGGGGTGAAACCTACTCGCCATATCTGTCTGGTGGTTTACTAACACGGCCCGAGCGCGTGCGGACCAAACCCTCCCCCCCCCCCTCACTTGAAAGATGAGACGGAGAGCCTGGAGGCAAGAATGACATGATGGAGGCCTGTGGTGACCGAAAGGGGAAACATGCGGTGGGAGAGGCCCCGTGGTTAGTGGAGACCGCGGGACGTGGAGGGGTGCAAGGCATGCGGGGACGGGTGGGAGACATTGCAAAAGGTGGCTGGAACTGGAGCGGTGGAGCATAGGGACCAGCAGGCGGTGGGCGAGGCTCCCTCACAGTCAACCAGATACGACCGTGGCTCGTCATTCGGGTTGATAACGGTGCCCAGACGGGAATGTCCAGTTGAAGTTCGTAGGCGGACGACCTGACCCGGAAGTATAGGCTTGAGTGGTCTGCTGGAACTGTCGTAGGACCATTTCTGAATATCGTGCTTCTCTTGTAGACGTTTCTGGATAGTGGCAGGCTTCAGCACCTGAGGAACCAGTTGCTGTTGTGCGATGGGTACCGGAGGCCTCGTCAATCTCAACATCAATCACTGTGCTGGCAATCCCAAGGTTCCGTCCCTGGCAACATTTCTGAGATTCAGGAGGTCGAGATAAACGTCCGACTTTGAAATCTGTGCTCGCTCCAGCAAATGTTTGGCGCTTCTGACAGTGCGTTCTGCGAGACCATCACTCTGTGGATACTCGCGACTGCTCGTGACGTGCCGGAAGTTCCATCGGTCTGCGAAAAGCTTGTACATGTGACTGGTGAACTGCCGACCGTTGTCGGTTCTCAGGCTGACGGGAGCGCCAAAGGTAGAGAAGTGTCTTTTCAGCTTCATGATGACCATCTCCGATGTGAGGGAGGTCATTTGGTCTAGTTCAAACCAGTTAGAAAAGGAGTCGACTAGAACGAGGTAGTGCTTCCCGCACTATTCGAAAATGTCTGCCGCCAGCAATGTCCAGGGCAGAGCTGGTGGCGGTTGTTGCAGAAGGGGCTGCTGCTGCTGATTAGGGGCAAGGCTGTTGCAAGAAGGGCAGGAGGCTACGCGGTCCTGGATGTAGCTGGCCATTCCCGGCCAGTAGAACAGACTACGGGCGCGTGCCAGTGTGGCGTCGGCCACTGGGTGACCGCTGTGTGCCTCTTTGAAGTATACGTCTTGTAGCGATGAGGGTATCACCACCTTGTGACCCTTGACGACAACCCCATCCTGAACTACCAGTTCATCACGAACCAGGAACAAAGGCTGCACTTCTGTGGGCATGTTGGATTGTCTGTCTGGCCAGCCTGTTTTGATGATGGAGGAGAGGATTTGAAGCATATCGTCAGTGGCGTTGTGCGCGGCCAAGGTGCGCAGTTACTTGCTGGAGACAAAGTCGACACCGAGAACCGTGAAATTTTCCTGTTCATAGGGATGTTGTTCGCAAGATACCCGAGGTGCATGGGAGAGAGTGTCAGCGACATGCATGTCCTTACCCTTAGTGTAGGTAATAGAGAAATCGTACCGCTGCAGCTGCATCATCATACGCTGCGAATGAGCTGGCACAGCGTGGATGGGCTTGTTCAGGATTGTCACCAGTGGTTGGTGGTCCGTCTCGACCGTGAAGGTGTTGCCAAAGATGAAGTCATGGAATTTGGAGCAAGCAAAAACGACGGCCAACAGTTCCTTTTCGATTTGCGCGTAGTGCTGCTCCGTGTCGGTCATGGTGCGAGAGGCATACGAGACAGGTAGTAGTGTGCCCTCGGCAGATGGTTGCAAGCAGGCTGCGCCGAGCCCGAATTTCGAAGCATCGCAGGTGATCGTTACCGGACGTTTCAGGTAAAAGAAAACTAGGGTCGGTGCACTGGTCAGTTTGGACTTTAAGACATCGAAAGCAATCTGATGTTGCTGGAGCCATGACCATGCTGTGTCCTTTTTTGTCAGCTCCCGCAGTGTGGAGCTTAGTTCGCTGGGGTTCGGTATGAACTTGCCGATATAGTTTACCATGCCCAGAAAACACTGCAGGCCTTTCACGTCTGTGGGGGCAGGCATTCCTGTGATGGCAGTAGCCTTCTTCGGATCGGGTTTGAGACCCTTAGGAGTGAAGATGTGGCTGACGTAGGAAACCTCTGGAACCCGGACTTGCACTTGTCAGGATTAAGCTTGAGGTTGATCTTGAGCCTGAGATTGTGGTCGTGCTCCGTTGCATCTTTGCCATACACTAGGATATCGTCGACAATGATGGCACAAGGTCGGTCCTCGAATAATAGCTCCATAGTTCTTTGGAAGACTTCACTGGCAGAATTGATTCCGAATGGCATTCTCAGAAACTTGTATCTGCCTAATGGGGTGGCAAATGTGGTGAGGTTTGATGACTCCTTGTCCAGCGGTATCTGCCAGAAAGTGTTCTTTGCGTTGAGGACAGAAAAAAGGTGGCTGTTCCGACCTTTGCAGCAACATCCTCGACAGTCTTCATAGGATGGTGTGGGTGCTTAATGGCAGTATTCAGTTCTTTCGAGTTGATGCACAAACAGATTTCATTTTTTCCCTTCTTGACCGTGGCAATCATGGTTGAAACCCAGTCAGTGGGGTCGCTAACTGCTTCAATTATGCCTGTGGAGGCCATGTCCTACAGCGCAGAGTGAACCCTGTCAGTCATGGCAAATGACAATCGGTGTGGAGGTCGGATGATGGGTGTCACTTCAGGATCAATAATAATCTTGTAAGTCACGAGCAACATGTCCAGGTTATTGTCGAAAAGATCAGGGAATTCACTCAGCGGGTCCAGGGAAATTTACAGCTTGTCAAAGGAGATCGGCTCCAGTTCCCGACAGGCCCGGTTGCACAGCAGAGTAACTGAATTAAAGTTCAAGACATAGAAGGTCAAATTCCTCGTGGTTTTTTTCAGCACACATTTCAAGTTGGTTTTGCCCAAAGGCCGCAGAACCTCCCCTCCAAACGCATGTAGAGTGGATTTGTCCTTGATCAGTGGCTCGTTAGTTCTTATCTTGTTGAAGAGGTTGATTGACATAGTATTTACTTTCGCTCCCATGTCTAATTTCGCGCCAAAATGAACGTTTGGAGGCGTGGGTTCGGATCCCACTTCTGACACCATGTAAATGACCTCCAGACTCAGTACATGATTCAAACACATATTTAATCAACACTAAAACTTAACAGCATGAAGAATGATTAGTTGTCAATACATCCTGGCTGCTCTAACTGTCCGTGCTGTGAAATAGTTTTAGTATAAGTATTACAGTGGGGTGGAGTTAGAGATGCTGGCTGGTGTGTGATTGGTTAACATGCAACATCAATCTACAAAACCCATGCAGTCACTGCACACAGAAAACACCGGAGATCAAAACTGAACCTGGGTCAATGGAACTGTGAAACAGCACATTCCTTAGCATAAAGTTTTAAGTTGTTTTTGAATATATTTGAATATATATTAATCTCAGCATCAATCACTAATATTCAGTCTGCTGAGAGTTTTAACATCAAACAAGCCTGATGGCAAATCTTTCTGCAAGAACAGTCTTTGGAAGACTTGGCTGGTGCTGGTTGAAGGTGCATTACAGGCCGCTGTGCCGTAATGTGCTCTTCAAAAGGCAGAAACAAGATGAGCTTTATGACAATCAACATACAAGTAATTCACTGGTCGATCAACTAGCACTCTTTGGAAGTATCAATATAAGTAAATTAGCACCCAAAAAAGATTAATGGGGTGCTGGAAGTTCATGATTCCAGAAAAGATGCTTCACGTTACCACATGTATGAGAGGAACAAGTGCAGATAGATCATCACTCACAGAGGAAGTCAGTAATAACTATCCAAAGGCCAGAAATGGCCATAAGTTGCATAAACATCTCCATTATTACTGGGATTTAGAACAATCACAACAAATAAGCATATTTTTCATTTGATTTAATAGTCTCACAGAACAACTGAATACATCTGATTTCAAAAAATGGACTAAAAATAAGAATATTTGCATGTGTGACTTGAATTCCTTAGAGATATCACGCACAACCACACTAATTGAGTAGCATCTTGAAGGCACTTTGCACAAACATATTTTAGTGTTTTGATTGATATGGTCTCTCTAAAGCCAAATACAGTAAATGCTGAAAATAAGAGGTTAGGCAACATCTATGGAGAAATAAGTAGTGTTTCTCATTAACCTTTCATCAGAAATAAGAATCATTTCAGTCTTTTCATTTATTTAATTTTGAAACACCTTAAAGTTGTAGTTTTTTTTAAATGGTCAGAGTATATAGTCAAGAATATAAAGGAGGATAGTAAAAGCTTCTTTAGGTATGTGAAGAGGAAAAAATTAGTTAAGACCAAAGTTGGACCCCTGAAGACCGAAAAAGGTGAATTTATTATGCGGAACAAGGAAATGGCAGATGAGTAGAACAGGTACTTTGGATCCGTCCTCACTAAGGAAGACACAAACAATCTTCCTGATATACTAGTGGCCAGAGGATCTGGGTTGATGGAGAAACAGAAGGAAATCCATATTAGGCAGGAAATGGTGTTGGGTAGACTGATGGGACTGAAGGCTGATAAATTCCCAGAGCCTGATCGTCTGCATCCCAGGGTACTTAGGAAGTGGCTCAGAAATTGTGGATGCATTGGTGATAATTTTCCAATGTTCTATAGACACAGGATCAGTTCCTGTGGATTGGAGGGCAGCTAATGTTATCCCACTTTTTAAGAAAGGCGGGAGAGAGAAAACAGGTAATTATAGACCAGTTAGCCTGACATCGGTGGTGGGGAAGATGCTGGAGTCAATTATAAAAGATGAAATAGCGACACACTTGGATAGCAGTATCGGTCCGAGTAAGCATGGATTTACGAAGAGGAAATCATGCTTGACTAATCTTCTGGAATTTTTTGAAGATGTAACTAGGAAAATGGACAAGGGAGAGCCAGTGGATGTAGTGTACCTGGACTTTCAGAAAGCATTTGATAAGGTCTCACATAGGAGAGTAGTGGGCAAAATTAGGGCACATGGTATTGGGGGTAGAGTGCTGACATGAAAGAAAATTGGTTGGCAGACAGGAAACAAAGAGTTAGGGGGTCTCTTTCAGAATGGCAGGCAGTGGCTAGTGGGGTACCGCAAGGCTCGGTACTGGGACCGCAGCTATTTACAATATACATCAATGATTTAGATGAAGGGATTCAAACTAACATTAGCAAATTTGCAGATCACACAAAGCTGGGTGACAGTGTGAACTGTGAGGAGGATGCTCACAGAATGCAGGCTGACTTGGACAGGTTGGGTGAGTGGGCAGATGCAATTTAATGTGGATAAATGTGAGGTTATCCACATTGGTAGCAAAAACAGGAAGGCATATTACTATCTTCACCAGACTGATTCACCAGACTGGTTCACCATATTGATTCCTGGGATGTCAGGACTTTCACATGAAGAAAGACTGGATAGGCTCGGCTTGTACTCGCTAGAATTTAGAAGATTGAGGGGGGATCTTATAGAGACTTACAAAATTCTTAAGGGGTTGGACAGGCTAGATGCAGGAAGATTGTTCCCGATGTTGGAGGAAGTCCAGAACAATGGGTCACAGTTTAAGGATCAGGGGGAAGTCTTTTAGGATCAAGATGAGAAAAACATTTTTCACACAGAGAGTGGTGCATCTGTGGAATTCTCTCCCACAGAAGGTAGTTGAGGCCAGTTCATTGGCTATATTTAAGAGTTAGATGTGGCCCTTGTGGCTAAAGGGATCAGGGGGTATGGAGAGAAGGCAGGTACAGGATACTGAGTTGGATGATCAAGCCATGATCATATTGAATAGCGGTGCAGGCTAGAAGGGCCGAATGGCCTACTCCTGCACCTATTTTCTATGTTTCTATCTAAATGGTGTCAAGTTGGTAAAAGGGGAAGTACAACGGGATCTGGGGGTCTTTGTTCATCAGTCAATTAAAGTAAGCATGCAGGTACAGCAGGCAATGAAGAAAGCGAATGGCATGTTGGCCTTCATAACAAGAGGAGTTCAGTATAGGAGCAAAGAAGTCCTTCTGCAGTTGTATAGGGCCCCAGTGAGACCAGACCTGGAGTATTGTGTGCAGTTTTGGTCCCTTAATTTGAGGAAGGACATTCTTGCTATTGCGGGACTGTCATATGCTGAGAGAATGGAGCGGCTGGGCTTCTATACTCTGGAGTAGAAGGATGAGAGGGGATCTTATTGAAACATATAAGATTATTTAAGGGTTTGGACACGCTAGAGGCAGGAAACATGTTCTCGATGTTGGGGGCGTCCAGAATCAGAGGCCACAGTTTAAGAATAAGGGGTAAACCATTTAGAACGGAGAGGAGGAAACAGTTTTTCTCACAGAGAGTTGTGAGTGTGGAATTCTCTGCCTCAGAGGGCAGTGGAGGCCGGTTCTCTGGATACTTTCATGAGAGAGCTTCATGGAAGGAAGCAAAGGGTGATGGTGAACGGTTGCTTCTTGGACTGGAGGCCTGTGACTAGTGGTGCGCCTCAGTGTTTGCTGCTGGGCCCGTTACTGTTTGTCATCTACATCAATAATTTGGATGAGAACATACAGGGCAAGATTAGCAAGTTTGCTGATGATACAAAAGTGGGTAGTTTTGCAGATAGTGAAGATGGTTGTAAAAGATTGCAATAGGATCTTGATCGATTGGCCAGGTGGGCTAAGGAATGGTTGATGGAATTTAATGCAGAGAAGTGAGAGGTATTACATTTTGGGACGTCTAACAAGGGCAGGACCTACACAGTGAATGATAGGCCTCTGCGGAGTGCTGTAGAGCAAAGGGATCTAGGAGTACAGGTGCATGGTTCCTTGAAGTGAGACCACATTTAGAGTATTGTGTTCAGTTCTAGGCACCATGTTATAGGAAATATATTGTCAAGCTCGAAAGGGTTCAGAGAAGATTTACGAGGATGTTGCCAGGACTAGAATGTCTGAGCTACAGGGAGAGGTTGAGTAGGCTGAATCTCTATTCCTTGGAGCGCTGGAGGATGAGGGGTGATCTTATAGAGGCGTATAAAATCTTGAGAGGAATAAATCGGGTAGATGCACAGAGTAGGGGAATCGAGGACCAGAGGACATTGATCCAAGGTAAAGGGGAAAAGGTTTAATAGGAATCTGAGGGGTAACTTTTTCTCACAAAGGGTGGTGGGTGTATGGAACAAGCTGCCAGAGGTAGTTAAAGCTGGGACTATCCCAACGCTTAAGAAACAGTTCGACAGGTACACGGATAGGACAAGTTTGGAGGAATATGGACCAAGCGCAGGCAGATGGGACTAGTGTACCAGGGACATGTTGGCCGTTGTGGGCAAGTTGGGCCAAAGGGCCTGTTTCCACACTTTATTACTCTATTTGACTCCTTTCTGCCTGTCGGACCTCCAGTGCCAAGTTAAAGGGCTTAATTTTCATTCTGTCACTGCTCTATTTTTAAATGCATGGGCGGAAAGCCAAATGAAAATCTGCTCTCCTTTCCTCAGTGCTTCTTTTTTGGCTGGGAGAGAGATAAAGCTCAGATCACATTTGAATCTTCAGTCACCCTCCTGCTGGCTAATCATTGCAGAGAACTACCAGATCCAGCCAGGCAAGAGTCTGCTTTCATAGCTTACTTCAATAAGGGAGAAAAAGGGAAGGGTGGGGAAAGCAGAAATAAATGCTACAAAATGGTGTGTTTCAGCACACTTAGCATCTAGCTGTTTTCCAGATCAAAAATACTGTCATTAACAAATGTTTATTTCTCTTTCAGAAGGTTACAATTTAGCAAAATAATACAATTTGCAATTACTTTGTACTTGTTAAGAAAATTCACACAGGGCACACTAATCCACAGTCATGGATAACAACTGATCATATCATGTAGCACATGAAGTCCAGCTGCACTACGAGTGCTGCAGAAACTTGTATTTTAATCCCAAATGTCACCTTTACAGAACATTTATTATTCTATTTTCTAAGTTATCCAAATATCTTTCAGTCTCTCAACTGATGTATAAATACCATTATGCAATGTCGCCATATCAGATCAAGAAGGATATCATGCTCCATAGATATCATACTCCAACGTCATGCACTACTAAATTTTGACAGAAGGTTTTTTCTTCTCCCTTCAACTCTCCATTACAATTTAAAGCTAGATACAGTTAATGCCATGAAAAACAGTTCTACCTTATAAACTATCTTTCTGACAAATAACAGCAGCACATTAAAAAGTTAGACGGTACAAATTTGAAAAAGACTGCTGATGGTCTGGTTTCGAATAACAAGGTAGCCAAACCATAGAGATGAACACAGACATAAGAAATGGAGGGAGGAGGTCATATTACTTCTTGAGCCTAGTCTGCCATGTAATAAGAACACGGGTGATCTGATTTTAACCTCAACTCTGCATTCTCAGTTTTTTTCTGGTAATCTTTCAAATTAAATAGTTAGAGCTTGGCAATTTTGATTTTATATTTGACCCCAGGATGGACTTTACACCATTTACCTGTGTCAACACTAAAACCACTTCTGTTCATTTGATCTCAGCACATAATGATTTTGTAACTTCTGGATTTTATGTTCCAATGAACCTTTGGCCAGCCTCTCTCATTATACCACTATGAACCGGTCATTCAAAATCTGCTGCCTGTGTCCGAATTTACACAATACCCCATTCACACCTTAATTCTATATCGACTGACCTTATTAATCTTATTGTAAAGTCTTTGTGCCCATTTTCAAATCACTTAATTCTCCATTCCTGCAATACCTTTGTCAAACATGAAACCAAAATTGCCAACCTAACTGCTTAATTGGAGATGCTCAATCGCATAATTTAGCAACGTCAAAGCCCCAAGCTCTGGAATTATACCCCTAAAAGATCTCCACAGTTTTTGTCTGATTACCCTTAAATATCTCTACCTATTTGCACTTCTTCTTAAACAACTCTTTTACTGATTATGGTTTTGGTCATCTGTCCAAATATCATTGGTTTAATTTGATATGGTTTGGTCCTAGGAATGGGTTTGAGACGTTTGCCATATTAATAAAAATTTGTGCAAATATATAATCTCTCAACAAAGGCAGATATTGATGATGAAGTTCATAGACTCCTGTTTGACGATCATGGTAAATAGCTCTTGCTCTAATAGCAATACAATTTACTCATCAGTAAAGTGATACCTTTCCCTCGTATTTTAGAGGCATAGGTTATCTAAAAAGGACAAATAATCCTCCAAATTCATTTGCAAGATAATGTCAATGTCCTCATCCTGTTTTTATCAGTTTCATTGTGGCTGGCAATGTTGTTTGTACCACAGTCCTGCAACAGATAGTTCATGGCAAGCTCTGTCATGTCAAAAGATTACCAGATGGACTGACAAGAATATTGTCAAAGCTCCCTTATAAAGTGCACATTTCCTCCCACTTAAGGGAATCTATAATGGAAGATACCTCAAAGCGGATGGTATAAAGGCACAAAAAGCTGGAGTTACTCAGCGGGACAGGCAGCATCTCTGGAGAGAAGGAATGGATGGTTCTGAGAAGTTCCAGTCAAATGAAAAAAGAGGTAAGAGAAGTATGCCATTTGGTCCCTTAATACCTGCTGTCCCATTTAATAAAATCATGGATGATCTTTCATTTCAGCGTCACTTTCCTGCATTAACTCCATATCCTTTAAGTCTTTTAATAACGTAAAATCTGTCAACTCTGCCTTGAATGTTCTGAGCAACTGAATCTCCACAGCCCTCTTGGGAAGAGCAACTGAATCTCCACAGCCCTCGGGAATTCCAAAGATCTAGTACTCTCGAGGTGGATAAATATCTTAACTCTTTTAATAGTCATCAGCTTACTGAGTCTGTTCACTGGAACACGCACAAAAACAGAGTGCCAAAAGTGTGCACCTACTCCTGAATTTCCGACCACCCCAAGCATCATCATTGGCGGAGTTTGCAGATCCCACAGGGATTGTGAATGTGGAGTAGAAATATGCAAAGTCGTAGCGCATTGTACATTACCTTCAAATTTTATTCACTAAAAACGATTACATTTCAGAAGAATACAATGTAGTAGGCCCCCTTCGGTCATGACTGGCCTTGGGTGATGCATCCTAGTTTGCAGGTGATGTGTGGCCGGATACAAGCCTGGGCGATGTCATATGGAGGACAGGCTGTTGCCCATGCACACGTCCCTCCTCTGCACGTCGCTGATCGATCCAAACGAACAAGTCAAAGTCAAAGTATCCTTTATTGTCATTCAGACTTTTCAGTCTGAACGAAATTTTGTGCCTTGCAGTCAGTCATAACATAGAATAAAATAACAAAACATACACTGAACACAGATTTAACATCCACCACAGTGAGTCTACCAGGCACCTCCTCACTGTGATGGAAGGCAAAAGTCTTAAAGTCCTTGTCTCTTACTCCTTGTTGAGGTGATCCAGGCTTCCGATGTTGTGACCTCGCCAGGTGATGGTAAGTCCCGCGGCCGAATCCGAGCTCCGCGAATGGGCCGGTTCAAACTCCGCGGCCCGGGGCGGACAAAGCTGCCACCCTCCAGTCCAGTGAATGAAGCTGTTGTTGCGGGAGATCAGGAGAACCGGTCACCAACCTGGGACCTGCGAGCTCCCGACGTTGTTGTCCACTGGGCCCGCGGCCGAGTCAGGGCCGTTACAGTTGGGCACCAGTGCCGTGGCAGGAGCTGCCAGAGCGAGGTTGTAGACAACGACGAATTGCCTTAGGGGCTCCGACTCCAGATTTTCTTGAGGTTTACACCAGGAGCCTTTTCCATGACTGGATATGGCCACAAGGCAGTGGAGATTTTAAATCAGAGTTTTCCCTCTCCTAGATGAACTACCTTCCCATGGTGATGAGCCCCATGTGCCCGAGACTCATGGGGGTCTATAGCACCTGCCCACTGCCCACAATGAATACAATGTACTGGCTGACTATATTGGACATTTTGGTGCTATTGATCAAAATTAATTTATAACTACTTATCATCACAGTTAAAGTTTAGAAGTTGGATGTTAATTTCCTCACAGATTTCATAAACAGGAAGATGAGAATGGCACAGTGCAACATCTCTATGACTAAAGTTCAAATTTAACCCAGACTGACTGGATGAAATTTCATGTATCCTGGTTATGATGGTTCTAGCTAGGATGAGCAAAAATCATTCCCATTCAACATTAATGGCAAGCTCACTCAGAAATTATAAAGGTACGTGGAATAGAAAATGGGGGTAGGAAATGTGAAACGGCACAAACCTGCACAGATTGTTTTTATGAGAGTTAATACTGCAGGGACACAGTTAATAGAATTTATTCTGCACCTGTGCCTGCAATTTCTTACATTCATACCCCATTCCAGCTACCATTACCTTTATTAGGACAATTCTTTTTGATGTTAGTGTGATAGGATATTTTTTTAAACAAATATAAACACCCATCATAATAGCTGTTTGTTAATGAAGCAGAGATCCATCGAAAAATTGGTACAATACAATTTACTTCTCAGGCATGCCATAAAATGTATTATAATACAATCGGATGGATGCAGACAGCAGATAGCTGCACAATTTTTCTGAGCTTTAAACAAGTAATAGCTTTGCAGTTTGCATCCGTGACAGGAATCATTCAGTGAACTCAAATCCAGCCATTTCATTACACGTTCCTTTGTGCAGTTGAACAAACCAAAAAAAGTCTTGTTTACGAAGCTGCTGTATTTAATATCCCCCATTTCTCACACACTATATTGGTTAGCCAGTTCTAACTGAACTGTTGCCAGGTCTGAGAAAATAGGAAAGTGTAGATAAAGTCCAAGCAATTTCATATGAAATGTCAGATCAGTTGGATCAACTGTATCTTTAATGTTGTCCACAAGACTTTTTACTGTGAGAAATACACAAAGATGTATTAATGACTTGTGAACTAAACTAGCTTAGAGGCATGTGCCAAAATAAGAATTCTTGTCAAATGGTGAACCACCACACACATACCAAATGTATCTGATGTCAACTATTATTGTGCTGTTTGCAGAAGGTAAACTCTTTTCAACAATGAAAATGCAAATGCAATTATTTATTAAACTGGAAAACAGTATATTCTGATTGTGTAATCCTGACATAGAATTTAAAACAAACCACATCTCACATTGTGTCATTTAACACCATTTTCAAACATTGCCATCTTGTAATTTGAAACAAACCAGTTTGCACTGTGGGGTTCTTTTTTCAGCAAGGATTCAATCTGCTGTTTTATAGAACTGCTGTACTTCAAATGTCAAGTTGCCATGAAATTTACAATTGTGATAAGTTTTTTCCAAAGCTGTTAAACACCAATCTGTTTCTTCTGTTATGAAATGCATGGGCAGAAAGGGAGATTTGCCAAAATATTTTTTTAATGTATCCACAGTGAAGTAAAAGTCTATTGCACATGGTAAAATTATTGGGGGATAGCTGAGTAGAAAACGATTAATAATAACTGGGTAAAAGAAGCTCCAAGTTTACAGCATCAAATCGACCAACTAGCCTAAACCAAATTATTATGCTTCTCAGAACCATCCAGCCCTGTTTATGCTGTTTAGGCCCCACCAAATGCAGTCTTTACTGTACTGTCCACAATACACTAAACAATAAACAACATTTTACAGAGAGAAGCACATAACCAAGAAATAAACTAGTTTAGAGGCATGTACCAAAATGTGGATTCTTATCAAATGGTAAACTATCTATCACTCACTTACCAAATGTCTATGATGTTGGACATTTGATAGAGAATGAAAGTCGTTAGTGTTCAATTTCATGTGCTTGCACACAAATTACTGTAAATTCATGTGCGAGGTACAACAAGCAACTATGAAGGAAACTTATATCTCAGCCTTTACTGCAGAAAGAATTGAATGCAAGAGTAAAGAGTCCGAGCGCAATTATATCAGAGGCTTATAACACCACACCTAGAATATTGTGTATGCGTCTAAGCCTCCTATCTAAAGATGTATGTACATCCACTAGAGGATTGCACATATATGTCAGAATGATGATTGAAGGCAGTGGGGGAAAAGAGAAAGTAGTTTGGGTCTATCTTGTTCAGAGTTTATAATACAAAAGTGAACTCATTGAAATGTACACAGTTATTACAAAGCTTGACAGAGTTTATGCAGGGATGATGTTTCATAGAGTCTAGAACCAGGAGGAGCCAATCTCAAAATCGGAGCTCAACCACTCAACACAGAAGGAAGAAATGTCTTAATCCAGCAAGTAATGAATCTATGCAATTCACAGTCATTGAATATATTCAAGTACAAAGAAAAAACACTGGATAATCTGGTGCCCCCGAGACTTTGGAGCTGCTGGACTGGTAGATTTTCCAGATTATTGCATATTATTACTACTAATACCCTAACACACATTTAACTCATTTGCTTTTAAGATTTAACATAGTATTATTGCATCATTTTTGTAGTGAACCAGCTAACTTTAAAGGGAAGTGGACCCCCAGCCCGTTCAAAGGATGGACAGGACACTGTGCCCCAGCTCCATCAAACAATGGATGGGAAGCGGCTCCCCAACCCCAAAGAACGGATGGGAAGCAGGGCCCCAGTCCCATCAAAGAGTGGGCAGGAAGCAACAGCCCAGCTCCATCAGGGGTGGAGAGAAGTGGGGCCCCAGCCACATCACAGGGCAGATAGGAAGCTGGGCCCCAGCTGCATCAAAGGGTGGGCAGAAAACATTACCAGTGAGCCAATTGGTATATTATCAAGATTTTCAAATAGTGAGATAGCAGATGATTGGCGTTTTACTGTAATTGAACGTTAAAGAAATCACGGGAAAGGGACTTAGTGTGGGAATGTGATGCTGAAGGGAAACAAGATAGTTGAGGTATCAAGGACCAAATGGCTTACTCTTGAATTTTTTGCTGATATATTCTTTGACTAATACCATGAGAATTTTGTTATTTATTTAGGTAAGCCGACAGTTCCATTTTAACAATGTCCCTACAATTCAAAGCATTTGGATCATAATATACAAGTAGAATGTCACTGAGGAATGATTGTGAAATGGCCCATGTCTTACCTTTGCCCATCCAGATATTAATCTATTTAAGGATGGTGTTGTAAAATGCTGAAACAGAAGAAATATCTAGTGCAAAGATCCAAATTGTGACATGAAAGAATGCCATTGTACACTAAGTATTGAGATTTTGTTTCTTTTCACAAAAGGTAATGAAAAGATTATAGTTTAAAAAAAATCCTTCTAAAATAAATAAATAAATGATAACATATCAAGACAATAGAGACTGCAGATGCTGGAATCTGGAACAAAATGATAATATTTGCTGCTCTGAACACGTGGGTTATTTTATGAATCTATTGCAGTTCTGTCAGAGAGATACAACAATGCACAAATATTTTAAAGCTTTGCTGAGCAGTTTGGTTCATTTGGGTTGGGGAGACCTGCCAACCAACCGCTGAAGTTGCTGGAAGTGCCTGCCTAGGGTAAATCAGCATTGTCACTCTGCATTTTGCTGAAGTGGTTCTGAAGGCAGCTGGTGTTGCAGTGAGTGAATCTCAGAGAAAAGGCACCAGATTGCTTGTTAGCTCTCCAGCTCTAGGCAAAAAGCTAATGTTATTCATTTAAATTGGGATTGGGATATGTCCCACAGGTGATTTGGCTCTGTTTCTAATATGGAGAGGCTTTGTGCCTCAATTATTTTCCCCTGATCAAAGCTTCTACAACTATTATTTTCTCATGAGAGAAAATGACAAATTACAATTTCAGGTCATAAGCAAATTAATGAATTTATATATTTACACGGCTTAAGAGAAATCATTCAACCAAATAGAGGGGAGGGATTAACAAATTGGGAGTATAACGGTGGAGTTGAAGGGGAAGTGGCTACAGGAAAAATGACAAAAGATTCTCGAATTAATGGGAAGGAAAGCTCGAGAAGGGACAACAGAGTAAGGTCAGGGCCAATTGCGAACGGTGCGTGGGGGGAAGTGAATATGGAGGTCAAAGTGCTGTATATGAATGCGCGAAGTATAAGGGATAAAGTGGACGAGCTTAAGGCTCAGTTAGAAACTGGCAACTATGATGTTGTGGGAATTAATGAGACATGGCTGCAAGAAGGCCAGGGCTGGGAACTGAATATTCAAGGGTATACCTCCTATCGAAAAGACAGACAGGGGGGCAGAGGGGGTGGGGTTGCTCTGTTGGTGAGGAATGAAATTCAGTCCCTTGCAAGGGGTGACAATGAAACAGGAGATGTGGGGTCAGTATGGCTAGAACTAAGGAATTGTAAGGATAAAAAGACCCCAATGGGACTAATCTACAGGCCCCCCAAACAGTAGCCTGGACATAGGGCGCAAGTTGAATCAAGAGTTAAAATTGGCATGTAGCAAAAGTAATGCTGTGGTTATTATGGGAGATTTCACGCTTGACTAATCTTCTGGAATTTTTTGAAGATGTAACTAGGAAAATGGACAAGAGAGAGCCAGTGGATGTAGTATACTTGGACTTTCAGAAAGCATTTGATAAGGTCCCACATAGGAGATTAGTGGGCAAAAGTAGGGCACATGGTATTGGGGGTAGAGTGCTGACATGGATAGAGAAGTGGTTGGCAGACAGGAAACAAAGAGTAGAGATTAACGGGTCCCTATCAGAATGGCAAGCAGTGACTAGTGGGGTACCACAAGGCTCGGTGCTGGGACCGCAGCTATTTACAATATACATCATTGATTTGGATGAAGGGATTCAAAGTAACATTATCAAATTTGCAGATGACACAAAGCTGGGTGGCAGTGTGAACTCGGAGGAGGATGCTATGAGAATGCAGGGTGACTTGGACAGGTTGGGGGAGTGGGCAGATGCATGGCAGATGAAGTTTAATGCGGATAAATGTGAGGTTATCCACTTTGGTAGCAAAAACAGGAAGACAGATTACTATCTAAATGGCGTCAAGTTGGGAAAAAGGGAAGTACAACAGGATCTGAGGGTCCTTGTTCATCAGTCTATGAAAGTAAGCATGCAGGTAAAGCAGGCAGTGAAGAAAGCGAATGGCATGTTGACCTTTATAACAAGAGGAATCGAAGATAGGTCCTTCTGCAGTTGTACAGAGCCCTAGTGAGACAACACCTGGAGTATTTTGTGCAGTTTTGGTCCCCTAATTTGAGGAAGGACATTCTTGCTATTGAGGGAGTGCTGCGTAGGTTCACAAGGTTAATTCCCGAGATGGCGGGACTGTCATATGCTGAGAGAATGGAGCAGCTGGGCTTGTACACTCTGGAGTTTAGAAGGATGAGAGGGAATCTCATTGAAACATATATGATTGTTATGGGTTTGGACACGCTAGAGGCAGGAAACATGTTGCCGATGTACCAAAAGTGGATACAATACTCCAAGTGTAGCCTCACCAATGTCCTGTACAGTTGTAACATAATATCCCAACTTCTATATTCAATTCCTTGATCGATGAAGGTCAGCATGTCAAAAGCCTTCTTCCACACTGTATCCACATAAGGTGCCACTTTCAGAGAGCTATGTACTTGTACTCCAAGATCCCTCTCCTCCACAACACTATTCACTGTGAAGGTCTTGGCTTGGCTTCACCTCCCAAAATGTAACACACTTATTGGAATTAAACTTCATTTGCCTCTCCTCGGCCCACTAGCCCAGCTGATGAAGATCCCACTGTAAATCTTTTTTTTAATTTTAATTTTTTATTTTTTTATTAGAAGTAATGTACAATAGTATAAACCAAAAATAACATAATACATTTCATGTACCACTTCTTGTTTTAAACTTTAATAATAGGGAAGTAACAGAAGGAGGAAAAAGAGAAATAGAGAAAGTTAGATAAGTTAGTGAGTACGTGAAAAAGTGAAAAGAAAGAGCCCTTAAAGACGTAGAGCGCAAGGAAGAGTAAAAGAAAGAAAAAGAAAAAGGAAAATATAAGAAAATAAGATAAGATAAAACAGATGTACCTACTTCATATCTTTACATACCCCTCACCAGGTCCTGAAACAGTTTATTTCCAGAATTATGTTCCACTGTAATTCTTGATAACCATCTTCACTATCTATGATACCATCTATTTTTGTTTTATCTGCAGACTCATCCAAATCATTGTGATATAGACTGCAAACAGGAATAGGCACGACACTGATCCCCACGGCACACCACCAGTCACAAATATCCAGTACAAAAAACACCTTCCATCACCACCCTCTCCTTTCTACCATAAAGCCAATTCTATATCCCGTTATTCCGCCGACAAGGGAGGTGCCGTGGTAGTCTGGCGCGTCGATCTCTACAAAGCAGAGGCCACGCGCCAACTCTCGGAGACCTCCTCCTACTTACCCCTGGACCATGACCCCACTGACGAGCACCAGGCCACCATCTCGAGCACCATAACCGGCTTCATTAACTCCGGCTCCCTACCCCCCCGAGCCTCCAACCTCATCGTTTCCCAGCCCCGCACAGCCCGATTTTACCTTCTCCCCAAAATCCACAAACCCGACTGCCCCGGCAGACCCATTGTCTCTGCCTGTTCGTGCCCCACCGAACACATTTCCACATACCTTGACTCCATCCTATCCCCCTTTGTTAAATCCCTCCCCACCTATGTTCAAGACACCTCAGACACTCTCCGTCGGCTCCGCACATTCCGTTGTCCAGGCCCCCATCCTCTCATCTTCACCATGGACGTCCAGTCACTATACACCTGCATCCCCCACCAGAATGGTCTCAAAGCCCTCCGGTACTTCCTCGACCAGAGGAGCAACCCATACCCATCCACTGACACCCTCCTCCGCCTAGAAGTTGGTCCTTACCCTAAACAACTTCTCTTTTGACTCCTCCCATTTCCTCCAAACACAAGGCGTAGCTATGGGCACACGCATGGGCCCTAGCTACGCCTGCCTCTTTGTCGGGTACGTCGAACAATCTTTGTTCTCGACGTACCAGGGCCCCACCCCCGACCTTTACCTCCGTTACATTGACGACTGCTTTGGTGTCACCTCCTGCACCCACGCAGAACTGACTGACTTTATCCATTTCACCACCAACTTCCATCCGGCACTCAAATATACTTGGACCATTTCCGACATTTCCCTACCATTCCTTGACCTCACCATCTCTATTGCAGGTGACACACTCCTGACTGACATCCACTACAAACCAACTGACTCCCACAGCTACCTGGACTACTCTTCCTCCCACCCTGCTTCCTGTAAGGACTCCATCCCCTATTCCCAATTCCTCCGACTACGCCGCATCTGCTCCCAGGATGACGTGTTCCACACCAGGTCATCGCAAATGTCCTCGTTCTTCAGAGAACGGGGTTTCCCCTCCCCCACTATCGATGAGGCTTGCACCAGGGTCTCCTCCATACCCCGCAACACTGCCCTCTCTCCCCATTCCCCCACTCACAACAAGGGCCGAGTCCCCCTGGTCCTCACCTTTCACCCCACCAGCCAGCGCATACAACAGATAGTCCTCCGCCAGTTTCGCCACCTCCAACGTGACCCCTCCACTCGCCACATCTTCCCATCTCCCCCCCTATCTGCCTTCCGCAAAGACCGCTCCCTCCGCAACTCCCTCGTCAATTCTTCCCTTCCCTCCTGCTCCACTCCTTCCCCAGGCACTTTCCCTTGCAACCGCAAGAGATGCTACACTTGTTCCTTCACCTCCCCCATCCACTCCTTTCAGGGACCCAAGCAGTCATTCCAAGTCCGACAGAGGTTCACCTGCACCTCCTCCAACCTCGTCTACTGCATCCGTTGCTCCAGATGCCAGCTAATCTACATCGGTGAGACCAAGCGGAGGCTAGGCGATTGTTTCGCCGAACACCACCGCTCGGTCCGCAATAACCAACCCGACCTCCCGGTGGCTCAGCACTTCAACTCCCCCTCCCACTCCGTATCCGACCTCTCGGTCTTGGGCCTCCTCCATGGCCAGAGTGAACAACACCGCAAGTTTGAGGAACAACATCTCATATTCCGCTTGGGGAGTCTGCATCCTCTGGGCTTAAACATTGAATTTTCTCAATTCTGTTAACCCAGACTGCTCCTTTCCCCCCACCCCCCCACCTCTCCCTCAGCCCTCGGGCCCTGACATTCCTTCTCCATCTCCCCCCCCCCCCCCAAGTCGCACTAGCTTCTCATTTTCACACCAGAAACAGCTTACAATGGCCTGCTTTCCTTATCACCAATACTTTTTTGCATATCTTTCACTCATTGTTCTTGCTTTATCTCTCCATATCACTGTTTATATCTCTCGTTTCCCTGATCCCTGACCAGTCTGAAGAAGGGTCTCGACCCGAAACGTCGCCTATCTCCTTCACTCCTTAGATGCTGCTGCACCCGCTGAGTTTCTCCAGCTTTTTGTGTAACCCTCGATTCTCCAGCATCTGCAGTTCCTTCTTTAACTCTATATCCCGTTAACTAGCTTGATTCTGTACAACCTAACATGCCACAGCAGCCTGAAGAAGGGTCTCAGCCCAAAGCGTCATGCATTCCTTCTCTCCAGAGACGCTGCCTGACACGCTGAGTTACTCCAGCATTTTGTGTCTACCTTCGATTTAAACCAGCATCTGCAGTTCTTTCCTACACAACAAGCCACAGCAGCCTACTATCTGCAACCTTATCATAGGTTTTGCTAAAGTTCATGCAGACTACGTCTATGGCCCTGCCTTCAAACTTCTTGATTATTTCTTCAAAATACCCAAACAAATTTGTGAGACATGATCACCCATGTTCAAAACCATGCTGATTATCCGTAATCAGTCCCTGTCTACAAAGATATATATACATCTTATCCCTCAAAATCCTCTCCAGTAACATTCTTACCACAGATGTTTGGCTTAATGTGCTATAGTTCGCAGGTTTTTCTTTGCAGTCCTTCAAGAGAGGCACAACATGAGCCACCCTTAGATCCTGTCTAATAAACCACTTTAAGGATAAGGGGGAAATCTTTCAGGACCAAGATGAGAAAAACATTTTTCACGCAGAGAGTGGTGAATCTCTGGAATTCTCTGCCACAGAAGGTAGTTGAAGCCAGTTCATTGGCTATATTTAAGAGGGAGTTAGATGTGACCCTTGTGGCTAAAGGGATCAGGGGGTACGGAGTGAAGGCAGGTACGGGATACTGAGTTGGATGATCAGCCATGATCATATTGAATGGCGGTGCAGACTCGAAGGGCCGAATGGCCTACTCCTGCACCTATTTTCTATGATTCTAATCCACAGTTATCCCATAAATGTAAAAGCAGGGCCACAGTTCAAATTCAGAGTATTCATTTTTAAAGAATCTGTGAACTTTGCAACCAAACAATTTGAATCATCAGTCACATAAATCAAAATAGTCTTTGAGTTGTGTTCTCTACTAAAGAAATATATTCCATACCTGTTGGTTGAACATTTTGGAAAGGAAGTTCTTAAGAGAATGTTCAGAGGATTTGACATTCCTACACAGACTGTTGTGGCTATGAGTCATCAGGGTTTTAAAAGCTAAAAGTCATGCTCCTCCAGCGGTGGATTATAATTTTAACAAATTTAATTTATATTTCAAATGTCCTGCTGTTTGTATAAAAGAGCACTTGCAGCAAACGAAAATGATAAAGACACCCAGCTGTGTGGCCAAATGACTTATACATGGAGACAGCATCAAAAGTACCCCATTATGTGAATGAGCCAAGGAAGAAGTAAACAAGTTGCAAAATTGTGTCTGGTTATTTTACATTCATTTGTGTAATGTGTACATCATTAGCAATGTAAGGATTTTATCCACTTGCTACCCTCTTGGGAAGTCCATAATAGATCCTTGCAAAGTACTACAAAGTGGGATTGCCAACTTTCTCACTCCCAAATAAGGGACAAAAGGTCAAAATAAGGGACAAATTCCCGATGGCATAAAGTACGGAAGGCCTTCGTCGAGTCATCGCTGACGGGCTTAACACACGTCTTTTTTGCTTCCCATTGCTTGTTATAGCTGCAGTCTTTTCTATTTTGCAGGTTTATCCATATTTGCACATGCCAAACCGACCGAACAACACCAGACGTTAAAAAATGTTGTTTTGACAGGAATTGGCAAAATATAACGTACAACTGATGTGCATAAGGGGGCCCGTGATTGGATGACAGGTGAATCACTCGTGCGTAGCATCAACAGCACATGCAACACGCACGCACGCTGTTGTATCAGATCTAGGATCTGTCTGTAAGCGTGCCCTCTGGTGATTACAGAGTACAGATGCTCCTCGACTTACGATGCTTTGACTTACGATACTTCGACTTTACGATGGCGCAAAAGCGATACACATTCAGTAGAAACCGTACTTCAAATGTTGAATTTTTGTCTTTTCAATGAACCAGGCGTGCAACTGATGTACGGAAAGTGAGAGGACGTCAACCAAGTCACCAAGTCCGGGGCAATTCGTTGACCGACTCGGCCATGGCTGGGTGAATGATGAGTTGGCCCAGGTGCTGGACTGCACACAAAAACCCAGCCGGCAGGCTAGCTGAGGAGGTTTGCGGCGCCCGGGCCAAACCGCCTGGCCCGCCAGCTGGTCTCTGTGTTCTGTTGCATGAAAAGTCCAGCACCCCATCCAACTCATGAACCGATGATCGGCCATGAGAAGTAGAGGTGGAGGTGTCAGCGGTAAGCGAAGGTCCGAAGGTCGGATGGCTGGCCAGGCTGCAGACCGATGGGGCCACAGGCGAGGCGCTGCTGCTGCATTACGGCGGGATGGGTGAGGCGGGGCCGGAAGTGGTGCTCTGACCCGACAGTCCACGCGACCTGAGTAGTAGCAGTGAAATACAGGATAAGGCCGGTCCCGAATGGGACAAACCAATTTAGCCCAATATACGGGATGTCTCGGCTAAAACGGGAAAGTTGGCAACCCTACTCACTAGGCCTTGAGGAAATCAGTTACGTTGCATGGGGAACATGGCCACTGCGGATGATCTGAGGCAGAAGAAGGCCACGTTAGATCAGTGAGGGAGAAGGGAACAAGAGGATAGGTTGCACTCACTCACCCACACACACACACACACACACACACTCACAAATGTTGCACGCAAAGTCTGACGCCCGGGCCAAAACGCCTCAGCTGGCCCGCCGGCTGGGTTTTGTGTTCTGCTGCACGCAAAGTCCAGCACCACATCCAACTGATGAACCGATGATCGGCCATGAGAAGGAGGAGTGGTGGTGTCAGCGGTAAGCGAAGGTACGAAGGTCGGACAGCTGGCTGGGTTGCCACAGGCGAGGCGCTGCTGCGGCACTCCATGGGCTGCATTACGTCAGGATGGGTGAGGAGGGGCCGGACACAGCGCTCCAACCCGACAGTCCCCTCAACCCGAGTAGTAGCAGTCAAATACGGGACAAGGGCGGTCCCCTATGGGACAAACCAATTTAGCCCAATACACGGGATGTCCCGGCTAATGCGGGACAGTTGGCAATCCTAACTACAAGCTCCGTGGTAAGGGTGCTATCCTGTAAAGTGTACCAAAATGTTGATAGACTGGCAATGATGTAATGACGCATCATCGGTCAGAATGGTGTGACATGGAGGGAAATTGGTAGGTGATGGCATTTCTAGCCAGATACTGCCCAAAACCATCTCAATGGCCGACGTAGTGACTTGGCATATAATCAAATCACGGTAAGGCACTACAATGAACACTGTAAATAGTATATACTTTGTGCCAAACAAATGTGAATGCTTACGGTTCAGGGTGATAATCAAGTGAGTAAATTTGGCACGGATTTGCACGGCAGGGAAACAGGTCCTTCGGCCCAACTGTGTAAGAAATTATCCTCTGGATAGAAGGAATGAGTGAGGTTTCAGGTCGAGACACTTCAATCTGAAGAAGGGTCTCAACCCGAAACGTCACGCCGTAGACATTTTGTGTCTACCTTTGGCCCAAAGGCGCCCATACCAATCGAGATGCCCCATCTATCATAAAAGACCCCACACATCTCCATCACGGTCTGTTCACTCTGCTGCCCTCGGGCAAAAGATATCGCAGCATAAGGAGCAGAACATCAAGGTTCTGCAACAGCTTCTTCCCACGAGCCATCAGACTCCTGAATGCCATGTAATGGGCGGCCACCATTGTCTATTTATCCTTTTTATCCATTTTATCCATGCCTATCCTCCTGTTAATTTATCGTGTTGCACAGGGAGCCAAATGCAACAAAATTTTGTTTGGAACTGCATATATCAATGTATTTCTAAATGACAATAAAGTTTGTTTGACTTTGACTAAGTAAGTCCCTTTTGTATGCATTTTCATTTAAACCTTTCCCATCCGTGTACCAGTCCAAGTATTTCTTAAACGATAAGTTTATGCAGTTGGCCTCGGCTACCATCTCAGTTAATCAATACACCAATGCCGTTATCACCCGTAACTACATTGATGTATGAATGAATGAGTTCAAGTCCATAACTCCCTATAAGTAACAATACAGGTAGATAAAATGGCAAAGAGATGTATAGTATGCTTGGCTTCATCAATGAGGGCATTGAGAATAAGAGTCAGGAAGACGTCGCAACTTTGTAAAACTTTGGTTTGTATGCATTTGGGGTATTTTGTGTATTTCTATCTCCCCATTACAGAAAGGACAGGGGGACTTAAGAGGGTGCAGAAGAGGTTCATGAAGATGCTGCCTGCATTAGAGGGTATGGACAAGAGAGGTTGGACAAACTTGGATTAGAATGTTAGAATCGTAGAAAATAGGTGCAGGAGTAGGCCATTTGGCCCTTCCAGCCTGCACCGCCATTCAATACGATCATGGCTGATCATCCAACTCAGTATCCTTTACCTGCCTTCTCTCCATACCCTCTGATCCCTTTAGCCACAAGGGCCACATCTAACTCCCTCTTAAATATAGCCAATGAACTGGCCTCAACTACCTTCTGTGGCAGAGAATTCCACAGACTCACCACTCTCTGTGTGAAAAAAGATCTTCTCATCTCGGTCCTAAAAGACTTCCCCCCCGGCATTTCCCCCTTCGGTCCTAAAAGACTTCTTGGATTGTTTTGGCTGGAGCATCAGAGGCTGAAGGGAGGCCTTATGGAAGTTTATAAAATTAAGCATAAATAGGGAAGACTGTAAAAAATATTTTCCCCGACTAGAAATGTCAAATACTACAGAGTATAGCTTTACAGTCAGATAAGGAATACTTAAAGGAGATGTGCAGGGCAAGTTTTTGAGTGTGTTCGATGATTTGAACGCTCTGCCAGGTGTGGTGGTGGAAGCAATAACGACAGTGTTGTTGAAGAGGCTTTTAGATATGCACAATAATATGCAGGAAATGGAAAGATACGAGCAAATGCAGGCAGAAGTGAGTAATTTAATTTAGCATCATTCAACAGACATCATGGGCTGAAGGACCTGTTGCTATGCATTACTGTTCTACATTCTTTAGTGCACTCAATTCCTCTAGTAGCTTAGATCCAAGAAAGTACCCAGTACTTTAGCTGTGCTTTAAAAAGAGATTTATAATTATTAGCACAACCTCCCAGTTATTTATTTTAACGTTTTAGCTAACAAAGCCAAGTTTCTCATGCATTCTTTATCTTGCTACTTTCAGTGATCCATGAACAAATTCTCTGAGATTACTGTCCCGCTAGATTTCTTTACATCTTACCATGTATTATGTGTTCTTTTCTGGATTAAATTCCATCTGCTACCTGTGGACATCTAACCAGTTCTAGATAAACTCTTCCAGACCAGCATTTTCCCCATCATAAAACATTGTCAGATTTGGCTTCATCTAAAAACATATTGATTGGAACTGCTAAAATTAAACCCAAATTATTTATGCAAACCTGAAGAGCTGGAGACTCAGTATTGGCAGCATGGCAGGAACAACGTGGCATTGCGGAACTAAATAAGAATTCCTCCAAAGGTCTACTTTGGACAAGGGAGATGGGATGCACTAAGTTGAGTCAAAGAAACATGAAGAACATTGAGAGCAACAAATATCACTTAAAATAGATGGAGTGAAGGAGTGTTTAAGAAAGAACTGCAGATGCTGGAAAAATCAAATGTAGACAAAAATGCTGGAGAAACTCAGCGGGTGAGGCAGCATCTATGGAGCGAAGGAATAGGTGACGTTTCGGGTCGAGACCCTTCTTCAGACTGATGTGGAGGTGGGAGGGGCGGGAAGAAGAAAGGAAGAGGCGGAGACAGTAGGCTGTGGGAGAGTTCCTCCCATGCCACCTCCTGCACCCATGCAGAACTCACTGACTTAATCCGTTTCACCACTAACTTCCATCCAGCACTCAAATTCACCAGGACCATTTCCGACATCTCCCTACCGTTTCAAGACCTCACTATCTCCATCGCAGGTAACAGACTACTGACCGACATCTACTACAAACCCACTGACTCCCATGACTACACTTTTTCCCACCCTGCTTCCTTTAAGGACTCTATCCCCTACTCCCAATTCCTCCATCTATGCCGCATCTGCACTAAGGATGAGGTGTTCCAAACCAGGGCATCGGAGATGTCCTCGTTCGTTAGGGAACGGGGGTTCCCCTCTTCGATTATAGATGGGGCTCTCACCAGGGTCTCCTCTATATCCCGTAGCTCCGCTCTCACTCCCCATCCCCCCGACTCGTAACAAGGAAAGAATCCCCCTTGTCCTCACCTTCCACCCTACCAGCCGTCACATACAACAGACAATCCTCCGACATTTTCGCCACCTCCAACGGGATCCCACCACTGGCCACATCTTCCCATCTCCTCCCCTTTCGGCTTTCCGCAAAGACCGCTCCCTCCATAACTCCTTGGTTCATTTGTCCCTTCCCATCCAAACCACCCCCTCCTCTGGCGATCGCTTCGCTAAACACCTCAGCTCAGTTCACATTAACCAACCTGATCTCCCGGTGGCTCAGCACTTCAACTCCCCCTCCCATTCCAAATCTGATCTTTCTGTCCTGAAGGCCTCCTCCACGGCCAGGGTGAGTCCCACCACAAATTGGAGGAGCAGCACCTCATACTTTGCTTGGGTAGTTTACACTCCAACGTTATGAACATTGACTTCTCTAATTTCAGGTAGTCCTTGCTTTCTCCCTCCTTTCCCTCCCCTTCCCAGCTCTCCCACAGCTTACTGTCTCCGCCTCTTCCTTTCTTCTTCCCGCCCCCCCATCAGTCTGAAGAAGGGTCTCGACCCAAAACGTCACCTATTCCTACGCTCCATAGATGCTACCTCACCGGCTGAGTTTCTCCAGCATTTTTGTCTAACTTGGAGTGAAGAAGTGGTAGCTAGATAAGTAACAGGACCCGATGGGGAAAATGTGTTTGAAACATTCAAAAACAGATTAATCCCAGAGAAAGACAACCAAATCACACATGTGGCATGGTGCAACCATGGAAGCAGAAAACAAGAGCATAAAAATCCACAAGTATTATTGAAAACCATGTTGACAGCAGAGGTATAGTGTGATAGGGAAAGCATCAACATGGCTTTATTGAGAAGGCAGAAAGAAAATTTAAGTATAGGTGGCTTATAAACAAAAGGTTTTAAAAAAATAAGCCATTGTCACATGGAAGGCAAAAAAATACAAGATAATGACATTACTATAAACCTTAGCATTAGATAAATAATGTCAGGCTTCACAAATGGGACACCACATAAATCAGTGTGCAAATTAAAAGAGAAAAATGAGAAGAAAACGGAATGCACAAATCTTACCCAGTAAGCAAGGGTCCACTAGGGTGAGTGCATTCAGAAGGTTGGTAAAATGTTTTTGAAAAAAGCTTAATAAAAAAGATTGAAGGAAGCACTGGAGCTGAGGCCACACACATCAGTACAAACATTCCACAGTTACCATTACAGCAAGAAAGAAATAAGAGATGAAAAACATCATGGTTATTTTATTGGACTAGTAATCCTGAGGCCTAGAACTGAAAATGAAAAAAAACAGGCAGATCAACTGATGCCATGAAATAGCTGGCCTTTTGCCCTTGGGCTGTGCCAGTTCTTCCAACCTGGCTCCTGGCACAGTTTTCCACTGAATGCGCAGCCACCAGCACCTCGACATGGTGGAGTGCAATAAAGGGGCAGTGTCTGCTATTCTCATGGATCACTGACAGCATGCAGCCGAATTTCAATGTAGAAAATCGGGTCATCTCTGGCATGAATCAGAAAATTTAGTTTCCACTTCAGCAATGGAAACATTAACCCTAATCTGTCTTGCCCAAATACAACCCCTGATTTACTCAGTTCAATAACAATTTAAATTGCCCAATAAGTGATATGATGAATGAACAGATGAAAATGAAACCGTAAATGAAACATGAAACTGATGACCCTGGAATTGTAAAGATTCCAAAATAATTATTTCTCAAATTCATTTAGCAGAGATGGCAACATGTCATCTCCAAACATAACAACGGTAAAACCAATGACTTGGTGATAAATGAGATGATGTTTGGATAGACTAATTAAATACCCGGGAATAGGTGATATTTATTCAAGTATGCTGAGATAATACATACAAAATATTGATTGTCCTCCCAAGAGAATAACTGAGGAAGTAACAGAAGATTGGAAGTAAACCAATGCTACATCATATTTAAGATATGATGGACCCATCAATCACACTACATTCCATGTAAAATGATCAAGCTGTTGAAATTAAAAGCAAGGATCAAATGCTCAACAAAAGCATTTGATAGTAGTATCGATTCTTAAAGTAAGGATGCCTTGGTTGACCATTCTCCTTGAACATGTGTGAGAGGCAATATTTTTTGTCAAGTGGTATAGTCTGAGTGGCAAAAGCATTTTGTTATTCATTTAGAAGATGGGGGGGCGGGGTTCCTCCCACATTTCAAAGCCATATACGTTTGTAGGTTAATTGGCTTTGGTAAAAATTGTACATTGGGATAGGGCTGATGTACGGGGATTGCTTGTTGGCGCAGAATTGGTGGGCCGAAGAGCTTGTTTCCGCGATGTATCTCTGAACTGAACTAAAAACAAGGCTTCCCATGAGTGCTGTTGGTGAGGTATATTGCCTGTATTTTCCCCAATATGATGTGATGGAAAAGTTGATTTGTTCCCAGAATGAAACATGATAATAACTATTTCCAAGACATAAGAGTTCCACAGCATGGTAACAGGCCCTTCATCCAACCCGTCTAGATACCCCAACTAAACTATTCCCATTCATCCACAATTGGGCAATATCTCCACAAGCATTTCCTTTGCATGGACCTGTGCAAATAATTTTTAAACTTTGTTATTGTAAATGCCCCAACTACTTCCTCTGGCAGTTCATTCTACGTACACAACAGTCTATGTGAACAAGATGCCCCTCGGGGTCCTATTAAATCTTTCTCCTCCAACCTTAATCTAATTACCTCTAGTTCTTGATTTAGTTACCTTGGCATTCACTCTATCTATTCCTGTCATAATTTATACCTCTAAGATCATCCCTCAGCCTCCTGCTCTCCAACGAATAGAGTCCTAGCCTGCTCAACTTCTCCCTGTTCAGGCTCGAGTCCTGGCAACATTCTCGTATTTTTAAAATCATTTCTGTAGTTCTTAAAATTAAATTGGACCCCGACCCAAAGCTAATAATATTAGGAGTTCCTGATTCAAACCTAATATTAACAGTAAATCAAATAAATTTTCTTGATTACTGTTTGATAATTGGAAAAAAATTAATATTAAAATTCTGGAAGGGAACATTATCCCCCACAATTAAAATGGGGACAGTGGAAATGTCGGAGACGTTGCATTTGGAGAGAATCAGGTTTGTCCTAATGGACAAATGTGAACTTTTTGAACAATGGTCTCCATTCACTGACTATTTGAAGGGGTAGCTGAGCTCAGCATTGTAACTCAATAAGTACCCAGTTGTAGGATTAGATGAAAAGATCTATTCTGGGATTTGTATACATATCTCTATAGATATTGTTATGTGAAATTGTTCCATTCATTGTTAAGATGTATACTTCATTTTATTTTAAATTATATAATAATTGTTTTCTTTTATTATTCTTTATTTTTATTTTTTTATTAAAAAAAAAATTCTTATATAATCATAATCATTATTATTTAATCACTATCTCCATTGATTATAGACCTATTCTTTCACTTCTTTACTTTCTAAAAAAAAACAGAAGCTTATATAAATCATTTTGTAATATTTGTATAATTTTTGAAACAAGTTAAATGTGTATTTGAAAAACTGTTATATTGTTGGCAATATGCATTGCTTCTAATAAAAATATTTTAAAAAAAAACATTCTCGTAGATCTTCTGTACACTCTAACCAGATTATTGGGATCTTTCTTATAGCAGGGTGACCAAATTTAAACATAATACTCTGTGTGGTCTTGTATAACTATAACAAAATGTCCAAACTTCAATGCTCAATCCCCTGACTGATGAAGGCCAACATCTTCATCTTCACCACCCTATCTACCTGCAACGCCACTTTCAGAGAACTGTGTACTTGTGCTCCTCGATCTCTCTGAACTACAGTAGTCCCCAAGGCCTTACCATTCACTGTGATAATCTTGCTCTGATGTGTCTTCCCAAACAGCAATACTTCAAACTTATCTGAATTAAATTATATTGGTCATTCCTCAGCCCACTTGCCCAGCTGATCAAAATCCCATTTTAATTTTTAATAATCATGATAAAGACCAAATACTTCATGGCAACCTTTTATTTTGATAATTTTGATAAATACCAAAAATTTCATGGCAACCTTTTATTTTACCAACCTTTGCCAGTAAATACAACTGGAGAAGAAATCTTTAACATTATGGATGAATTTATGCAACAAAACAAACTTGATTGAAAGCGTTGTGTTGGAATAAGCACAGACGGAGCAAAGGCCATGGTCGGATCTAAAAAAGGGCTTGTTTCAAGGGTTAAAACTATTGTACCAGATGTAAAATCGACACATTGTTCAATACACAGCGAGGCTTTGACTATACATATGATGTCTGCAGACCTAAAAAAAGTTCTAGACCAGCGGTGGGAAACCTGCGGCCTTAAGGCCGCATGCAGCCTTCTAGGCCATTAAGTGCGGCCTTTTGAATGAATCCAAATTTTGTAGAACTATAGCAGTCCCCAAGGCCTTGCCATTCACTGTGAAGATCCGGCTCTGGTTTGTCTTCCCAAACAGCAATACCTCAAACTTATCTGAATTAAATTCTATTGGTCATCCTTCAGCCCATTTGCCCAGCTGATCAAAATCACACTTTAATTTTTGATAATCATCTTCATGATACTACCTATTTTAGTGTCATCTGAAGACTTACTAATCATGCCTCATACATTCTCACCCAACTCATTGATATAGATGACAAACAGCATTCTGCATCAACCTGTAAATTGAGGAATCATAATTACTATTCCTCAGTGCACCATTTAATTATACCATGCTCTTGGAGACTAGGTCTTCCAAGGACACCAAACGACTTTGGTCTCCGTCAGACAACTCAGTCATTCCACTGACAGACTGAATCCGTAGTCAAACACCTACCACTTCTGTTCCATAATTAGGTTCATTTGGTACATTTCCCTGATCCATTGATATAAGCCAACTTGATACGCCATTTTGAATCAAAACATATCGAATATAAAGACCTGTGGAATTTTTCAAGAATAAACTAAAGGATTTAAAAAAACTCCGAAAATAATGTTGTGCCTGACAGGAAGTGAGAATAAAAAGCCTTATTAGCCTCATATATGGTGTCGCTCTTAATAGCGAAAAACGGCGCACTGGAGACAATTAGCGAAACTTTGATCAAGCCTGCAGCAAAGAAAAGAGCAATGTCCCTGGGAAAAATTCAGAGACCAGCAGAGAAGGACAATATTTGTCTCTCAAATAATACTGTTCATCAAAGAATCACTGAAATGGCTGAAAATATAAAACAAATATTATTGTCCGACATCCGTCAGAATCGTTATTATGCATTACAGGCGGATGAATCCACTGACATTGCGAATTTTACAAATCTTTTGGTGTACATTAAGTATGAAAAAGACCAAAACGTCATGGCAACCTTTTATTTTGCCAACGATTGCCAGAACATGCAACTGGAGAAGAAATTTTTAAAATTATGGATGAATTTATGCAACAAAACAAACTTGATTGGAAGCGTTGTGTTCCATGGTTAGATCCTTTTCAAATTAAAATTTATTGCTCACCTCGACTGTTCTCTTTCAGTTTTCTTCCAAAGAAGGGATGCTGGACTCCACCCTCAGCTTCTTTGGTGTAATGTAAGGAAAAGAAGGCATCTGTTTTTTTTGTAAGGAAGAGATGTTGTAGGCAGCCACAAATCTTTTTTTTCCCCATTCTAACAAGTAAAGCTACTGAATTACGACAGGAAATAGTATTCCACATTTGGTATAACATTTCTGTACGTCTCTTAAAAGGGAAATACTATTACTTTATAGAATCCAAGGTTCTATAGAGATTTAATACACATTCTTAGGCTTTCCATTCTGTGGCTCCTGAAGTGACACCAGTGTTTGGCATGGTTGGCTAATTGCCATTTTTATCTGCGTCACTACTTTCAGTAATTTATTTCTCCTTCTGGTGTGGAGCATTTAGAATTCGGCTTTTCACAGAATACGAAGCATCCATTGTCCTCTCTGACAAAATGCATCAGCTTATATATAAATTGAAATTTGTTTCCATTTGTTTACCCATTCTCTAAGTTTATTAATGAACATTTTAGACAATAGACAATAGGTGCAGGAGTAGTAGCAATGTTACAAAATTTTGAGATTTTAAAAATCAAGTCTGCAATTTATCCCATCAGATAAAGCATAACAAGAAGTTTAATTTGACACCTAATTTACTTTCATATCTTCAGTATTAAGAAAGTTATGGCCATTTTCATGCTCGGAAATGAGTATCTTGCTTCCCATTGCCTTTCAATTGACTTAACTCAAAAGCTGTGATCTGGAAAAATTAAAAGCCCATAACTTTATTAAAAATTAAGAGAACTCAATGAAATTTTCAGTCATTATAGATTGAAGCATTCTGAAACAAATATTAAACAATCTTACTTGGATTACCTGAAATTAAAGTATATAATTAGTTAGTTATCTAATTGTAGCTAATTACAAAATTCAATGAGTAGATCTAAACATCTATCAATTTCTTAAGAAAAGATAAACTTTTTTTTAATTGCCTAAGTGTCCAAATAACATTCACACAATAATCCACAATATAACATAATTTTTAAATCTCATTTTCATGAATTTCTGGGCCAAATGGAAGGAATTTAGTGTTTAATGCCTGTAAATAAATGGCCATTTAAATCAACTAGCGAGTGGGTTTTAGTGGAATGCGGTGGATTGGAACGTTGCGGTTAGCGGTGAAGTCGGGGGGGAAATTAAACTGGGGGTTCATACATTTTTTGGGGACCCCATTTCGCAACATTAAAATAGTATTTATGCCTCCCAAAAAACCAACTTTTAATAAAAAAATAAAGTATTTACCTTTTTTTCTCCCCTACGGAAAATGCTTCCGGTGGTCTGCGGTCACGGCTTTTGAAGGTGATTTTTAAATTACTCTAGTTAACAAATAACTTAGAGTAATTTAAAAATACCTTAATGGATGAAATGTCGGAGCGATTTTTCTTCCGCAATTAAATCGCCCGACATTCATCGATTATCCTGGTCTGGTGAAAAACGGCACTTTAAGCCCGCCCCCCTCTGCAAGGCGCTAAAGTCGCGCACACGGGGAGCGGCAGAAGTGCAGCGCCGCTAAAGGTAAGTTTTGTAACATACCTAGGAGTAGGCCATTTGGCCCTGCGAGCCAGCACTGCCATGCGAAGTGATCATGGCTGATCACCCCCAATCAGTACCCCGTCCCTGCCTTCTCCCCATATCCCCTGACTCCGCTATTTTTAAGAGCCCTATCTAGCCCTCTCTTGAGGCAGGGAATTCCACACTCACCACTCTCTGTGAGAAAAAGTGTTTCCTCGTCTCCGTTCAAATTTGTTAGCTTGCACTTGAATATTCTTCCTCAGAAGACTCAAGATGCAGGAGCACAATCATTTGAGCCAGTCTTCACATCGAATATCTAGAGCACTGTTTCCCAAAGTGGGGTACGTGTACCCCCAGTGGTACGCGAGAGGTCTTCAGGGGGTACGCGGCAATTATCAGCTATGTACTACTGAAACAGATTCATTATAAGAAAAAAATACTGTGGTTACAAATTATTTTAACATACATATTTGCACATCAAATTATATATTTCGTATGAATTCTCCTACTCAAGTTGTGATAGCTGCTGCACTTGGGTAGTTTGCAGACTCCTGCATGACAACTCGTAAATTTTCGTCCAGCCTCACTTGCCCAAATGGTTTGCACTTCATGTGCGTCAGCGACTAAGAAAGAGTATCATATGGTCGTGGGTAAATGCCCTTCTATCCCTTAAATTCTCAATTATGGATCATTGGTTAAAAACTGGGTGTATAAAACGCACAAAAGGTTTTATTCAGCCGCCAAGTCTTCAGTATTATCAACTTTTGATAGCAGTGCGGAGGAAGGTGGGGGCAATCGCGGACCTGTAGATGGTATTCTCAAAGTGTCGCCTTTGTACAGTGGCCAGTCCTCCACTCTCTACGTGAGATTTGAACCACCTCCCTATCTCCACCAACTTCTGCCTTGGTGTCTATTTAAGGTCCTCGCTCTTTGCCTCCGAGTCTGTGTCAAGTCCCTTCTCTGTATTTGAACTTAAAATACACGGCGTCGGGCGGTGACGTCATCACGCAACGTCAAGACTCTGCGTACGCTTACATTGCGGGCGCGAAATTTTCAGACAGTGCAGGATTTTCGGAGACCCGCAGAACTCCATACGCCTCCGCGCTTCTAAGTGGGACCGGCCCTGCGCGGCTATACGGTGCCTGTACGCCTCAAGCGACCACGTTTGGTCGCGCCCAGACGCACACAATCGCATGCAAGTGGGACAGGCCCTGAAGTCTATATATATGTGGCAAAAAATCCAAGCATTTTGAAAAAAGCTATCTTTTTTCAAAATTCTTCTTCATCAAAATGAAATTTCGGATGAACATTTTCCCCAGTTAGCGAAGGTCATTGATGAGCAGGAGGATTCATGTGAATTATTTGAAGAATACGTAGCTGTTATAGACTTATTAATTAAAGAATATAATGAAAGCGTCACTGACTGAAAATCATGACATCACACTCAAATTAGCATTTCAACCTCACCTAGTTGATGTCTCCAAGGCTCCTAAAGAACTACAGATGGAATTGATTGAGCCCTCAGAAGATGACATTTTAAAGCTCTTATTTGACGCTAAGAAAGATCCGATTGACATATGGAAAAATGCAGTAAAATACCCACATCTTCGGCAACATGTACGAAAAATGCTTTCTTGCTTTTCAACCACTATTGCTGTGAATCTACATTCTGCTACCCAACTCAAATCAAGACGCCCTTAAGGTCACAAATGACGGATACCCATCTGCTGGAGATCAGCTGAAACGGCGTACCTCCATGTTGCAACATTGAAGACGGTGTGATGATTATTATTATACAGCATTTATAGAGTTTACAGATGAATCTAGAAAAGTATTTCCCTGAACTGGACATAGCAGGTTCAAGAACAGCTTCTTTCCCCGCCGTTGTTACCCTACTTAACTCTGCACCTTGGTGATTGCCAGTCACTTCCCCCCCCCCCCCCCCCCCCCCCCCCGGACACTCCTTCCTCCAGTGACTGATCTCCCCCCCCCCCCGAAAATTGCACTACTGCTATTGTATATACATATATATTTTACTGTTCCATTATTCTGCGTTCGCACTTCTGGGTGAGATGCTAACTGCATTTTGTTGTCTCTGTACTTGTACACTGCACAATGACAATAAAGTTTGAATCTGAATATTGAGTGGATAAGATACCCATTCAACATGAATCAATCAGTACCAAAAGGTCTGTCGGAAACAGAAGAACAACTTTTGGAACTAGCTTTAGATGGATTCTTAAAAAACAAATATAAAGAGAACACATTATCTTCATTTTGGTTACAAACAATGAATTTCCAGAAGTTCATTTTCCCATTTCCAAGCTCATACCTGGGCGCAGTTGGATTTTCGGCCCTTGTGGACATTAAGACGAAGAAGAGGAACCACATATTAGATGTCGAACCGCAACTGAGGTTGAAATTAGCAACTACAGAGCCAAATTTTGCCGAAATATTTTCCCAATATAAGCTAATTCATCCTTCACATTGATGATAAATTATTTGAATTAAAAATGTATTTAATGAATATTTTATTAATCTTATTCTAGTAATTATACATTATATTATAGAAAACTTTTGTTTACATGCTATACCTTAATCCAAAATTAAAATGGTAATTTTAATCGACTTTTACAATGAAATACGATTGTAACGAGGGGTACCAGATGCTTACGAAAATTTACGAAGGGGTACATGGGTATCAAAACTTTGAGAATGACTGATCTAGAGAGATAATCCGGAAGTGGCCGCGCTGGCTGGCAGCTGCGGCTCACCTGCAGTCTGTTTTTTTCTTTTTTGTGTGTCTTTTTGTGATTGTTCGGTAGAATTTTATTTTATTAGGTTGTGTATGTGTTGGGGGGGGGGGGGGGGGGGGGGGAGAAACAGAGTCTTAGTCTCTCCCTTCGGGGGAATGTGTGTCCCCCGTCACCATCTGTGCTGAGGCCTAATGGCGGAGCTGTGGCGGTGGCCTGGTTCGGAGCTGCGGTGCTCCAGCGGCGGCGGCGGCCCGCAGAGCTGCGGTGCCCCAGCGGCGGCGGCGGTCCGCTTAGAGTTGTGGTGCTCCAGCGGCGGCGGCGGTCCGCTTACAGCTGCAGTGCTCCAGGGGCGGCGGCCTGGTTCGGAGCTGCGGTGCCCCAGCGGCGGCGGCGGCCCGCAGAGCTGCGGTGCTCCAGCGGCTTGCAGCGGTCCGCTTAGAGCTGCGGTGCTCCAGCGGCAGAGGCCTGGCTCGGAGCTGCGGTGCTCCAGCGGCGGCGGCCTGGCTCGGAGCTGCGTTGCTCCAGCGGCAGCCGCGGCCGCGAAGCTGCAGTGCTCCAGCGGTGGCGGCCTGGATCACCTCAGCGCAGAGGGGGAACTAGGAGGGAGAGAAGACAGGGACTTAAGACTTTTGCCTACCACCACAGTGAGGAGGTGCCTGGTGAACTCATTGTGGTGGATGTTGGATATGTGTTTATTGTATGTTTTGTTTTTATTATATGTATGACTGTATGGTAACAATTTCGTTCAGACCGTAAGGTCTGAATGACAATAAAGGAATTTAATCTAATCTAATAATCTAGTGCAACACCGAGCAAATACTGCATTTTTAAAGCTACTTTCTTACAAATGGGATGTTAAATTGAGGTCCTATCTGCTCCCTCTATTTGAAGTGGGAAAGGTGGGAAAGGATAATTACTCAACTCGCATAATTTTTTTAAAAATCTGGTCATCAGCACAATGTTGTTTATAGAACCTTGCTGTGCACGTAAAATGTCATGTTGCTCTTCTATTCCAATAAGGTTACACTTTAAATGCAACCCCCTCTTATTGGAAAATTACAACATTTCCGATTCAAATCCAAGCCTTCCTTTCTGTATTTACTATGCTGGCATTCACCAACATCTCCCAGCATGCTACAAAAATTTGGGGACAATTGTACATTTTGAAATCATACACTGAGTCCAAATTACTTATACATTATGAACACAGTATCAAAACAAATGTGGAATACTATTTTGAGTAGCAGCCCTCCACTACTGAACGCTTCCATTGGAAAAACAGTTTTCTATCCATCTGCTGCTTGTCATATTCCAGATGCTCTGGCCTTACTCATGGGTATGATACATTGTATATTGTGGAAGTATTTTAAAAAATTCAATCATTCCTTATTACATCAACTACATGACCCTTCCTATTCAGTTACTTCCACAAATAATTACATAAAAGTAGGCTAAATGGGACTTTCCCTTGAGATTCATCTTGCCTGTTCTTAATTATATTTTCAACTTCTAGATACCTATCTATTACACCTGAGATTCCAGAATTTCACTATAATTGATGACAAGCAAAAGTAGTCTGTAGTTCTCTGGACTCCCTCCAACTTGCTTTATAAATATAATAGCAGTTCTCCAATCTTCTAGCACCATCTCGCTTGGTAATTAATGTTATAAATGTTTAAGAAGCATCTACTGTCTTTCCCCTAATGTCTTCATGTGTTTGAAGGCAAACTAGACATGAAGATTTATCATACCTCACATTAGATTATTTTGATACCTTGTCTTAATTTTTCTGATCTCTTCTTGTAATAATGTATTCTGACACTGCCTGCTAGATCAGCACACATCCCTTAATAGACCTTTCCTTTATCATTCATTTGCCCATAAAATAATTTCTATTGTTATCGTATTCCAGCAATGATCTTTCAATAACCACGTCTTAACATTCCCCTGCTGACACAATCTGTTAATGAAACTATTTTGAATTCACCATTCCTTGAAAAGCAATTCATCATTAAGTGTTAAACAGTATCCTGGGGGATCCAAAGGCAAAAATTGTTCTTCTGAGGCTGGTTCTCTAATTGCCCTTAACGCTGAAAAATAAAAGCACTTCACGAAGAGTTCCCTTTCAGCATGAAAATGCAAGGGTGAATTGCACAGGTCAAGTGGTAGGGAGGGGAAATCATGAAAAGAGAGAAACATAAAAGGTATAGATGGATTGGTCAGGGCAAGGTGGGTGGCGAAACAGAGGGTACCTGTTAACAGTATGATGGGAAGACAGAACCTGAACATTAGATAAATAAGCATGGAAAGACCTTGCAATTCAAAACAAGATTAATTATGAGAATTGGTCTGTATTTGCATAAAAAGCTTCTGCACAAAGCAGCTCATGGAGTAGAGTATAATGTATCAGCAAATATAAATAATCAGTAAACTTCAAGAAAACAGTGGAGGTAGTCAGGTCATTTTCAGGTTGACAAACCATGATTAATGTGGTGCCTCAGCATTCAGTGTTGGTCGCTTAACTATTTACAATCCTTATGACATAAATGAAGGCACAGAGTGTAACGTATTCAAGTTCACCGACAAAAGTTGTAGAGCCACAAACTCTCAAAAGGACAGATACAGTTAAGTTGTTTTCCAGCCTTTTTCCCCTGTGAAGTGTCCCAACCCAAAATGTTGTCTGTCCAGTCTCTCCACAGATACAGCCATACCTGCTGTATTCCTCCAGCACTGTGTTTTGCTCAAGATTCCAATACCTGCATTTTGTTGTGTCTCAAAACAACATCTAATCTCTGCCGTCCACTTCAATTTAACACATGTCTGGTAAAGTAACGGAATCGAAATATATGTCTGGTAAAGTAACGGAATCGAAATATAACTACCAAACTACCTGTAGAAAAAAGTAAATACAATTTCAGTATAAATAGTCATGGGGGAAATTTGGAAATAGGAAGATGGGGGTAGTAGAGGAGACAGCACGTGCACTGAGGTTAGAAGGATAGAAAATTCAATTAATCATACCCCGATTTTATTTTCAGTCGGTACCATTCTAATGGTACCCTAATAAGATATCACGGCTGCCAACATAGGGTGAGAGTTGGGAGTGAGAAATTGCGAGAGTCCAAGCCCGAGGGAGCGTAGCGACTGAGGGGAGGGGGGGAGGGTAGGTTGTGGGAGGTGGGTGTCCCCCCTCCCATTCTTCAGCTTGAAATTATGCAATCTGGTGCATACTGTAGCGAGTCTTTTAACTTACACTTGAATGCAATATTTATGCTTTAAATTGGATTAGCTATGAATGGTAGGCAAAATTACATTCCAAAGTGGAGCCAGGCTCTAATCAACAGGTGCAGCACATGGATGATCTTAGTGTATTCATGTATGGAAACCAGATTATAATCAGGGCTCGAAGGGCCGAATGGCCTACTCCTGCACCTATTTCTCTATGTTTCTATGTTTCTAATCAAGCACTTGTCCCATGTTGACCAACCTGGGTCTCACTGCACACCTGGCACTACACCTGACCCTGACTCCAGTTGCATACCTTCTCTCATTCCTGACCCCGAGTCCAGCCTTACACCTGGCCCCCTATTCTACCCTGATCATAGCTGCTTACCTGCTTAGGTTCCCAGTGCTGAACACTCCCATTGTCCCAGCTTTGACTGCACACCTAGGACTATTCCAGACCTTGACTCTGGATGCACACTTAGCCTTGCTCCTAGCCCCTCTGCACTGACAATATATCTGGCCCACATATAAAGCCCCATATCTGACCCCCTGGACTTAACCTATTACGTTCAAGTCCACTGGTGCTTATCTAATGCGGTAGTCTTTTATGGGGCACTTCACGGACCAATTTTGTATAACAAAATTTGCTACATCCATTGGCTTCCTTGTTATCTAACATGCTAGTTATTTTGTCAAAGAAGTCATCAATTGGTTGAACACAATTTCTCATCCATAAAATTATACTCACTCAGCTGTATGTATTCTGTTACCATTTCCTTAATTTTCTTAACAAACTGTCCTGAAGTCATTTTCACCCCCAATATTTTCAGTATTTTGCTGTCTTCCTCTCAGCTGCGACTTTTCCGAAATGCAAAGTCCAATACCAGTATATATTAAAGTAATAATATTCTATTTAATGTTATCTTGAGAGTACATAATATTCTCTGTGGTAATCATAACACAACAATGATAAAAAGATCTTTGTTTTGATTGCACCTACCAACATGCATACATTATTATATTACAGTTAATATGTACCAAGGGCAAATTTCTGTTCCAATGCTCCCCATTCCCAATTACGACTGAGGGGGACGCTGTCCTGTACGGTTGCCAGTCCTGCAGCTGTCCTTTTTTTTATTCACTTCTTCTTTATTTTTAGTATGTTAAAAGTGTTAGTTGGGGGTCTAATCTTTTTATGTGTGGGGGGTGGTGGGGGGGAAGGGGGAAACTGCTTTCTCAAGTCCCTACCTGGTTGGAGAGGCGGCTTTCCTCGAGCAACAACTTCGACCCGTCCTCGTGGCCTACCAGCGGGGTCTGGAGCGGCGTTTTCCTGAGGGGACCTGGCCAGAACCTCGGCTTCAGCGGCGGCGACGCAGCGCTAGAGCGCTATCGCGGAGCGGAGCGGGCGATGCCTTGCCTCGTCGCCGTGCTGGAACTCCAGTATGCTGCGACCGCCGAGAAAAACATCGCGGAGCCGCGGGTCTGGGGAGTGGCCAGCAGCGGCGCTGAACTTTACACTTGTGGAGCCTGGGATCTCTTGCTGAGATCGCCAGTGTGTGGAGCTCCGTACAGCACGGCCTGTTGGCTCGGAAGCCGCGGTCTCCGGTAAGGAGGCGACTGTTCCTGGCACCCCAAGCCGCTGAGAGGGTCTACCGGCGCCGGAGTACCATCACCCAGTGAGAACAGCCGGGAACATCAGGCCTCCGTAGCGGCGACTGCGGGGGCCTCAATAGGCCCGACTAGTTAGGGTGGACATGGCGATGGGGACTGGACTTTGTGCCTTCCCCCACAGTAGGGGGGATGTTTTTAATGTTTTATGTTAAATTCTTTACTGTTGTGTTTTATCTTTATTGGTGTGCTGCAGATGGCTCTGGATGCGAGAGTGAACGCTGGCGCGATTGGCTGCCGCTGCTCTCTCTCCGAATTTATTGCTTTAGTGACTTTGTTTTTACTATTCATGCATTTGACGTATTGCTTGTTTTGTAACTTTTGATTATTGGCTATTTTGTTGTCCTGTGTTGTTTGGTTGTTCTGCTGTCTTTTTACTATGTTATTCTTTTGGATTTTATTTCCTGTAAAGCACTATGAATTGCTGCTTGTACGAATAGTGCTATATAAATATATTTGCCTTGCCTACTTTTACATTGAAGTGATTGAAATCCAAGTGAAGTTTAAATGGCATCAGAAAAATAAAACCTCCAGAATGGATGATATTCGTTATGTGATAAATTGGAGTCAGTATCAGCACAATTACTATATTAAACTTTGAATGTTCAGATGTCCTGGTTCAAGCTAAAACTAAAGACAAATAATAACCTCCTCACACATTCCCCTCCAAGTATATCTGTCACTCCGTTAAAATTTGCCCCTTCTTTGAACAAGCTCTTAAACATCGCATCTGAATCAGTTTCCATCTGATTACACTCCTTGAGGATGTTCATCTATGTGTTCAATTAATAAAACAATGAGATTGGGGACATTTCTATTCAACCTGTCAAAGGAATTTGGGGGGGGGGGGGTTAGAAATAGTCAGTGAGGTAAACAAACATAATAGTTGAGTGGCAAATGACAACAGTGCTACCTTCCCAATATTTAACTGAAGGAAATACTAGGTTATTGGGGCTGTATGTTGTGACACAGCCTGACACCTTGCTTGTCATTTTAACATTACACTTATCCCACCCTCCTCGATATTCCAGGTTAATAAATTAAGGTTTTGTCAACTAATTACAAATCAGGGTAATTACAAATTAATAACATAGCCAACTCCGAAACACAAAGCGCTGAGCATTGGGATCCAGACATCACGGACAACTGGCCTCAGTTCCCCGCTCACATCTGGCAGTGCTCTCTGCCTGAACCAGGGGCCGCGGAGCATTTTTGAAAGTGGGGGGGGGCTGAACGATCACTGATCATTGGCCTTGGGGGTACCCGGCGAGGCAGTGGAGTGACCGAGTGGGGGGAGGGTGTGGGAGGGGGGTGCGGTTTGAAATTTGATGTATTAAAATCATGTTTTAGTGCATTGTAGAAGTATGATTTCAATGTTTTCTGTTTGAAGTATTTTTAAGAGGTAACATTTTAAGGGGTAACTTTTTCCACACAAAGGGTGGTGGGTGTATGGAACAAGCCGCCAGAGGAGGTAGTTGAAGCAGAGACTAACCCAACATTTAATCTGATACAGTAATCCTGTAACAGTTAGACTGATACATGGATAGCACAGGTTTGGAGAGATATGGGCCAAAAGCAGGTAGTGCAGCTGGAACATGTTGGTGGGTGTGGGCAAGTTGCGCCAAAGGGCCTGTTTTCACACTGTATAACCCTATGTCTACATTATACCTCCACCATGCATGAATGCTTCAAAATCATAGGTCGAGTTTTATTGCCATTTACTCAAGCATAGAAACATAGAACATAGGTGCAGGAATAGGCCATTCGGCCCTTTAAGCAGCACTGCCATTCAATATGATCATGGCTGTTCATCTAAAATCAGTACCTCTTTCCTGTTTTTTCCCCCATTATCCCTTGATTTTGCTAGCCCCAAGAGCAAAATGTAACTCTCTCTTGAAAATATCCAGCGGATTGGCCTCCACTGCCTTCTGTGGCAGAGAATTCCACAGATTCACAACTCTCTGGGTGAAGAAAGTTTGTCCTCATCTCAGTCTTAACTGGCCTACCCTTTATTCTTAAACTGTGAACCCTGGTTCTGGTCTCTCCCAACATCGGGAACATTTTGTTAAAGAAGGAACTGCAGATGCTGGAGAATCGAGGGTTACACAAAAAGCTGGAGAAACTCAGCGGGTGCAGCAGCATCTAAGGAGCGAAGGAGATAGGCGACGTTTCGGGTTGAGACCCTTCTTCGCTCCTTAGATGCTGCTGCACCCGCTGAGTTTCTCCAGCTTTTTGTGTAACCATCGGGAACATTTTTCCTGCAGTTGCAGTAAGTGAAAATCCAGCAGGCAAGCAGGATGCTTTCTCCAACCACCCCCATTTGAAGGCCACTATCTTCCACCGCTTCTACCCAGTGCTTGGTACTACTTCTAGCAGCCACTGGTTGTCCTCCAGGATGCACCGAGCTGGAGCCTGATCCATGCCGGTCACCAGAGCAAATTCGGCACAGACACACTCACGGCAGCGGCGCAATGCTTCCGACGCCTCCGCCAGCCCGGGACTCTTGCACTGAGGCTGCTCCATGGCCGGAGCTGCAGTAAGTGACTCGCCAGCCTGGCAAACACATCGCCAGCCCCGGTTCCCCGTCCTCATCTGCCCCTGCCTCTGCTTCCATCCCTCCTCCGTCCCGGCTCTCCAACACCCACAATCAGGTTGCTCAGAGCATAGCAGCACCTCTTCCAAAGCCGGAGATATTCGAACATGTCTAGCCAAAAAAGTACCCCCCCCCCAGCCCCCCCGGCACATGTACATCTCTCCTGCCGCTCGCCCTCCTCGCTCATGTCAGCCGCTGCCCGCAAATACTCAAATTCCGACTGCCGCTGGGAGTAGGACATGACCTTACTTGCTGCACTGGGTGACACTCGTTCACCGCCCAGTCCTCCAGGATGCACCGAGCCACAGCCTGATCCATGCCGGTTACCTGGCCGAGTTTGGCAGACACTTTAACGGCAGTGGCACAATGCTTCCGACGGCCCGGGACTATTGCACTGAGGCTGCTCCAAAGATACTAGAGGAGCTCCTCTAGTATCTTTGGGCTGCTCCATGGCTGGAGCTGCAGCGAGTGACTCGCCAGCCCGGCAAACACTTGCCAGCCCCGGCTCTCCGTCGGCATTTGCCCCCTGACGCTGCTTCCATCGCTCCCTCAGCCCCGGTTGTCCAACACCCGTGGCCTATGCAGTTTATATGAGTTTTGAACGCGTGAGAGTGTGATAAATTGGCCAAATGCGTGATTCTCACGCTCAATGCGTGAGAGTTGGCAGCCCTGAGATATGAAAATCTTTAGTAAAAATTCAGAATGCATAAACTAGATATAATTAGTGATATAAATGTCAATAAACTATTGGCTAATGTACAATGCTAAACAGCTTCAGGATTGCTGCTCTGATCCCTACAATTTATCCTTTGCACCAAAGATCAAGATTCCGAAAAACACAGGCCTTGAATGTTTAGTGAGCAGCAAGCCGCCGAAACTCACTAGCCACCTGCATGTAATTTCCTCTCTTAAATGAAACAAGCATTAACTTCCACAGGTAAATTTGCAGTCCAAGACCTTTGTGATCACAAGTATCAAGCCCTACATACAGTATGGTTTTAACAGCCAGTTGAATTCCAAGTTTAATCAGCCACTGTCACAGATTGAATGTTTATGAATCTGTGTATCTTTTAGGAAATCTGCAGAAGATTAAGGACTCAGTAAATATATTTCTCATCTCCGTTCAAAATGGCCTATCATTTACCCTGCTTCCTCATACTAGATTAACTATTTGAATATAATGAAAAATAAGGTTACCATGAAATACCTCTCCAGCTAACACAGCTCAGACATCATAGAAGAGTGTTAAACTCTACTTTCACTGAAGTATTCCCAGCTATTACAATGCTGAGTGGGGAAATAATTATGAGGCATTAGAAGAAAAACTGTACACATCCTCAGTATATCAATTAAAGTACTACAGTTTTGTACTTTTGTGAGGTTAGTTTCAATAACCAATTTCCTGTCAGATAACTTACTGTTTCAGTCTGTATTCAAAACCTGAGATGTCTACTTCACATTGCCAATGACAAATTCACTGGTCCTTCCTTGGATGGTCACAATACAAAGCTCACCAGAGACCCTAGACAAGATTCTGAGCCATGCAAGTAGTGAACAGACAATGTATTGTATTTTTGATATTTATATATTTATGTGTGTTATTGATTTTAGGGGCCTGTTAAGCTGCAGCAAGTAAGAATTTCATTGTTTGTTGTCGGTACATATGACAATTAAACACACTTGACTAGTCACTCAGATTAAAATTGTTTGTACAACTAATCAGAATAAATGTGTGTGTGGTAAATTTTACGTGTTTATTTATACATAATTCTGGCAAGGCTCCCAAACATGATTAACAGTTGAATAGAAGTATCTGATGTCCTCTTGAAAATATAAGTGGTCACATTACACTGGCTAATGCTGGAGGTTCTGAATGGAACTGTTGATATTCACCAATTTAAATGGATTTCTGCACCTGTGCTGCTTATCATACAAGTTCCACACTTCTGCTGAATCTGTCCATTCACTGTGTTCCGCAAGTCCAGAGATCAGCAGTGGAACCCACACTTGCAGATTTCCCAGCACTGCATTCCAAGGTGACAGAAGAAAAACACCACATCAGGTTAGATTTAGGCCAGGATATGACACCCCACTAATTTCAATTGTGATTAATGGGGTGCAGACAACAAGAGAAAAAGGGAACAATTTTTAAAATTGTATTCTATTTTGCCTTACCTTAAATTATGTAAATTAAAATATGTTATGGGGCGTCTATGGTTAGCTTTTTCTATTTGTTAAATATTATAATTTAAGACTATTGATTTACTTCCATTTTAAAAATTGTTTTCGATTTTTCTGTAATATTTAAAAACGATTATAGAGGAATCACATACAGTTTGGACTGGGACACCTTTGCCCACTGTCAAAGTAGTCAATGTGTTTCAGAGCAGGTCATCAAAGCAAACCCTCCATATTCAGAAAAGGGCATGGGGAAGCCATTAAAGGTGTAAAGGTGCTCAGTCAGCAAGATCTAGTGTAAATGCTCCAGGAACACAACAAAATATTATTTTACTGTATAAAACCTCTCACTGTACTGGTAAAGACCAAGATCTTTCCCCAAACAGAAGTGGATGAAAATTTGGTAAATAAACTTTAATCTTAGAAGGGGTGAGATCACGCACTTTGATATGGGGGGGTGAAAATGACTAAAAGATGAGATTTCCTGGAGATGAAAAATCAAAATTGCCTGGCTGATAACCTAAAGTAATGTTTTTAGCAGTATGCATTCCAGTAGTTAACACCATATTCCTATTGCATTTTAAACTACTAATAGAACAGAGGATTTCCCAGGAGGGCAATGATCATCATCTCTAATTTACATTTCCATCTCAGATTTTGCTGTTTATATATAGATCTGCCAAAAACAGCAAGTAAACCTTTGTCACTCATAAATGCCTTTGGTTTCAAAGCCCACTGCAGGAATGAAACAGATACAAACGAAGCCCCACAGATCTTGCCTTTGTGTGGAATTAAAATCATTGGACCATGCAAACAACTACAATGGGCAACAGCTGAGTTAACCATGTGCAAATGGAACATCCCCAGGGACGAATGTGCTATTGATAATTCCACTACAGCTGTTAAAACAGGTGGGGTAGGGTTTGTACTGGTAGCGGGTGAAATTATCTACTCTTAAAAAGGGAACCAACAAAGGTCTAACCTATTGTACAAATTTTATTTGCAAATAAACCAAAGGCTTATAACAATTAAGTAGCAGACATCGTTATTCTGAGAAACTTTACACGGCTATTATAAAATAATTCAGTATGCAGTGTCTGAAAACAAATACATGTGAATGTTTAACCAGGTTGCTGAGCACACTGGGATGTGATAGAAATACAAGAAACTGCAGATGTTGAAATCTTGAGTAAAAAACAAACCACTGGAGAAACAACACATCAGACAGCACCTGTAGTGGTATCCCCACCCGAAACTTGCCATTTCTCTCCATCAGATTTTGCCTGACCTGTTTAGTTCCTTCAGCAGTCTGTTTTTGCTTTTTCTATAACTGTTTAATGAAACAACAAGATTGTACTAGAAACAGAGCAATTCAATGGACATTCTCATTCCAATTCAACTCCAGAATTGGAATTGTCCCAGTACAGCTGCAGTAGAACAATATATCTGTCGCTCATGTTGAGAAAAAAAAAGCAAAGATGGGCTAATGGAGAGAAATGGCAGACACCCAGAAATGCAAGGACAGATTGCACACACCATGCTGATCAGTGACTGACTGTAGTGATGATGCACGGCTAACTAGCATTGATAAATTGGCAGGTTACCAATTAGCAACTGCTGGCAATCAATGCGGTGAGACACGACTATAATGTTTGAGACAAATACCATTTGCAGCACTCCCAGCTCCCTGACACTGGATAATTAAATACAAATCATGAAAATAAACTTTGACAATCCCTTTACGCCTGAAATGATTTTTGATGTTGTAAAGTCCAGTTAAAAATTGCAATTGGCAGACTCAACATGGATTTATGAAAGGAAAATTGTTTGACAAATCTGTTAGATTTTTGAAGTAATTTGTAGAAAAGGCAAAGGCAATCAGAGGATGTGGTATCTTTTGACTTTTAGAAAGCCTTCAACGGATCACGCAAGTGGTTATTAAACAAAATTTAAGCACATGACATTTGGGGATAATGTACTGATGTGAACTGGGGAATAATTAACAGACAGAAAACAGAAGGAATAAGCAGGTCGTGTCCAGCTTGGGAGATGGTGACCATTGAATGGGGGGAGGAATCAGTGCGGAGGTCCCAGCACATCAGAATTTTGGTAATGATTAGGATGCCGGAACCAAATATAAATATGTAGGAAGGACCTGCAGATGCTGGTTTACACCAAAGATAGATAAGAAAGCTAAGGAAGTGTAAGGTGCAAAAAAGAGACATCTCTGTATGCTTCGTTGTCACCTTCCCCTAATTAACAAAGCTAAAACTATTCTACATTTTCCTTGATCCGCATCCCCTTTGATGTCTCATTTTCACACTTACACTGCCTTATCTCTGTGTCTCCCTCTTGATTCTCAGTCTGAAGAAGGGTCTTGACCCGAAACATCACCCATTCCTTTTATCCAGAGATGCTGCCTCTCCCGCTGAGTTACTCCAGCATTTTGTGACCAAATATAAATATCCAGATTTGTTGACGATACAAAGTCTGGTGGCAGTGAGAGTTGCAAGGAGAATGTAAAGAGTATAGAAGATATAGTGAATGGGTGAGGATGTGGCAGATAACATGTGTGGGGAAAAAAGGGGTCACTATTGTAGAAAAAAAATTAAACCAAAATATTTTTTAAATCCCGAGATTGAAATATGTTATCATTCAGAGGGATTTTGTGGCCCTGGTGAGGATACACCTGAAAGATCATTAACCGTCTGATCTTACTACCCAAACATTTGTATCCAATAAAGTTTTACCTGATGTATTCCTGGAATGGGTAGCTTGTCTCAGATGGAGAAATTAAGTATATGTCATTGGGGTTAAGAAGAAAAAGCAGATCTCATCAAAACATTCAAAGTTTCTGCAGAGCTTAATGGGAAAGATGCTGGAATAATCCCCCCTGACTGGGAAGTCATGAGCCAAGGGTCAGAGTATTGAAATAATGGTTGGGTCATTTAGGGCAGAGATGAAAAATATTTTTTTTACCAAGAGGGTAATGAATCTTTGGAATTCATTTTCCAATAAGCTTATAGGCGTTAAGACACTCTATATATAAAAATATGTGCCTAAATACACCAAGAGTGTAAAGAGATGCAAGGTTAGTGCAAGAAACTGGTACAGAATAAAAAGCAGCCTCAGCTCAATGAATGGGTGGAGGAGGCATGTGGCCAAATACCCTACTCTTGTTTTACATGTTTTACTTTTGAAACTAAAGAAAGCAACCAAAGAGCAAATATAGAGCATCTATTAAAGATCTCCAGCATCTTCACATTATTGTAATATTTCAATAGTAAAACTATAAGAGCATTTAAAAGACACTTAGACAGGTATATGGATCAAGAGTCAAGAATGTTTTATTGTATTGTGTACTGAAACGGAACAATGAAATTCTTACTTGGAGCAGCATAATGGGCTTGTACACATACTCAATAGATAATATAAACATACATAAGAAAGTTCAGCAAGTTAAAAAATAATAATATAGTGCAAAAACAAAAAGCCCTAAGTCCCTAGTGAAACCAAGGCAGATTATAGTTTAATTGGAGTTCGTAGTGTTCAACAGCCTGATGGTTGTTGGGAATAAGCTGTTTTTGAACCTTAGTTTTCAGACTTCTCTACCTTCTTCCTGATGCCGGGGTGCAATGACAGCTGTTCAAACATTCCACTCCCCTCCATCCCTCAAAAACAAGGAACTAGTCAAAAAAATATTGGGCATCACTGAAGGGGCAATAAAGAAAAATAATAACATTCTAAAGAGGAAATCATGCCGTTGTAATTTTAAAGGTTTTTTGTCTAGTTTTTGGAAGATGAAACTATTTGCCTGAAGTCAATTTGAATTTCCAAGTGCAAATGCAAGCACAACATTAAAAAGGTATTTGTAATGGTGGGCAATTTGTCCTGTCTTCATTCAGTTATTCAGAAAGATTTTCCTTTTCCATGGCAGAATGTAATGATTCCTTAATTGACTGTTTTCAACTATGATTCTGGGAGACCTTCTGATTATTGATCAGTCTTTGATGAACTTCATAATCATAGCTACAAAGTTACTTTAAACTTTCTACCAGTGGTCACAATTTATAGCACATGGGAGGGCAGTTAAAATAGTCCAATAGTTGTTAGCGTGAGCAATGAATTTAAATACAATGATATACCAAAATACATTCTGAGTCCAGAAACATATTCTCATCTGTCATTGTTTATAATTGCACTGCTGTTTCTTCCTCTTGGAATATTCTTTGTTCTTCAAGTTTGAATATTCTATCGTTGGCCCCTTCAGTGTGATATACACTCACACTGAAGTTAGCAGAGTTATCTTATTGCTGGGATTAGAAAAATGTTTTCTGGTAATAAATATTGCAAAAAATACTTACGTACTTGGGGAGGGACAGGGAAATGACACGATTATCATTTATTCAGCAAAGAAAAATATCAAGGCTCACCGACTACATGACCATAACACTTTAGTAGATGGATGGATGTTACCCTATATATAGTTTTGAAGTACATTAAACTACAAATTAAATTCTAAATTCTGAATTTACGTAATAACAAATACGCGGGAGGTGACCTAGAAGCAGATCTTTAAAATTATGAACTGGACAGATAGAGGATGTCTCCTCGTGAATGAGGTAGGTTAATCAAATTCCAATGGATCAATTGTAAAGCACTTTAAAATAGTTTGCTCTGTTCAAGAGGCTACGTGAACATGTTGCTTGTGATTATGGACATAATTCCCTGGAAATGCAAGCCATTAAAATAGTAAACATTTATTAATTGGGAATTAGAATACCTGGGTAATTTACAATAGATTTAACAAAAACATCACGCTCTAGTTAAGAATACTGCACAAAACGACATACAAATAAAAAGATCCAAGTGCAGAGTCGTTAAAGTGATTTTGGAAATTAAGAAACATACAATAATTAAGTGAGATTCAAGTTACTGACAATTCTAATTCTACAGAGAAGGAAAATAGGAAATTGCATGACACAAAGGGGCTTTGAATGAATGCACATGGAAATACTATTTCCTCTGGTTATGGAATCGGTAACAATGGATCATTAATTTTATATGGTTACACTGCAACCAGATTAAATGTGATTTACTCAAGGACGGGTTGCTTTGCCACATAGATGACAGCAACAAAGATCACTGTACTTATCAGGACTGAAAAAAAGGATAAGTATTTGAAGTACAGAAATGTGTAACTAGAAGGAGAGGCCATGATCATGAGGATACCTTTACAATGATCTAGCAGAGGTGTGGTAAAGTCCATCATGAACAGATGGCTCTTTTCCATGCTAGACACAACATGCTGGAGTAACTCAGCTGGACAGGCAGCATCTCTGGGGAGAAGGAATTGAGAGAAAGAAGACCCATTCCTTCACTCCAGAGATGCTACCTGTCCCGCTGAGTTATTCCAGCATTTTGTGTCTACCTCCGATTTAAACCAGCATCTGCAGTTCTTTCCTACACATATCAGTTCTGGGCACCGTGTTATATGAAAGATGATGTCAAGCAGGAAAGGGTACAGAGAAGATTGACAATAATGTCACCAGGACTAGAGGGTCCGAGCTATAGGGAGAGGTTAAGTAGGCTTGGACTCTATTCCTTGGCGCGCAGGAAGATGAGGGCATCTTATTGAGGTGCATAAAATCATGAGAGGAATAGGTCAAGTCGATGCACAGAGTCTGTTGCCCAGAGTAGATGAATCGAGGACCAGAGGCCATAGGTTTAAGGTGAAGGGGAAAAGATGTCATAGGAATCCGAGGGGTAACTTTTTCACAGCTATATGGAACAAGCTGCCAGAGGATGTAGTTGATGCAGGGAATATCCCAACATTTAAGAAAGAGTTAAACAGGCACATGGATAGGACAGGTTTGGAGGGATATAGACCAAACACGGGCAGGTGGGACTAGTGTAGCTGGGGCATGTTGGCCGGTGTGGGTAAGTTGGGCCGAAGGGACTGTTTCCACACTGTATTACTCTATGACTCTAGATAATAGGAGGATGTTAGGGTTCTTACATAATCTTCTAATTTGCAAGGAGCACACTAGAATTTCTGACACTGGTCTGTGAAACACACAGTTTCCTGAGACCAGTGCTTGCCTGTTCTCCCAGTTGTTTAGAACTGGTTGAGGCTGCCTTTTGAGTGTTCTCCCAGCCACAGCAGAGCCTTTGTCTGTTCTTCCCGACTCAGACTAGTGATTGTTACAGTTTCAGGCAGATGTAAGAGTAGAACAGAAACCAAAGAGGGGAAGAGTGCCATCTAGCTTGACTGCCTCACCTCCCAGCCATTGCTGTCACCTTCTCCACTCTGACACATATCCTTCGGTAATACCACCCACGTGTGGGCCTATTTGAAGTCTCAAGTCTGAAGAAGGGTCTCGACCAGAAACGTCACCTATTCCTTTTCTCCACAGATGCTGCCTGACCTGCTCAGTTACTCCAGCTTTGTGTCACAGACCTTCCGGATGCAGGACAATATTATATGCTGCAAGAAATGTACCCATGGCCACAGTGGTCTCCTTAGTAGGCTATGCATAAAGCACAAGGAATAATAAATTATAAATTAAAATCAGAAGAACAATATTTTATTCATATCATTTATGAGAAGGTACAGATGGCACCCCACAAATAATAGTCAGGCTTGGCCCTTTTGGGATTGATCCTAGGAAAAGAGTTGATATTCATAGAAACATCATTTAGGAAATTTAAGGTTGACTCCAGTTTGCACAAAAATAAGTTGGTTCAATAATGGCTTGAAGAAGCTATGGTTTAAATGTGAAAATCTGCCAAAATTATTTTTAGCACTGAACAAAATTGGCCCAATAAACAATTCTGCACAGCTCTTTGCATAAGAGCACTGTTTCATCATACATCTACATTATACATCAAGAATCCAGAAATGAAGAGGTAGTTTGGGGAAAACAGAAAGTCACCACAAGTCCTCTCTCATCCATTTACTCAATAATCTCCACACCAATTACCACAGAGGTATTGTATCAATCCACAAAACATTGTTATTTTCAGAAAACCATGATGGAAAAGATGCAACTGATCAGCCAAAAACTTCATTGGCTAGTCCACAAGTGCTCAGTGAATATCAACTCTGTGCAAAGTTAGATATCAGTCTTGTAACAGGATAGGGTTGACACATCACAGAATATATTTGACACAACACTATTCAACCCATTATATCTTTGTCAATCTCCAAGTCTAATCTAGCTTTCCAACATCTGTAGTCATGCAGGTCATGGATCTTCAAGTCCATGTTCACATACTGTTTACGTACTTCAAGGGTTCTTCCTTTCTGGCAGTAAGTTCCAGGCCCCTATCACCCTTGGGCCATTTAAAACAACAAAGACGCAATTTTCCTTTTCATTCCATTAATTAATATTAATCTCTGATTTGGCTTTGTTGCTGATGGAAATACAACAAATGAGGAAAATCCATCTAGATCCCTCATTATTTTACACACCTCACTTACGCAAGTCTCCCCCTCAACCACTTCTGTTCCAAAGAACCATCCTTGTAAACTTGTGGGATTAGATCTTTCCTGCAATGTGGTGATCAGAAATATATAGTACTCAAGCTGTGGCCTAATTAGTGTTGTATACATATCTTGCGTCACCTTTCTGCTCTGGCATTATTCTGTGCCTGTTTACCTTTTTAACCATACCGTCACTTTAAAGGATTTATGCACATTCAAGATTCCACTGTAACACAAGATATCCTGCCATTTATTGTACATACGCCTGTCTTGCTGTATCTCCCAAAATGTAATACTTCACACTTCTCAGGATGAAATTGGATGTGTCATATTTTCTGTCCATTCAAATATTTCTGTTCTCTGAAACTCTCCTACTCACTGACAACTAGAAGCCAATTTTTATTTAATCTACAAACCTCATTATTTACCCCTGCATTGAAGTGTAAACCAACAATAAACAATACCAAAATCAAGGGACCAATTATCTTGTCCTATGGAAGCTCACAGCTAACAGCATTTAAATAAAAAAACATCCACTAACCATTGCCCTTCACCTCTTCCACTGAGCAATTTTTGATCCAACATGCATTTCTCCTTTGGATCCCATTTAAAAAAATAATAAATGTTTTGACCAAGCCAACATGCTGGACTAAAAGCTTTGCTCAAATCCATGTAGACTAACTATATATACGGTAACTTTAAGACTCTCATCTTGTATGTGTGTTTATATGTGTGTCTTTATATTTTTGTAAAAACACTACGCGGCAACAATAAGATTTTTACATATTCTGACTCACATTTTCCCTCTCTAAGCAGTGAGCAGCTTCACTTAAGATTTTATGCTTTATTTAAAAACTCCCTTTTAAAACAACCAGCTTCCACTGATGACGTCACAATGAGGTGAGAGGGCACGATGGGTCGGCTCTGAGCCCGTTTCACACATAGAATATTCCACGAGCTTCAAGTGACGTCAGGGGGAGGCCCGCATTTCCAGAACATTCCAAAAACGCATTACCACCTACTCAATGGTCGACGTGTTTCATTCTCACTGCTTGATGCACTCCTTGATGCTTCATTCTGACGTCACAATGAGGTAGGCAGACACCATGGTTCAGGTCGCCGCCCGTTTCCCATACGCCTGCTTGAGGCCTTGCTCGGGTCGACGCCCGCCGCCTCTCTCAGGGTCCTCGGGACCACGTCCGCCCGCGGCCTTGCTCGGGTCCTCCGGTCGACGTCCGCCCGCAGCCTGGTGGTGAAGCTGCTGCCGCGGGCTGAGCCCGGCAACTGGGCCTGGGCTGGAACAGAGCCTGTAGCTGGAGTGAGGGCCGAGCCCGGGGTTTGGGATGGGCCGTGACCCGGCGCCGAAAAAGAAGCCGCCGGTGGAACAAAGGACGAGCGGGGGTCAGGGACGAGCCTGGAGATGAAGTTGGGGCCTGGACTAGAGATCATGCAGCGGCCGAGCTGACGGCTGTCATCTACAGCCAGGGCCAGGCTGAGTACGAAAATCAGGCTCTGCCGCTGCTCTACGACCTGGGTAGGTGCTGCGGCAGGGAATGGGAGTGAGGTGAGGGGAGGAGGATGAGGAAAATGAGGTGGAAAATGAGGAGGAGGAAGATGGGGTGTGGTCTCTACCTCCCTCCCTGCCCCTCTCCCCTCCCCCCCCCCCCTCTCTAGGGAGTGGTGAGTATTGGGACCTATGGGTGAGTGGTAGAGTATTGCGTTTGGGAACCAGCCCTCCCCTGTGACACCACGCCCCTCCCCTACCTCTCACTCTCTACCCACTCCCTCTCCCCTCCCCTCACCCTCTCTACCCCCTCCCCCTCTAGCCGCACTGCGCAGTTGGGGGCTCTGCGTATGTGGATAGGGCGGGGGCTGGGGGGAAAGGAGCGAATTAATAATATTCATATATCAAGGGGGAGGGGTAGTGTGTATATGTGGGGGGTGGTTAGTGTGTGTGTGTGTGGCCACAGCCCCCCCCCCCCCCCCCCCCCGGCGTTGAGGGGACGGGACTCAACGGGTCCCACTTGGTCTGATCAATCCTCCTTTCTTTGCTCCTCAATTTGCCAGTTATTAAGACTAGTTATTAAGAATACAAGCGGATCAGGCAGCAGCTATCACGAGAAATGAACTGTTGATAATTTGGGTTAAAGTCTGGACTGGACTGCAAGTGTACAGCGGAGGCATCTTGTATGAAGAGGTGAGGGAGAGGGACAGAGCAAGAGCTGGCAAGTATAGATAGATCCTAGTGAGGGGGGAATAACTCATGAGAAGTCAGGGGGGCAAAGGAAGGATGGAGATAGTAATGAGGCTGGATGTGTTGAGGAGGCTACAGCAAGAGCACCAAATGCAATAGAGATGGTTTGAGGTTTGAATGTGAGAATCTCTATCTCACCTGGAATGGCTATTTAAGTTAGACAAAAGTGCTGGAGAAACTCAGCGGGTACAGCAGCATCTATAGAGTGAAAGAAATAGGCAACGTTTCGGGCCAAAACCCTTCTTCAGACTGATGGAGGGTGGGGGGGGGGGGGGGGGGGGGGCGGGGAGAATAAAGGGAAAAGGAGGAGGAGGAGCCCGAGGGCTGAGGGAGAGCTAGGAAGGGGAGGAGACAGCAAGGGCTAACGGAATTGGGAGAATTAAATGTTTATGCCACTAGGGTGCAGACTGCCCAAGCGGAATATGAGGTGCTGTTCCTCCAATTTCCGGTGGTGCTCACTCTGGCCATGGAGGAGGCCCAGGACAGAGAGGTCGGATACGGAATGGGAGGGGGAGTTGAAGTGCTGAGCACTATTTAAGTCCCTGGATGAAGGCGAGGAGGAGAGGGAGTGACAAGAGTTACACCTCCTACATTTTCTGGCAAAATGCTTGGAGAGGGAGAAACCAAACTCAAATTGCATGACTGCTTTCTGGAACACCTACTTTCAGTTGCAAATAAATTAAAAATAATAACTTGATTACATTTTCAATTTACTAGAAGCAGCAATAGGAATTGAAATTTTCGGCTGCCTGGTGTCTGCCACTTTAATTCTCCATTCCACTCCCAACCTGAATGTTCCATCTCGGGTTTCCTGCCCTATTACAACAATGCTCAATACAATCTTTAGGAACAGCCTTTGCCTGGGCATACTATAACCTTCCACACTTGTCTTTATCCATATCTTGGTCCTCCTCTGCCTAGTTCTAAAATGCTTCCAATTTTCACCCTTGCTTCTGGAACTTTATAAGCTTCTTCAATCGAGTTATTGTCATCTTTAATTTCTTTTCTCAGTTACACTATCACTTTTCTTTTTGGATTTTTGTGTCATAAAAAAAAAGGAATATTTTTCTTAGCATTGTGTGTATTCTTTCTTCAAATGCTAACTTTCGGCAGTGTATTCTTCCTTGTACTAAGGAATGGGGTCTGGCGGCACGCCACTGGGAATTCTCCCCCCCATCTATATTCAGAATTGAACACTTGATGGAGACTAAGATGCCCTGAGGGGTCTCCTGAATAATGTCTGTACTTTTTCCTTCCTTGTGTCATGTGGTATTTCAAGTTCTCAATGATACTCATTTCTGAAAATGTTACCTAGTACACTCTTTTTCCTGTATATGTTGTCAGCATGATTTAATGCTGACAGTGGTTTTCTTTGGAAGTGCAAATTATAAACATTCCCAGTGTTTTGAAAAAAGCTTGACTACCGTTGGCAATCAATTAGTGAAAATCCAAGCAGCTGATCTATAATCCCCATTTCTTCCACCAATGGTCAAACAAAAAGGACCAACTGCTTATAATTAACATATGTAAAGAAAAGGTCTAGACCATAACATTCAGCTTTTCTGCTTTATATGAAAGAATCAACCGATTGTCTGAAGCAATCCAACATTATGGACAACTAAAGAAACACCAAATGACAGTGAGTACACGATCTGAAAATTAAAAACACAGCATATATATATTATTCTTTGACACAATGACCAGCAAAGTCTTCAAGCTTCTTATAAAGCAACCAAAATAATTATTCTTTTGATTGAGAAATAATTAGAAACCTAAGTAAGGCACTTTCATTCTACAACATTTTGAGCAAGAATCGGTAATGGCTTCATAATTTACTAATTTCAGTGTAATCTCTTGCCTCCACTGGCAATTACAACAATTTTAAGCCAGATTCTTATCATGTTGAAAAGACGATTTAGCCTACGCACTAGGAATGTATTTAACGTTCTAAGTTTTTTTAAAATCTGCGTATTGCTGGCAAGGCCAGCATTTATTGTCTATCACTGATTTCCTTTTGTAGTGGAGCTTGAATCAATGCAGTCTTGTGGTGAACTACTCCAAGCATTCTTCAACATTGCAGAAATAGTACATTGCAGAAGCCCTCCTTCAAATTCAAGGTACGAATTTGCAAAATGTGGACCAGCTCCCACATCTGCAGAGGCACTATTTGGTTAGGGCAAACATGGATGATGAAATTCACCTCCACCTTCAATGCACCAGCACGTCTTTAGTCAACTGAGGAAAAGGGTACTCGATGATCAAGATCTTAAACCTAGCACTTCACATGGTTGTACCAAGTTCTGCCAAGTAGCAGTAATTCCTGCCCTCCTATTTGCTTCTGAATCTGACAGCAGGCATCTAAGTAAGTAAGTAAGTTTATTGGTCAAGTATTCACATACAAGGAATTTGCCTTGGTGCTCCACCCACAAGTAAAACTCAGAAAACACTAAACATTAATAATAATAAAACATTAATGATAAAACACCATTGATCTCAAGACAATGGAAAAAATATCACTAATGTTAACTCTACAAAATCCTCCGAATTCACTGGAAGGATAGCAAAGTTGATGTTCAACTCTTCTCCCAGGCCAACATTCCCTGCCAATTGGAGAAGGAGCATATGAGATGATTGAGAACCTGAAGGCCTTGAATCAGGGCAAAGAAGATCTGCATGCATGGTGGAAGGGGTGTACTTGCTCAGATTACCCAACTAGTTCACTTCCATCTCATCTGCAGAAGAATCTGCAACTCCACATTGGATCCATTGGACATTTCAGAACCCACATGAACAAAATGAAAGTAATCCTTGATCCCAAAGGACGGTTCACGAAAAAGTTGATGACATTGATTCAAATATATAAATGTCAGACTAATTACTTTCTCATATTTGTGTGTATATTACTGGAAAATGTAACCTAAATTATCTATTTTTCTTTCAAGTTACACTAACATCTCAATGCTGAATGCCTTTACCTGCATACAACAAAAAGTTTCAGCAAATTGAATCAGAACGGCTGGAAGGAAAAAAAAATCCACAACTGTATTTTACTACAAAAAATGGGTGAATAGCCTCTATAGTTGCCTGAACTCCTTTCACCATATGAGTTCTGCCCACTGGAGGGGCTATTCACCTAGTTGCATTGCACTCATACATACTAACTGAGGGAGCCCATGTTTATGGTAGTCTTAGGAAATGAGACAAATCTATAAATCTGTCAGGTTGACATCCTGCTGCAGTACAAATACTAGCAGCCAATCTTGTTTATTTACTTTTTTTATTAGTCTGTAATGCTCAAGAACCAGACTTGCATCAGCTTTGCTATATTTGTAACTAGTGATTTTAGAACAAATTGAAGATTAAGGTCGTATTAGTTATTAGTTATATTTAAACATATATCGCTCTGGCGAGAGGTAAAAAGGAGGATACAGTCAAGGTATTGAAAGACCAATATAAAGATACTTCAAACTTGACAACAATTTCCTGATATTAATCCAGAATGTTAAAGGGGTGTGCTCACGCCTGTTGACTTTCTAGAGAAAAAAAACAAGGGATGAAAGCCAGGTCACCTATAATTGCCAAGCCTGCTGATCTTCCACAAGTAAAAATCCCTTGCATTAAAAACAAATGTATGGATAAAATGGAGGACAAATGTTTTATAAAGTTTATTTTTAATTAATACTAGAAAGAATTTGCAAATTCAAATTACATTTATTTAAAATTCAAACTCTGATTTTATTTAACTAGACTAAGTGGGACCCGTTGGGTCCCAGTCACGCGGGAGGCCTGGTACCCCAACGCAACCCATTCCCCAATGCAATATTCCACCACTTACCTGTTCCCCCAACGCAACTGTGGGAGCATTCTGTGGCCGAGGAACGGGGACGGCTTTGGGCAGGGAGCATCCTGCAGCCAGGGGAGGGGGTGGATGGCTACAGGTGGGACCTGTCGGGGGCTGGTTTGGGGGAGGGGTCGTGTGGGGGAGGGATGGTGTGTGGGGGAGAGAGGGGTGTGGGGAAGGTGTGTGGGGAGGGGGGTGGGAGGGGGTGTGGGGTGTGCAGGGCCGGATTTAGATGAAGAGAGGCCCTAGGCTGTTCCACTTGTGAGGCCCCTCCCAATCTCCCACCCTCATGACTAGAGGAAAATGGTCCACCAGATTGACACCGATTTGCAGCCAATGAGATTAGGGGCTGGAAAGGCGTGCTATTGATTTATTTATTTATTTATTGATTGATTGCCGGTTCTAGTGTTGAGTTATTGGTTTAAAAAACTATTATTCTGAAATGGAGGGCAAGGAAAATTACTGAAGGGTTGTTTAGAGACTACAGTGCATTGTGACAGCATATGTAAGAAAGGCCTATGACAGTGTCAAACATATTATACACCTTGCAGGGCTCTCACTTAACTTTTTTTTCTCTGTTGTCAGCCGGGCAACCATGGCAGCTTTTTAAGTTGCCATATGACAGTTTAGGTGGTCATTTAAGATGGCTTGCATGACCCGCACGATAATGTGCTCAGACGAAGTGCGTAGTTACCAGTCGGAATTATGCTCAATGAAGCATTCACATATTATTTCTGCTTCAAATAAAGTCACAAACTAAACATATTCACCAATCAAGACATGATATATACCACAATGACATGCACAAAAAATATAATACAGTATCTAAACTATTTTTACACGTTGCAATTAATGCAATTTCAATTATTTCTTTCCACTTCCAAACAAAAATCTGGTTGGATTATTCAGCGTATGATCAACCTTGGTGAGACCAAGCGCAGGCTTGGCAATCGCTTTGCACAACACCTCCACTCAGTTCGCAATACCCAACCTGATCTCCCGGTGGCTCAACACTTCGACTCCCCCTCCCATTCTGTCCTGTGCCTCCTCCATGGCCAGAGTGAGGCCCACCGCATATTGGAGGAGCAACACCTCATATTTGCTTGGGTAGTTTACACCCCAGCAGTATGAACATTGGCTTCTCTAATTTCAGGTAGTCCTTGCTTTCTCACTCCTCCCCCTCCCATTCCCAGCTCTCCCACAGCCTACTGTCTCCGCCTCTTCCTTTCTTTTTCATGTCCCCTCCCCCGACATCAACCTGAAACGTCATCTTTTTCCTTCGCTCCATAGATGCTGCCTCACCTGCTGAGTTTCTCCAGCATTTTTGTCTACCCATTCACACAAGTTCTGTTATCCCACTTTCCTCACCCACTCCCTACACATTAGGGGCAATTTTACAGAGACAAGTTAACCTACAAAGCCAACGCGTCTTTGGGATGTGGGAGGAAACCGTCACGCTTGCAGGGAGAATGTGCAAATTCAACACAGACAGTGCCCGAGGACAGGATCGAACACAGATCTCTGGCGTGTGAGGCAGCAGGTCTACCAGCTGTGCCACTATATTTTGTTTTCCAACACACAGAAAATTATACGTTGATAACTTTGGTTACTAAAAAAATGAAAATATCAATTTTCCGTCTTAAATCTCCAAGTGACGATCTGTCCCCCTTTACAGCTACTATATGTTTTAATTCAGTTCACGACTATGGGGAAATACATTGGCCATAAAGTTGCTGCCTAAAAGTGCAGAGACCCGGAATTGATCCTGTATATGGGTGCTGTCTGTATGGAGTTTGCTCCTTTTCCTTCCACATTCCAAAGGTGTGCTGGAACCTATTTCAGACCCAACCCAAAACGTAACATTTTCCTTTTGTCCAGAGATTCTGTTTGACCTGTAGAGTTACTCCAGCTTTTTGTGTCTTTCTTCAGTTTAAACCAGCATCTGCAGTTCATTCCTATACACACGATACTATACGATAGAACTTTATTAATCCAAGGAGGGAAATTGTGTGTGTGGGTATATATATATATAATATACCCACATACACATATATTTATATAGTTACATATTCATACATAAATATACACCATTTTGTTTTCTCGTTTATAACATTGTTTACAGAGTACTATGTTTACATATTCTGTTGTGCTGCTGCAAGTAAGGATTTCATTGTTCTAACTGGGACGTGAGAGAATAAAACACTCTTGACTTACTCTGCTAATGTGTGGGATAGAACTAGTGTACGGGTGATCGGTGCTGGGCGTGGACTCGGTGGGCCCGTTTCCACGCTGTATCTTTAAATTAAACTAAAAACACTAAAACCAGGGAGAGTCTAAAGAAGGGTCTCTACCCGAAACGTCACCCAATTTCTTCTATCCAGTGTTGCTGGCTGCTCCATGGAATTCCCCTGCACAATTAAAGCATGGAATAGTCTTCACCCTACCATAGTTACCCAACCAGACGCAACTACATTTAAGGTAGCTCTTTTTTCCCCTAAGAACCCTTTTTTGCTGAAGTCCAAGTCAAGAGTCAAGAGAGTTTTATTGTCATGTGTCCCAGATAGGACAATGAAGTTCTTGCTTGCTGCAGCACAACAGAATATGTAAACATAATACAGAACAGGAGATAAAAGTTCAGTGTGTTTATATACCATATAAATAAACAGATAAAATGCAATAGGCTGTAATTCTTCAGCCCTCCACCACCTCCAGTTTAAATTCCATTTACAATATTTGTGGTCGAGCCGCAAACCAGATGCAAAGGTTACTCCAAGGAGTTACGCCAGCTCGAGGGTGAGGGAGTCAGTCTGCGTTGGTTGTTCGCAGCGGCGGGGGGGGGGGGGGGGGGGAAGAGAGCGAGAGCTATAGATATGAACGGCAGGTGTCCTACCTTGGCCGGTGGTCCCCCACATTTCAGCCTATGAAGCCTAGTGGTGAATCTGGCTCTGCAAGGCCCCCCTAGGTCTCGAGGCCCTAGGCTTAAGCCTGTGAAGCCTGTACGTGAATCCGGCCCTGGGGGTGTGTGGGGGGGGGGGGGGGGGGGAGAAAGGGGAGGGGGGTTGTGGGGGTGGTGGGAGGAGAGGGGTGGTTTGTGGGGGAGGGGGGGTGTGGGCTCACCGGTTCCTAGCCCCGGCCGCACTCACTGGCTCCAGGACCCGGCTCCGGACTAACTCAGCGGCTCCCATTCCCAGCGTCTGTCGCGCTCATATCCCCCGCCCGTGAACACAGCCATCCCCCCCACCCGCAAACACAGCCCGCCCGCGAACACTGCCAGCCCGCGTCCGCCAACACAGCCGGCCCCCGCCCGCAAACACAGGCCACACTCTGCTCATTCAGCTTTATTCTCAGTGCCAGTGATTGACAGCGGGTGCCAGAAGGGGCGTCGCCGTCCCGGTGAATAATAGACCAATAACTTTTGTAATATTTCACCGATCGGAACAAAACCTGGTGTGTTTGGAGCAGAGAACGGCGAGTAAGGTGGCGAAAAAATCCTAGCGATATAGGGTACCGTTTTTGCACAAATTTAAAAACAACGCAAACCGGAAGAGGACAAGATGAGAGTTTTAGGAAGTATAGAAGATGCTACATATGACAATTAGAACCCCGACTCGCTCACTAGTATCCATTACATTTTCTTCATAGTTACTGATCATGTTACATGGTTGATGGATATTCAGAAGGAAAGGAGAATTGAAATGATATTTAGCTGAAAAGCTGGACTGTTCCTTAAGGCCATTGATCAGATACTCCCTGGGCAGAAGTGATCTAAATAAGTATATTCTTACGTCAACTGCCTGATAATTCCTGCTGTTGGTGGAAGTTTCTCTGGTATGGCAGCTGTTCGACTCCTGCTGAGGAAAGATGAGGTTATCTCAAGGTCTGGAAAATCAACAGGAAATAACTTGTGTTCTCTTTACTCCTACTTTGTTTTAGAACATTTACAGCTAACTTGGCAATAATTCATCCACAGTGCCAAATTTAAAGATGTCAACCAATTAGGGAATGGCTAAGGGCAGAAGTACTAATGGAAAGTTACATTTAAATTCATATTTAGAATAATTCTCTCTCAAATCTTCCGTGAGAAAGATGAAAAAAGTTACCAATGAATTAGTATCATATTTCAATGAAATGCTGATAAGCTAATACATGGCAGCTCTAAATGTGTAACTAATGTGATTTTTAAGATGCAAGTGTCTAGCAATGAACAAAAACAACAAAAAGATGTTGGCAATTGTCAAGAAGACACAGCTAAAGTTGAAAGACTCTACTGGAAACTGCAGTTCCTTTGGCAGCAGACACTTACTATGCAAAGCTGCAAAAAACACATGCTACCCTTTGGTACGGATTAACTCCCAGCACTGCATGCGGATATTTATTATGGATGTGCCATATGGACAACATTAATTGCTGTTAAGAGATTGTTTGTCCATTTTCTTCTGCAAAACTTGAAAAAATCTGCTCTGAACTCTGAAGTTGCATTCATATATTTATATAATGTGTTCCTGATCACCTTTGTAAACCACACTGAATATATCAGCAGGATCTCCATTCCAAGCCAATAGCCAGGATTTCATGGTTTTGCAGACAAATAATGCTTCCCAGAAAGATCAAATGTGCTCTCAAGCACAGATTTCACCTCCTCCCCCCTCCCATTCCACTTTTACTTTGGAACCATACACAGGATCAGCGGTATCCAGGTTGAGCAGCCATTAAACTGAAGAATTACGAGACAATAAACGAGGATTATAATGCACTTTTTAATCACTTTATGGAATAAAGGTAAGGACAAGGATTTGCATGCAAGATTAATGTGGAACCCCAGATAATAAACATATAAACAATTACAAATAACATATTTTAGCACATTATTTAGAGGAGCAAAGATGACACCATTGAAAATTTGTTATTTTGGATCCAGAGAATTTAAAAGCATTATTACCTCTTATCCAGGCTGAACATTTCAATGCTTATCACATTATGAGTAGTGCCAGGAAATGCTGCAGCTCTGGACAAATCACAGATACTTTACAGATATGTGTGGATAATGCAAAGACTGCCTCGTGGACAAGCAGGGCATCATCAACAGAAATTTCTGGAATTCTGCATTCAGTTGCTCATGAGCAGATGTCAGGGGTTGCTGACAGTTCTAAAGAGCAACGATAGCAAATGCTGACAGTTTTGCCATTGTTACAAATGCAAATTCTGAGCATTAACCTTCTTCATTAAATCACACCATGATTGAGTTGTCTCACTGGTATAATGATCATGTTTAAAAATGCTGTTAAACTTTAATTTTTGAATTCACATTAATTAGTTTGGCACATTTCCATCTCCAGTAATCAAAAAAATCAATTCAGTGAGAAACAAAACATGATTACTAGCTGACATTTTTTGATAGCTCAATGCTTTAGAATATTTGCAGTATTATACTTTTGTTTTAAATTAGCAATTTTTCATTTTTCTTTATCACACAATGCCTAGCTAACACATCATGGACTCAGATACCCCCTCACCCCACCCCCCCAACCCTAACAAAAATTAACTATAAAATGAAAATATTTTAATTCTAAATATCCTGCAAATTTTTCAGCAAAGATAAGATTGTTGTCATTCACAATGTGTGTACCTTAAAAGGGGATAGAGGTAGTACACACAAATAGCCTCTCTACAAAAGAGGATCTACAATGACAGCTACAATTGAAGATTCAATGATCGACTTGGAACAACACCAGTGCTGCCCAATGTCCTAGTGTTCAGCAGGTTCCACTGATTTTTCTTATCTCCAAAGATCCATCTGACCGGATCAGCATTTCCAAGATTGCATTAATTTGCAATAATTGCTTTTGAGTGGTGTGATTATTTTTCAGATTGAAGTTTTAAAAAAGGAGAGGAAACGCACGTTAAACAGCATGAATAAGTTAGGCGATGTATCATATACACGTTACAATTCAGAAGAGGCCATTTGGCCCATTGAATCCCTGCTAGCTCCCAACAGGGCAATCATTTCACTGCAATTCTCTTTACTCTTATTTCCCTATAATCGTACAATTAATTTCTCTCTTGCATGCCAATCCCCCTTTAATTATTTTGTCATTTACTTACATTCACGGGCAATTTACCCCAGCCACTTAACCTACTGGCATATTTTTTGGGAGAAATTCGAGCAATCCACATGGTCTGAGTAAATAAGCACAGACAGCAACAAAGTGCAGGATCAAATCAAGGTCCCTGAAACTATGATGTAACAGCACTAACTATCGTATGTCTCCCCACCATCCAGTGGGACAGGTTCAAGATACATCTAACTGGTCTTCCCCCAAATCATTCACAAAAAAGTTTAAAAGATTTGGGAAGTTATTTATGGAATGTTCTCCAATGAGTGAGTCAGGAACCAGGGAGCATAATTAAACGATAGAGCATTTAAAACTGATGTATGTATAATTTCCTTCTCTCAGTGGTGTGAATCTCTGGAATTTTCTACCCTCACGGATATAGGCCAGATCATAAAATGTATTTCAAAACAAATGGACTTTATTTTCCATATACACAAGTACAGTGAGTTACAGGTAGATTAGAATAGAATGTCTTTTATTGTCATTCAAACAGCTTGGTTTGAACAAAATTGCATTTTCTACAGTCTAAAGGGCCTGTCCCACCAGCATGCGACTCCATGTGGTGAGCGCGACCTAACGTGGTCGCTTGAGCCGTCCGGCCTCGCGGGGCCGGTCCCACTTCGATCGTCGGAGCCGTGCGGAGCTGGTCCCGACATCGCGCGGGGTTCCGAAAAAACTGACCGTGTCCAAAAATTCCGCGCGGCAACAGCTTGTCGGCCTGCAGCCGCCGCGACGCATTACGCACCTCCTCAACATCGTGCCTCCGTGACCCTCTCTATATGTGCCTCTGTGACTCTCACTGTGTGTGCCTCCGTGACCCTCTCTCTGTGTGCCTCCGTGCCCCTCTCTCTGTGCCTCCATGTCCCTCTCCGCGTGTCCCTCTCTGTCCTTGCGAACTTACCGCGGACATCGCTCCAATTTCGCGCCGCGTCACTCACCCAACCTCCGCGCGGCCCCCGCTGTCGGTTTGGTCACACTCGCCGCATGCAGGCGCATGCTGGTGGGACCGGTCCTGTACGGGGATCACCTGACCTCCGCGCGGCCCCTGCTTCCAGTTTGCTCGCGCTCACCGCATGGAGTCGCATGCTGGTGGGACAGGCCCTTTACATTACAAAAAAAACAAAGACCCACACTTAACACAATTTACACAAACATCCATCACAGTTAATCTCCAACACCTCCTCACTGTGATGGAAGGCGTCTTATCTCTTCCCTTTGTTCTTCTCCCGCGGTCCAGCAGTCCAAATGCTGTGTCGAGGCGAACCGGGGCTCCCGATGTTAAAGCCCCCGGCGGGTGATGGTAAGTCCCGTAGCCGATTAAGCCACGCGGGGCGATGTCAGACCCCGCTCCGAGTCCTTTAAACCCTGTGATTCTAGCGGGAGAAGTTGCCGTTGCGGGAGCTCCAAAAAGCGGTCTCCCACCAAGGACCTGCGAGCTCCCGATGTTCCTGTCCACCGGGCCTGCGGCCGGAGCCTCCGAAGCTCCGAAGTCGGGTCGCAGCCGCGCACCACCACAGCTCTCCCCGTTCCGAAGTCGGCCAGCTCAACGATGGTGAGTCTGCAGGCTCCGCGACTGGAGCCCTCAGGTTGGTCCCGGCCAGAGGCCGCCACCGACTTCACGATGTTAGGCCCAATGATATCGGAGGCCTGACAGGGAAAAAGTCGGGTCCCCATACAGGGAAGAGGTTAACGGTTGATTGCAGTGGCTGCAGATGACGAGACTAAATAAGGGAGATTGGATGGGGAGATAGGAACAGGCAGGGGGGGGACTGGTTGGGTGGAGTGTGTGTGCATGTGTGCGAGATGGGCAGATAGAGCAGTTGAAGTAGAAAATGGGTGAGAGGAGGCAGTGTATCATGGGAAAGAAAGGCACTCAGGGTTGCAGACTACCGAAACTGAATATGGGACACTGTTCCTTGACTTTGCATTTGACCTCATCCTGGTAGAAGAAGAGGCTGAGGGCAGACAGGTTTAATATGCAAATGATAAAGCGTATTTAAAATGGCAGGCACCCGGAACTTGCAGGTGACCATAGTGGACAGAGTACGGGTGGATGGTAAAGTGTTCTGGTGGCCTATTTTTGCCCTAATTTTCTTGTATTCTTTGGAAGATTTAAATTCAAAAGCATAACACTTTTTTCTGACTGTATATAAAACCCTGCTTTGATCAGTTTTGATAAAAATGCTCCAGTATGGATTTTGTACTTTTATAAAGAATTGACCATCAATGGACCCACAGAACTGAGAAACTCAAAGGACAGCCCATGGAGTACAAGGTGATTCCATGATTCTATATAGAGGAACTTTCACCACTACAATAGTCCATTTGAACCAAGTACTATACCTAGATCTAAGAAACTAACAAAAATTAAAAACCCATGCAAATTGCTTTCTTCATTGTCTTGTAAATCCTTCACAGATATAAGAAAAATTTAGTTTACTCTAAGCTACAATATTTTCGAAGGCTATATAATGCTTTTTTTTTCAAATGAACTCGAACAGAATTAAGTCAGTAACTCATCATACAAGATTAAACTAAAAACTCATTGTGTGATTAATGAGCAAATGCAGAGGGGATAAACAAATCTGGCAATAGCTTGGAACTATTTTGTAATCTGCAGATCTTTAAAATATCGTGATCAGGAAGCTCTCATATTTACAGCTAATACTGTATGTTTCTTTGCAACGGATTTATTTTAAATGGAAGACAACATGCTTCTGCCAGGAACATAGAATCTTAGCAGCGAGCCACAATTGCCAGACAACTGACGGAGGGCCATAAAATTAGCTAGCCAGACATAAATGGATTAATTGATTTTTCCTCCCTCTCCAGTTACTCATTTACTTTCGAATCCTTTTTCACGGTTATTGTTATAAACATAGGCCGACTCAGAGGCGAGTCAGCTTGACCACCCCACAGCAATAAATTTGCACTTTGTACAAGAAACACTGCGCAGTTTAAAAACCGAAGTAACCCAGTGTACGAGGACAGACTGGAGCATCCACTAGCAAAAAAAACCTGGTGCAGATGCAGGAAAAACACTCAATCCTACATTTCTTTCAATTTGATATGGAGACATGTAATGCAGGAATTAAATGGCCATTTTCATTTGTTGAGTATTTTTAGATTAATGAACTGTTATGCAATCTTTCCAAAAGCTTTTTTTAGTGCATCCTCCTGAAAATACTTGCAGGATTAGCTGGACGATTAGCTAACTGGATGTATAACTGGACGCTGATTGATAAAAACAAAGGGACATTGCAATTAATTATAATCCATGGACAGAAGGAAATACAAATCAAACTGCAGTTAGGAAATTCATTATAATACATATTGTTCACTTTGTTTTGCCTGAACAAGCCAAGAATACACAAATGCCTTTAAATGGGAGCATTCAGCAGATGTTAAGTGTCTACTGTGTACAAATTATATTATAAATACTGTTATACATACAGGGCCACAACTGAAGGTCAGAACTAACACAATTTTAAACAAATGCTCCTATTAACATGTTTCAGTTGTATAATAAACAAGGATGCCTAAAATAGAAAGTATTGATTTATCCAGTAAAATACAATTACAGCGAATCATTGTCAAAACATTTATCATTGTACAAAAATGACAACAGAATATTGCGAAGAGGAGGTATAAAGGAAGATTCAGTTATTTCACCAAATGCCCATCATAAATGAGGTTATCATGTAACTGTGAATTCAGCCTGAACATATGGGATTGGCACAGAAGCTCATATTTCAAAGTGAAACTAAATCACCGCCTTCTTATAGAAATTTAGCCAAACTGTCAAAAAAAAATCCTTCTCTCAGATTTTTACTGCTTACCATATGTTGTTAATTCTCACTTTCATCTATTGGAGAAACATGGATTTGTCTTGCCTTTAAAAAAATGTACATCACATAGTTGCTGCAAAATAACTCAAAGAGAAAATAGGAGGTGCTTCTCAAGCCTACTCCATTTAATGTCATTATGGCTGATTGACAGTGGCCCCAACTCCTCTCTTGTGCCAGTAAATAGTCAGGAGTTTTAAACCTACAATCAACATAAATTTGTGTATTTACATACAAAAATATCAAAATGTAACTCTGGTTACATTCAAGAATGTATTGTACACACAATGTATTTTGTTTGACACATTGCAAACAGTACGGGGGCGCCGTCCTGTATGGCATGGCTGCCCAGCCTGCAGCTTGTCCGTTTTTTCTCTCTTTTTTAAAATTTTTAGTTAGTTGAGTCTTTTGTTTTCCGAGTCCTAGCCTTTTTTATGTGGGGGGGGGGGGGGGAGGGGGAAGGCACAGAACAGGAGCGCCATCGCGGAACAGAGCGGGCGATGCCTTCCCTGGGTCGCCACGCTGGAGCTCTGGTGAGCTGAAGACCACCGACAAAAAACATCACGGAGCTGCGGGTCTGTGGAGCGGCCAGCTGCGGCGCTGACTTCAATATCAGGAACCAGTGGTGGAGCTCCATTCAGCGCGTCCTTGTTGGGTTCGGAAGCCGTGGACTCCGGTAAGGAAGCGGCCGTTCCAGGTGTCCCAAGCCGCTGAGAGGATTCTCCCGATGCCGGAGCACCATCACCCAGCGAGAACGGCCTGGAACATTGGGCCTCCATGAAGGCGACTGCGGAGCCCTCAATAGGCCTGACTATGGGTGGACATGGGATGGGGACTGGACATTGTGCCTTCCCTCATAATGGGAACCATTGTGGGGGGGATGTTTTTTATGTTTAAAATCTCTTTATTAGTGTCATGTCTGCATTCTTTTTTTATGTGCTGCATTGGCAAGCAACATTTCACTACACCAATTGGTGTATGTGACCAATAAAATAACCTTTTTTTTGAAACTCATTTTCCAGAGACGTCTTTGTGGCTTTTGTCCTGTATCTTCACGTTATACTGGATCTGCAGTGGTTTGCTCCATATCCACAAATTGAAATCTGATTGAGATCACTGCAGACATCCAACATCTCTTTGTAGCTCCTGTAGAACCTTCCACGCTCAATGTAATTCACCTCCTGGATTTCTTTCCTGTGTTACCTGTACTTCACAGAATCACATTCTCAGACTCTTCTATTTTCATACTGTTCCTTCTCACTGCTTTCCATTTGAAGTTTCAACTTCAGGCGTCTGTAGAGGCCGATCTACAATCCACGATGCAACGCGGGCAGTGGAGACTGGCGGTGGTTGGTAGTCGTCGAGCCCCCTTCTCTCTTTCCTTACGGTGCTGTCGCTTTGTCTCTGCGACATGGCGTAGTTCCATTTCATGACGTGCAGCTCCTTCCTGCACAGATTTCCTCCAGGAGTGCCTGTCCAGTGCAATGTGCTCCCAGTTGCTCGATGTGATGTGGAATTTCTTCGGACTGTTCTTGATGTTGTCCTTGAAGCGTTTCTTTGGCCTGTCAGAGGCTCGCCGACCTTCCTTCAATTGAGAGTACAGGGTTTTTTAGGGAGACGTGTGTTGGACATGCGGATGACATGGCTAGTCCATCGAAGTTGGTGCTGCATTATTGTGGTGGTGATGCTGGTTATATTGGCTTCCTCCAAAACGCTGATGTTGGTGCATTTGTCCTCCTAGCTGATCCTCAGAATCTTTCGTAAGGATCTTTGATGGTATTGTTCCAGGGCTCTCAGGTGCCTGCTGTAGGTGGTCCATTACTCAACTCCATACAACAGGGTGGAGAGGACAATGGCTCTGTAGACCAGCAGTTTTGTTTGAGCCTTTAGGTTTCGGTATTCAAAGACTCTTTTCTTGAGTCTGGCGTAGGCTCCACTGGCACAACTCAGGCGATGGTTGACCTCAGAGTCGATATCAGCTTTTGAGGAAAGAATGCTGCCAAGGTGGGGGAAGTGGTCAACGTTTTCAAGAGTGGTGTCGCCCACTTTTATAGAGGGCTGGGTAGAATCCTTGTTGGGTGGAGGTTGGTGTAGGTCCTGGGTATTCTTGATATTTAAGGCTAGGCCCATGGCTCTGTATGCCTTGGCAAAGGCATTCAGGATGCCCTGGAGGTCTTCTGCAGAGTGTGCTGCAATGGCGCAGTCATCCGCGTACCGAAGCTCCATGATGGCGGTGTTACTGACTTTGCTCTTGGCCTTCAACCTATTAAGGATGAAGAGCCCACTGCCAGTTCTGTAGAGGATTAGGATCCCCTGTGGCAGCTCTTCACCAATGAGGTGAAGTATGGCAGCAATGAAGACGACAAACAGGGTGGGTGCGATGATGCATCCCGGTTTGACCCCCGTTTCCACAGTGAAGGGCTCGGACTCAGAGCCGCAGTTGCTGAACACTGTGACTGACATGCCGTCATGTAGAAGCCTCAATATTCTGATATACTTGTCGTGACAACCGTATCTTGATAGAATGCTCAAAAGAGCCTGGCAGTCTACCAAGTCAAAAGCCTTTGTCAGGTCTATGAAGGCCATGTACAAAGGCTACCTTTGTTCACGGCATTTTTCCTGGAGTTGGCGTGCTGTGAATATCATGTCTGCTGTACCTCCGGGTGGGCGGAAGCCACACTGTGAATCTGGGAGTACCTCCGCAGACAGTGGTAGAAGTCGGATTGCAAGGACACGAGCAAGGACTTTGCCTGTTGTTGACAGGAGCGAGCTGCCCCTGTAGTTTCCACATTCAGCCTTGTCGTCCTTCTTAAAATTGGTCACTATTGAAGCATCCCCAAGTTCTGAGGGAAGTTCTTCTTTTTCCTCAGACTGTGAGGAGTAGGGCGTGGATGTGGTACAGGAGCTCCGGTCCACCTTCCTTTATGATCTCAGTTGGGATCCCATCTGGACCGGTAGCCTTGTTGTTCTTAAGGCTCTTGATGGCATCCTGAACCTCTGTCATAGTGGGAGGTTCTTCCATGTCTTCTCTGATGGGACTCTGGGGGATGCGGTGGGTAATGTCTGGTTCAGTTGTGCTGTCACAGTTGAGGAGTTCCTGGAGGTGCTCTTTCCATCGGGCGTTAATGGACTCATTGTCCTTCAGCAGTTCTTGTCCATCTTTTGAGCGCAGGGTTTTTAAGCCGTGGTAGATTGGACCATAGACGGCCTTAGTAGCGCTGAAGAAGGCTCTGGTGTCACCCGAGTCTGCCAGTCTCTGGATTTCCAGAGCCTTATCTGTCCACCAAGAGTTCTTAAGCTCCCTCACCCAGCTCTGGATGTCTGCCTTGGCTCTGAAGTGAGCTGCTCATTTGGCCTTGCAGGTTACATCATTTTGCCAGGCCCGAAAGGCTTTCCTTTTCTTGGAGATGAGCTGTTCTATCTCTGTGTCGTTCTCGTCAAACTAGTCCTGGTGTTTGCTGGACTTGCACCCAAGGATGTATTTACCTGGATCAAAGATGGTGGATTTGAGCCGGTTCCAGTGCCCTTCAATGTCATCAGGATATTCCTGTTGGAGGCTTTCCCCAAGAGAAGCCTGAAATCACTGCTGGGTGGCACTTTCCTTCAGGCTTTCAAGGTTCAGCCTAAGCCGGATCCGCTTTGTCTGAATCCTCCTCTTCCTCTTGATTTTGATGGACATCACGGAGCGGATGAGGCGATGATCTGTCCAGCAGTCATCTGCATCGATCATGGCCCTTGTAATGTTCACGTCACGGCGGTCCCTGGCTCGTACAATGACATAGTCAATGAGATGCCACTGTTCGGAGCATGGGTGTCTCCAAGATGCCTCAAGTTTGTTTTTCTGGCGAAAGAAGGTGTTAGTGATGATGACGTCGTGCTGAGCACATTGGCTGAGAAGCAGAGCTCTACTGGAGTTGATGTTCCTGATGCCTTCTTTTCCTATGGTACCCTTCCAGAGGTGTTAGTCCTGGCCAACCCTGGCATTGAAGTGTTCTAGGAGAATAATCTTATCCTGTCTGGGGATTTTAGACAGTGTCTCGTCCAAGCAGGCGTAGAAGGTCTCTTTTGCTTCCTCTTCAGCATCTAAAGTAGGGACATAGGCACTCACATCTGTTGCTATCTGGTTGTTGGCAAGCACCAGACGGATGGTCATGATACTCTCACTGATTCCCACAGGGAGTTCAGAGAGGTGGCTGATGAACTGGTTCCTGATGGCAAACCCAACACCATGGATCCTGGGCTCAGCAGCAGCTTTTCCTTTCCAGAAGAAAGTGTAGCCACCCTTCTCCTCCTTCAGTTGTCCTGTTAGAAGAATCAAGGGTTATGGGGATATAGCAAGAAAAAAGGTTTTGAAGTTGAAGATCAGCCAGTCTTGTTGAATAGGCAACTACCACATGACCTACACCTACTTCTCATGCCTTGATATCATATTGCAGTGAAAGATCAAAGGATATTTTGGACCAGGTATAGCGATTAATTGAAAAGCAATTAAAATGCAGGAAAGAAAATGTTTGTCTCAATCAGTGCACAATGATCCTATAAATTATGAACTTTCCTGAACCGGTGTCTGCTCAGTTACTATATTCTTTCAAGTAATTTCCTTCAACATCCTGAATATTTAAAAATATTCACAGCCTCTGGTCCAATCATTCTTACATTTTCACAGTTTTGCAATTTTATGTAAAAAAAGATTACCCTGTCATAAATATATTAAATTATACGTAGGAGATTTATGTCCCTATGTTCTAAACCTATCAAAGGAAACTGTTTATCTCATTTCCTACCAATCATAATTTTAACCCATCACATCAAATAATCCCTTGAGGGAGACTTAAGTCTCTCTTCACCATCCAAGTATAAGATTGCAATCCGCCGAAGACAGGATTAGTGCCAGAGCATTCAAGGATTGTTAACAAAGCACCATGTTTAAAATGGAAGGGACAAACTATAATTCCAATCCAGATATTCCAATTATTGGAATCAAGTCTGAGGGACAGTAGACTTTCATTTAAAAAGCCTTTAATTAACCTAAAATAGTCGGCATGGCTTTAAGAGAAACTAAAGTTGGCTTTTTTTGTAGATGGTTGCAGAGACAGCATATTTGCATTAATGAATTCAGTACGAACAAGATTCCACATGGCTAATATATTAAAATTCCATGTGATCCAACAGACAGCGTCAATGTAGATGTGAAATTGGTTAGTGGTAGGAAGTTAAGAGTTATGGTTGATGGTTGTTCTTGTGACTGTACAGCTATCACCACCAGGACCACACAGGGCCTGATATTATACAGTAAACCCATGGTTTAACGGACTCCTTCATTATGGGTTTCAGTTATAGCGGACGAGCCGGCTGGACGCCATCCCAGCTCGCATGGCCTCCCCAGCCCTGGCTTCTGACGCCACCCCCAACTTACAATGTGCACCAGCGAGCCCTTCTTCACCTACTGCAGAGTCCGTTGATGTGGCTGTGGCTCATGTTGTAGCCAGAGGACAGTATCTTCTTCGGGCCGCTGTCACCAGTGAGACACGCTCGATTACCCTGGGGCTTTGTCAGTTCCTCACTCCCCTGCCACTGGCGCCTCCTTCTCCCGTCGCTCTGTCCACTCAGCCTTCCCCCATCACTGCATCCTTCTCCTCCAGAGTTGCCTGCATATGCCACCTTGGTGTTGGCAGCTGTGGGGGTGGAGAGCAGGTTGACCGTTGCGTGGTGGCTGGCTGGCGGGGGCCCCGCAATGGCCAGGTGAGTTTTGTTGTTGGCGGCGGACTGAGGGGGAGCCGACAGATGGGGGCTGAGGCCACATTGACTGGGCGGTAGGGTAGCTGATGGGGAGGAGTTCGCTGGTGCAGACCAGTGGCATCCGTGCCTAGTTTTAAGATGAAACATCATTGAGTGTTGGAGGAACTCAGCAGGCAGAATCAGTCTGAAGAAGGGTCCACTGAAGCAGGGTTACCTTTCCATGTTCTCCAGAGATGCTGCCTGACCCGCTGAATTACTCCAGCACTGTGTCCTTTTGTGCATTAACTAGCATCTGCAGTTATTTGTTTCAACTACAGACAATGATAAACATTACTTGGTTATAGTGGACAATTGGCATGATTGATTTATACTTAAATGTTTTGGACATGTAGTTAACAGTGAGGAGGAAAACTTTCAACTTTAGGAATATATAAATGATCTGGTTAGTAGGGCTGAAAAGTGACAGATGGAATTTAATCTATAGAGCATCAGGTAATGCTTGTGAAATAATTTGTGAGGATTCAACATAAGATGATGTACATTGGCGGGATACTGAATTGTGAATATATCGTGACCTTGGAGTTGCGTTTACAGATACTTAAAAAAATAAAGTGCAAATCAATGTTACATTATTTTTTAAACATATTCACTGTAGGTTTGTGGGCTTTGCAGACTGAGCCAGCATTTCATTGCACCATCAATATTTGCCCTTGAGAATGTGCTGGTTAGCTACCGTCTTCCAGGACTCTGAGCCAGTGATAGTGAAGGAACAACCATATATTTCAAAATCGGAGGACAAATGTGTCTTGGAGGACAACTTCCATGTGATAAGTGTTTCCATGCTTTTGCTGCCTTTGTCCTTCTGGTTGATGGAGGTCATGGGTTTGGTAGATTCTGTTTAATGGGTTGTTTTTCCTTTATTATTCAACAGACAAAATACAAGGGAAGTTATGCTAGAACTGTATACAACTTCACTTGAGCCACAGCTTGAGTACTGCATATAACATTGTTCACAGGAAAGGTCATGCATTAGAGAGGGTACTGTGAAGGTTTAAAAGGGCATTGCCAGATTTGGAAGATTGTAATTATGGCATAAACTAGGATGGCTTTCTCTTGAACAGAGGAGGCCATGGAGTGAATTAATCAAGATGTATGAAAGGTTTCTCCACTCAAGAGGTGGGTTTCCAGAACTTGCTGCCTGTAAAAGATTGGTAGAAACAACTTCCCCCACCACGTTTTTAAAAATGTGCTTAGTTTACTTATTGTCACTGTACAAGATAGTGAAATGCTCGTTCTGCATGCTGTCACGTCAAATCATACTATACATGATTACAATAGATTATCTTCTAGAACAGCATGTAGAGAGTTGCCATCTTAGAGCTTCTAAATCTCTGAAAAGTGAGATCTTGGCTGAAGGATACATGCAAATGCATATAGTTGAAGAGCTATTTTCTGCAGGTTGGGTGTTGTATCAAGGGATTGTTTAGGTATTCTACATTAATATAAAGACTTGGTACATGTAGCAATGTATAATGTTAAAGGGTTTGGTAGCAATGTAAATTATCCCTACCTGTACCCAGTCTCTGTGGTCCTTTTAATAATATTTTGATCTAAAGCACTTGGACATTTAGTGAAGCATTTTCAAAACGTTGTCATGGGATGAATGTAATCAAAAAGGTAGCTGATTATTTAGAAGATGGACACAAAGCACTGAAGTAATTCTGCGGGTCAGGCGGCATCTCTGGAGAAAAGGGATGGATGATGTTTCAGGTCAGAACCTTCTTCAGACTGCCTGCTGTTTTTTTAGAATCATTTCCCACAGCAGCCTGTTATTCAGTTCTCATGGACATGCTGGCCAAAAAAAAGTATTATCTTATTTTCCACTCAGTTGTAGATTATAGCACTTTAAATCATCGTCATTTTAAATGTGGCAAGTTTACATACCTCATCAACCATTAAGAAAGAGCGCTCTAGGCCTCCATTCATACAATTCCAAAATCTATAGTTCAGCAAATGAAAGGAAGTATCAGGTACAGTTCCATGATATTTAAGTTCCTGGAAAGTAGCCAGTTCAGGACTATTGATCCAGTGACAGAAGTTCAAATTTCACCTTTGTCGTTGGGGAATTTAAATTCAATAATTAAATCAATTGTGTGAATATGGTGGGGGGGGGGGGGGGGGGGAGAAGGCTTGTAACCATGAAGCCACTGGGTTGATGCAATATCCGGTTCACTACATTTTTCAAATAGGACATCCACTGTTTTTATGTGATATGGCTTGCAGGTGAATTTTATTTGATTTCCCTTACTAATATTTTTTCTCAAACATTCTTCATTTCACAACTTCCTTTCAGGTTTGGTGATATAGTGGAAAGAAAAGGTCATCCAAGGTTACAGCAATCTAGATCAACTGGGAAAGTGGGCAAGGGAATGGCTGATGGGATTTAGCTCAAACAAAAAGAAAGTGATGTATTTTAAACCTGGCCAGATCATGCAGTGATCACCAGGGAAAGTTGAATAGGGAGACCTTGGGGTACAAGTATTTAGTTCTCAAAGTGGTAACACAGCAAGAATGGGTGGTAAGGGCAGCATTGCACGCTTGCCGTCATCGGTCAGAGCATTGAGTACAGGAGATTGTACATCATGATACAGTTGTAAGCTCTCCATATAAAAAGTTTCACTTATAAAATGTTTCCCAGCGCTAAATAATCTGTTGTAAAAACCCAAACTATCTTCTTCTATATCATTGTTACAATTACAAACTTGCATACAGCAGCATCCCACACAGTGCAATGGAATAAAGATCATGTACTGTTGTAGTACAAATGCCTGAAATTGATTTTTATATCTAACCGAGGGGGAAGATTCATGGTTTAATGTCTCATGTAAAGGCTGGCAACTCCAAACAATGCTGAATCTGGGCAGTGCTGCAACAAAATGAGCAATTCAGACAACTTGAGATTCCAAATCATAACTAAATTCTGATGATTTAGAGACACATGAGCTACTATTCAGCCACACAGACCCTTACAATGGAGAAACTCTAGATGTGAATGCGATGGCCAGAAGTTATTAGCAAAATGTACAGCAACTTGACCAGTAGAATGTACTACCCTTGAAAAGGGCCATGGTTAATTTACAATTGAAGTTAAAAACTAGACATTATATTTTATGCACATAAAAAACTATCCTTAAGATCCTTAAAGCATTAATGATAACATGAAAGATAAAAGCTGCCTTGAGAGATATGGATAGACATGAAAGCATTTGCTGAAAAAGATGCATGTTAGGCAGATATTAATGGACAAAATGAACTTTCCAATGGGCAATATTGCTGAAACATCAATTAATGATTAACACATGCCCAGATCCAACTATGGCAAATAGTTTCTTGCATTCTAAAAGCAGTAAATATTGTGGGACTAAGTTCTTCAGACTTCTGAAGAGTCTGAAGGGTCTCGACCCAAAACGTCACCAATTGCGTCTCTCCAGAGATGCTGCCTGTCCCGCTGAGTTACTACAGCATTTTGTGTCTGTCTTTGGTTTAAACCAGCATCTGCTTCATACACATTGTAACAAATATTGTTTAGTTTAGTTTAGAGACAAAGCGCGGAAAAATGCTCTTCAGCCCACCGAGTCCGCACCGACCAGCGATCCCCGCACACTAACACTGCCCTACACACACTTGGAACAATTTACATTTATACAAGCCAATTAACCTACAAACCTGTACGTCTTTGGAGTGTGGGAGGAAATCGCGGAGAAAAGCCATGCAGGACATAGAGAGAACGTACAAACTCTGTACAGACAAGTACCCGTGGTCAGGATCAAATCCGGGTCTCTGGCGCAGTAAGCATAGCTCTACCACTACTGCACCGTGGCGCCCAATGTCAATGTCCGTTTAATGTTCACGAATTAAGACAATGTAATCGACATGTCACGGCTGGTTTGAATGATAGCCTAAACAAATTTTAAGATGTTGGCTTTTAATCAGCCATGGGTGACAACTATGGCATAATCAAAACAAAAATAGAGAATATCAGCTGATTTCCAGAACAAATATGATAGCTATACACATGTCAGTCCATACAAACCTAACTAATGTTTGTGCTGGATCAACTTTATTTAAAAAAAAACCAACTCACTACCTTAAAGAAATTCCATTTCATAAATCTGTGGGTACATTACAATTAAATTTAAGTGATTTATGGTTACTGCATCTTCTACTATAAGAAACATTTTCCTTTACTCTATTTAAGCTATTCATGGTTTTCAATATCCTTGTCAAATCTATTTGAAACGGGTTAAAAGAACAATTCCAGCTTTTCTCGTTTCTATGAATACCTGGATCTCTGACATCATTGACAAACTCCTACTGCACACTCTTCGAGGCTTTATTACTTTGTAGAGTACAGTGCTCAGAATTGTCTACAACACACCAGCTGAGAGTTAACCAATGTTTTCTTTAAATCATTTTGATTTGTATTATACTTTTCTATTTGTAACACCAAAGGTGAGGTGAGATGCGCAATTTTATAATTCCGATTTATATATTAAAATAATGCAGCCATATCAACCTCCTGCCACCATCAATGATTTATGTATGTAATCTCTGCTCTTTAAATATAGTTTACACTGCTTCACCTCATTCATTTTACCAAAATACATAATTGAACACTCCTTGAGAAGAAAATTAATTTACATTTCGAAAATGTACTTCGCCATCCACGTTAGAGATAGAGTGGAAACAGGCCCTTTTGGCCACGCCAATCATCGATTACCCATATACCAGTTCTGTGTTATCCCACATTTGCATCTTACACACTAGGGGTTATTTTACAGAATTGTTCTTGTTGCATTCAATTTAGATACACAGTGTGTAAAAAGGGCCTTTCAGCCCGCCGAGTACACACCGACTATGAAATCACCCATATACTAGTTCTATCCTATTCCCTCAGGACAATTTACAGAAGCCAATTAACCTGCAAACCTGCACGTCTTTGGAATATGGGAGGTAAATGGAGCACCCGGCGAGAGCGCATGCGGTCACAGGGAGAACATACAAAGTCCGTACAGTTATGCCCCTGTCCCACTTCGGAAACCTGAACGGAAACCTCTGGTGACCTTGCGCCCCACCCAAGGTTTCTATGAGTCGCCAGAGGTTTTGGTCACTTGCCTGGAAAGCCTCGACCGAAGCATGAGCTGCATCTACTGGGGGGGGGGGGGGGGGGGGGAGGAGGAGGAGAAGGCGGGGGAGGGAGAAGGGGGGGGGGGAGGGAGAAGGGGGGGGGGGAGGGAGAAGGGGGGGGGGGAGGGAGAAGGGGGGGGGGGAGGGAGAAGGGGGGGGGGGAGGGAGAAGGGGGGGGGGAGGGAGAAGGGGGGGGGGAGGGAGAAGGGGGGGGGGGAGGGAGAAGGGGGGGGGGGAGGGAGAAGGGGGGGGGGAGGGAGAAGGGGGGGGGAGGAGAAGGGGGGGGGAGGAGAAGGGGGGGGGAGGAGAAGGGGGGGGAGGAGAAGGGGGGGGAGGAGAAGGGGGGGGAGGAGAAGGGGGGGGGAGGAGAAGGGGGGGAGGAGAAGGGGGGGGGGGAGGAGGGGAGGAGAAGGGGGGGGGGGAGGAGGGGGGGAGGAGGAGGGGGGAGGAGGAGGGGGGGAGGAGAAGGGGGGGAGGAGAAGGGGGGGAGGAGAAGGGGGGGAGGAGAAGGGGGGGAGGAGAAGGGGGGGAGGAGAAGGGGGGGAGGAGAAGGGGGGGAGGAGAAGGGGGGGAGGAGAAGGGGGGGAGGAGAAGGGGGGGAGGAGAAGGGGGGGAGGAGAAGGGGGGGAGGAGAAGGGGGGGAGGAGAAGGGGGGGAGGAGAAGGGGGGGAGGAGAAGGGGGGGAGGAGAAGGGGGGGAGGAGAAGGGGGGGAGGAGAAGGGGGGGAGGAGAAGGGGGGGAGGAGAAGGGGGGGAGGAGAAGGGGGGGAGGAGAAGGGGGGGAGGAGAAGGGGGGAGGAGAAGGGGGGAGGAGAAGGGGGGGAGGAGAAGGGGGGGAGGAGAAGGGGGGGAGGAGAAGGGGGGGAGGAGAAGGGGGGGAGGAGAAGGGGGGAGGAGAAGGGGGGGAGGAGAAGGGGGGGAGGAGAAGGGGGGGAGGAGAAGGGGGGGAGGAGAAGGGGGGGGAGGAGAAGGGGGGGAGGAGAAGGGGGGGAGGAGAAGGGGGGAGGAGAAGGGGGGGAGGAGAAGGGGGGGAGGAGAAGGGGGGGAGGAGAAGGGGGGAGGAGAAGGGGGGGAGGAGAAGGGGGGGAGGAGAAGGGGGGGAGGAGAAGGGGGGGAGGAGAAGGGGGGGAGGAGAAGGGGGGGGAGGAGAAGGGGGGGAGGAGAAGGGGGGGAGGAGAAGGGGGGGGAGGAGAAGGGGGGGAGGAGAAGGGGGGGGAGGAGAAGGGGGGGGAGGAGAAGGGGGGGGAGGAGAAGGGGGGGGAGGAGAAGGGGGGGAGGAGAAGGGGGGGAGGAGAAGGGGGAGGGAGGAGATGGGGAGGGAGGAGAAGGGGGAGGGAGGCGAAGGGGGAGGGAGGAGAAGGGGGAGGGAGGAGAAGGGGGGGGGAGGAGAAGGGGGGGGGAGGAGAAGGGGGGGGGAGGAGAAGGGGGGGGGGAGGAGAAGGGGGGGGGGGGGGAGAAGGGGTGGGGGGGAGGAGAATGAGTGAGGACAGTTTTAAGAAGTTTAATAAAGCTAGCAGGCATTTTACCTTCTGGTGGATCTTCTAGGTCCTGAAAACCAAAGATCTACAGGATCTTTGCTGAAAACTCCAATGAGCCAATCAAAATGGCTGGTCAGCGAAGAAGATTGCCTTCGACTGCCTGTAAGTACATAGCAACCCCACTCCACTGGCTTCAACCAAACAACAACCTATTTTTAGTCTAGGCTGGTTTTGATTTTGTTGAAATAATCGCAGGAATATAGAAGAAGCCTCGACTACGAGGAAACCACTTTCGACCATTAGGGAGTGACCAAAACCTCCACGAACCTCACGGAAACCTTAGATGGGCCGCAAGGTCTCCAGAGGTTTCCGTTCAGGTTTCCTAAGTGGGACAGGGGCATTAGCACCATAATTAAGATCGAACGCAGGTCTCTGGCGTTATAAGGCAGCAACTCTACCGCTGTGCCACTGTGCTGCCCCATCTGCCACAAAACACTGCTGTAGACTTCTTGTGCCTCTGCAAACTTCTAATAATTATGGCTTCAACATGTAATTCAATTTTTTTTTAAACGGATGCATTGGAACAGCACTTTTTCCAGCCAGAAAAACAACTACAGTGCATTCAGAAAGTATTCCGAAACCCTTCACATTTTCCACATAATACAAAATGTGAAAACAGGCGTTTAGAAATGTTTGCAAAGTAATTAAAAAGAAATAACTGAAATATCACATTTAAATAAGTATTCAGACGATTTACTCAGTACTTTGGTGATGCACCTTTGGCAGCGATTACAGCCTCAAGTCTTCTTGGGTATGATGCTACAAGCTTGGCACACCTGTGTTTGGGTAATTTCCCTCATTCTTCTCTGCAGATCCTCTCAAGCTCTGTCAGGTTGGATGTGGAGTGATGATGCACAGCTATTTTCAGGTCCCACCAGAGATGTTCGATCAGGTTCAATTCAGGGCTCTGGCTAGGCCACTCAAGGACATTCACAGACTTGTCACGAAGCCACTCCTGCGTTGTCTTGGCTGTGTGCTTCGGGTCGTTGTCCTGTTGGAAGGTGAACCTCCGCCTCAGTCTGAGGTCCAGAACGCTCTGGAGCTGGTTTTCATCAAGGATCTCTGTACTTTTGCTCCGTTCATCTTTCACTCGATCCTGACTCGTCTCCCAGTTCCTGCCGCTGAAAAACATCCCACAGCATGATGCTGCCACCACCATGCTTCACCGTAAGTATGGTATTGGCAGGTGATAAGCGGTGCCTGGTTTCCTCCAGACATGATGCTTGGCATTCTGGCCAAAGAGTTCAATCTTGGTTCCATCAGACCAGAGAATCATGTTTCTCATGGTCTGAGAGTCCTTTAGATGCCTTATGGCAAACTCCAAGCGGGCTTTAATGTGCCTTTTACTGAGGAGTGGCTTCTGTCTGGCCACTCTACCATAAAGGCCTGATTGGTGGAGTGCTGCAGATATAGTTGTCCTTCTGGAAGGTTCTCTCATCTCCACAGAAGAACTCTGGAGCTCTGTCAGAGTGACCATCGGGTTCTTGAGCACTTGCTTGACTAAGGCCCTTCACCCCAGATTGCTCAGTTTTGCCGGGCGGCCAGCTCTATGAAGAGTCCTGGTGGTTCCAAAGTTCTTCCATTTAAGAATGACGGAGGCCTCTGTGCTCTTCGAGACCTGCAATGCTGCAGAAATTGTTTTATACCCTTCCCAGATCCGTGTCTCGACACAATCCTGTCTCGGAGGACTACAGACAATTCCTTTGTCGTCATGGCTTGGTTTCTGTTCTGACATGCAGTCAACTGTGGGACCTTATACAGGTGTGTGCCTTTCCAAATCATGTCCAATCATTTTAATTTACCACTGGTGGATTCCCATCAAGTTGTATAAACATCTCAAGGATAATCAATGGAAACAGGATGGACCTAAGCTCCATTTTGAGTGTCACAGCAAAGGGTCTGAATACTTATGTAAAAGTGATATTTCAGTTATTTATTTTTAATTACTTTGCAAAAATTTCTAAACATCTGTTTTCGCTTCTTCATTCTGAGATATTGTGTGTAGTTTGATGATAAAAAATTAATGCAATCCATTTTAAAATAAGGCTGTAAGGTAACAAAATGGGGAAAAAGTGAAAGGGTCTGAATACTTTCTAAATGCACTGTATATGTTACTATTCCCTGATTTGCTAAGTTAGGGTGATATATAAATTTAAGTTGTTATTGGAGGTCTATACTAGTTGCCTGGAGTAGATTATGTGGATGTTTTTCAAAAAAGTACTTGCTGGGAGAACGAGATCCAAATTATCCACATTGCCCCATTTCAAAATATTAATCCAACAAAAGGTGTATTAGATCTTTTAACTTTACTTCTGGTGACAGTTGTGAAGCAGATAAACAACAAAACTGCAATGCTAGAGTAAGAGTCTTGTAACCTATTTTCAAAGATAAATACAAAAATACATATGCCCCATTTCATGACCGGAAAAACCATAATAAGATGAATGCAGATGATACATTTTGGTTTATCTCTCAAGATACTGCCAAGTTAATGTGACAGACACATTAAAGATCAATACTCAGGGTATTTTTGTACTTTTGCTCAGACGAGACATTTCAATCTTGCTTTATGGCTCCTTTCAATAACTCACCAGAGCAAATGAACAAGGAAGAGGAATATTGTCAATTCGCGTCAGCTGTAATCGCATACATTTCTCACGTCCTTAGGTACTGACCTGAAATCACACTGGTGTTGCTCAAACTTCGTATCCTACAGCCCACATTGAAGCAGTGTTACCGGAAAGTAGAGGCAAAAATCATTATACCGTCTTGATCACAAAATATGTAGCAGATATTTCCCTGCAAAGAAAGGAAAACAATTAGATTACATCAAAACTCGGCAATATCCATAAATGTGCAAAAGCTCCATACAGGTATATTTTAAAGATTTTAATTTAAATATACCATGGATATGTATTGTTTCAGTCATTCTAAAGCCAAAGCAATGCTTCCAACTTGGACCATTAACAAGTGAAAATAAGTACAAATTGAGTGAGTTGAACAATGAGAAACAGCCCAAGTAAAGTGAATATGTTTCAGAAGGAACTGCAGATGCTGAAAAATCGAAGGTAGACAAAAATGCTGGGGAAACCCAGCGGGTGAGGCAGCATCTATGGAGTGAAGGAAAGGCAGCATTTCGGGCCAAAACCCTTCTGTTTATCATAGATCTACACATCCTATTATTTTTGCAGTAAGTATTTTCACAGCAAAGTTATTAGTATCAAATATTATTTTATAATCTTCTTCTTCTTGCGTATGACGTGCACAGCCTACAGTTGTAGGACAACTTGTCCTATTTGATCTTATTTGATTGTGCACACCAGGTTGATTGCATTTGTCGAAACAGGGCGGACCACGTGAAGGTTGCAATCTCCCACCCCATGTTTTATAATACAGTGGTTTCATGGTTGGCAGTTTCCTTTCTCACCATTCACTTTGATTAAAGATTGACAGAATGCTATTCTGCAATAAACAAGAGACGAGCCCAATGGAAAGATCATAAGATATGGAAAGACCAGAATTCCACAAGGAATTATTAGTGATTGTCCCACTTTCCTACATAATTCCCATATCATATGGTATCCTTAATATCCAAAAATAATAAGCACACGCATCCATTAATGACTGTGCCCCCTCAGCCCTGGTTGGTAGAATAATAAATGACAAATGTATGCCAAGATAAATTTATTCTCAAATACTAAATGTCCCTTATATTGAAAACATACTTCAACAGTTCGATACTCTACTGTTCAAGAAAACAGCTCTTTGTCATCCATCGCTCCATCCCATTCTGAATCTTGTATGTTCCAATGAGATCACACCTCCCTTCCTCTTACTCTTGAAATTTCAATCGAGAGACATTTGCTATAACACTTTCTACAATGCCAGCTGGATATAATGGAATCAATGAATTAATGAATACTATTTATATTTTGTGGGCCTGACTGTTTCTAATGCCATTTTGATCAGGAGCTAGGGAACCATTGTAGTGGCAGATTATTATATCATTCAAGGAAATTCTTCCTCTCGCCACTATGTTGAAGACAAAGGGGTAAGAAGATAGCCTCGTTTACGCATTGGGAGCTCTCCACTAGACATTCAAAGTCGTCCAAAGATAAATCTTCAAAACACAGTCTCTTGATTAATTGTTTCTTTATTGTCGTAGTATAAACAGTGAAATATTCATCCAAACTTCTTACTCTTACTCGTAGTCAAACTCGTGCACGGCCAAACTCCGGCATGGTCCAAAGCTCCGACATGGTCGAAAGCTATGCCTTCCCCCCAGGCTTCTTTAACTAAAACGAAAAACTACAAGCTTCTGCGCAAGCACCCCAGCAGCAAACATGCCTCCGACTACGTAATAAATCCCACCCACATAATTACAGGCAGACAACATTTAAAGGCAAATGGCCATAATTTATGACATACTAAGTTAAGCCAAATGGCCACTACAACCACTTAAAAGCTACCATGAAAATCGGCAAGCAGAAAAAAAAAGCAGTCCTGGAAAAATTCAATTTTGTCTCCCCGCATTAATCAAGTCAAAGTCAAGTCAAAGAAACTTTATTGTCATTTAGAAATACATTGATGTATGCAGTTCCAAACGAAATTACGTTGCATTTGGCTCCCTGTGCAACACAATAAATTAGCAGAAGGATAGGCATGGATGAAAAGGATAAATAGACAATGGTGGCAGCCCATTACATGGCATTCAGGAGTCTGATGGCTCGTGGGAAGAAGCTGTTGCAGAACCTTGATGTTCTGCTCCTTATGCTGAGATATCTTTTTCCCGAGGGCAGCAGAGTGAACAGTCCGTGATGGAGATGTGTGGGGTCTTTTATAATACTGCTGGCCTCAGACACGCAACGTTTGGTCGGAATATCCCAGAATGAGGGGAGAGAGGTCCCGATGATTTTTTCCGCTGTCCTCACCACCCTCTGCACAGACTTCCAGTCGGAGGCTCTACAGTCCCCAAACCAGACAGAGATACAGCTGGTCAGAATACTCTCTATGGTGCCCCTGTAGAAAGTAGTGAGGATGGGATGGGGGAGATGAGCTCTTCTCATTCGGCGCAGAAAGTGCAGCCGCTGCTGCGCTCTCTTAACTGTTGATGAGATGTTAATCAGACACCATCAGAACACCGCTGCTCTTTAACTGCAAGTGGCCACTTAAATTGACAAGCAATCTCGTCCATTGACACTTGTGCAATGACACTCTGTTAAACAAGTAACATGGAGACCTTAATATTCTTAATTTGTAATAATAAAAATAAACTAATGGGCCTGTCCCACTTAGGCGACTTTTTAGGCAACTGCAGGAGACTATGCAGTCTCCACATGGTCGCCACATGTTCGCAGGTGGTTGCCGGGGAGTCATGGTCGTGATGAGTTCCCGCATTCTGGGATCTAGGCGCGGCTTCATTATGGTGGACGCAAACTTTTCAACATGTTGAAAAATTAGCGGTGACTGGAATGAAGCTGCCAAGGAGAGTAGCAAGAATTCTCATGCCATAGGTGGGTCGCCAGGATGTCCTAGTGGGTTGCCAAGAGGTCGAAGATTCTCATAGGTTGTAGCCCGTGCAGTCCGGTGAATTTCATTTGCTCATTGGGGGGGAAAAAAACCGTAAGCGGTTGTTTTCAGAACCAAGGATAATCAACCGGTAATGTTAAATGTCCGCCGAGCTTCACAGCCCTGTATCTCTAGCTTCTTACAAGCTGTCTCCACTCCTTCTCCCCCCCCCACCGCCACCTTTTAAAGGACTTACTGTACACTGTGCTTTCCGTCTTAATTACAGCGCCAACCTTCCTGTTCATCGCGGTGTGTGTGTCTGTATCACCTTGGCTTTGCACATGTGAATCTGACAGCGCTCCCCCCGCTTGCCCTGTTCCCCCGCCTGCATAACGAGGTAGTGAAGGGGTGTGTGTGTGTGTGTGTGTGTGTGTGTGTGTGTGTGTGTGTGTGTGTGTGTGTGTGTGTGTGTGCGTTCCACTCTGACAGTCGCCGCTCCAGTTGCCGTTTTTTCAGGCAACTTGACAGTCGCTGGCAGTCGCCTGAAAAAAAAAAACGCCTGTGGGACAGGCCCATTAGCTACTAAAATGATTGTTATCTTTGAAAACCCGATGGGGGATAAATAACTGTTACTGCGAGTCTGAGCTCTCAACTCCCTATTCTCACCATTGACAATGATTTTATAATGCTAATTTCTGTAACACGAGTTTTCTTAACCACATCACTATTGTGTTTGTCTGAAGAGGGGTCCCGACCGGAAATGTCACCTACCCACGCTCTCCAATGCCTGACCCGCTGAGTTACTCCAGCACCTTGTCTTTTTTTTGTAAACCAGCATCTGCAGTTTCGTGTTACCTCATTACCCTTGGTTCTGAGCTCAACGTCGACTTATCCCACTGTGACAATGTCAAGAATATAATAAATTAATAATCAGTAACATTATGGAGCCAGACCATAATATTGCAAAACCAAGTCGGTTGTGCAACCAATATAACATCCATAGAAGATCATTATTGTTGAGGTAATGGTTAGTGTTCAGGAGCCTTTTGACTGCTGGGAAGAAGCAGCCCTGAGCCCCACCTGGATTCATACCCATTTCTCCTCCCCCCCCCCCCCCACCCCCGCACAACTCCTTCCACTTACGTTCCTACTTCTGGCTTCACAATTCACATTTGTATCCATATCTTCCACGCTGTCTTTTCCACTCTGTTTTTTCCTCTCTGGCCTTTGTCTGACCAACAGCCTATCAATCCACCCCCCCCCCCCCCCCCCCTCCCCTCCTTACCAGTATCCACCTATCATTTACCAGGCTTTGCCCTTCCCTCTCTCATCCAGCTTTCCATACCCCGCCCCTCCCCCACTACAATCAGTCTGAAGAAAGGACCCAACCTGTCTATGTTCTCCAGAGATGCTGCCTGACCCATTGAGTTACATTGGCACTTGGTATCATTTTTTGTGCACCAACACCAGGGACATGCGGTCAGGGGAGGCAGAGCCTCACCTGTCATACTCCCAATGAAAATAGCTGTTAAGAAAAGTAAAGAAAAATAATAAAATAAATATAAAGATTTTTCCACTGATCTGTGTTATAAATGTAATTTCTATACGAATCTAATCATTTTTTATAGTAAAAATCGCCAAATTTTTGCAGCTCTGCTGCAAATACAGGGAGAGATGAGCCTCCCCACTGATTGCACCCCTCAGAAACTGAATGGAGCGCGGGCAACAAGCGTGTGCCTGTTAAGGGCCTGTCACACTAGCGCGCGATTAGACGCGACAAGCGCGACCTACCGTGGTCGCTTTAGTCGTCCGGCCTCGCGTGACCCTGTCCCACTGCGATCGCCGGAGTCTCGTGGAGTTGCGCGGACTCGTGTGGAGCTGGTGTCGACATCGCGCGTAGTGTCCAAAAACCGACACTGCTTAAAAATTACGCGCGGCAAAATCCTGTCGCGCGGAACGTGATGACGTTTTGACGTTGTGCGTCTTCAGCGTGGCGTTGCGTGATGACGTCACTGCCCGACGTCGTGCAACGCGCATGCTCATGCGCATCGTCACGTGATGAAAAATAACGTCCTTCCTTCGGACGTCGCGCGTGTAATCGCTAGCCCTTCACTCGCACCGGGATCGCCTGACCCCCACGCGACCCCCGCGTCCGAATTTGTCGCGCTTGTCCCGTCTAATCGCGCGCTAGTGTGACAGGCCCTTTACTATCTCTATGTATGTCACCAATGTAATGTTTGTAGATCCCTTCATTACATGTCCTTACCTTCCATAGTCCAGGTAGCTTATTTCACATATAAATATATTAAATCTAGGCTCTTGGTCTCTTCATAAAACTGCAATGAAAAAGCACCAGGAGAGGCAGCGATCACCTCTGCCTCACAAGGGGCCGTGCCTTGAGCCCAGTGGAGGGAGAGCGAGCGTCAATTACGTAGGCTCACGTAATTGACGCTGCCTCGCTCTCCCTCCATGTTAGCTAGCTTCAGCAGTGGCGGCGCAGACTGGTAGGTTGATTCATTGATTTGTAGCAGCCGATTCGGAGGCTCTGGGCCGCTGAGAGCTCCCAATTAGGCCCCACGCTGGAGTAATCTACTCTCTGCTCGGGACCCCGGCATCCACTCCCGCCGCCAGCCCTCTCCCCTTCCCTTCTCCCTTCTTTCTCTCCTTTCCTCCCTCCCTTCTTTCTCTACTTCCCTCCCTCCCAGACACATCACGCAGACAACACACACACACAACACACACTCAACTAACACTCACACATCACGCAGACAACTGACACACACAACTAACACACACATAACTAAGTTAGGATGGGGTAAAAGCCAGTGCCTCCCCAGCCATTGCCCTCGCCGCACGTCACTGACCAACACCTATAGATCCTTGTTGCTCCACTGTTGTGCTATATCAGAACTACATGTATTATTTCAAAGAAAAGACACAACTGTCATTGCACTCCACCCACACGTCTTCCCATTGTTGTTCTAGAGGGCAAATAGTACAGTTGCCCTCAGCACCACCTCCCCCCAAGCGGTATTTCTTGGTGTTTTCTGCAACACTGTCTTGTATGAGGAGCTGACTAAAAGGTGATTTTTGAAAGGACTGCAAATTGAGGGCCAGACGAGACTGGAAGAATGCAAACCTAGATATAAAAGGGTGTTTGGGGGGGGGGGGGGAAAAGGGAGAGAAAAGGTGCAAGCCTGGGGGTGGAAGTGTCTGTCATTGTGTAGGTTGTCACCAGGATCTTCCTCAACCACCAGTGTTTGAAGAGCTGTACACTAAACTGCAGTATGGAGTCAGTTATCTAGTGGCACAATGGACACAACATTCACCATTGTAACAACTCCAACAGGAATGCAAGGGCAGTATCATTGACGTTACAAAAACATTCCACACTCCCTCTTGAGCGATGGAGTCAACAAAAATTTTATACTGTTGACTATCTTTTGCAATTTTTTTGCCAGCAGAGATTCATCTCTATCTTGCCACTGCCATGATGGATTGCAAACTGTCATCTTAACCAACAAATTCATAACAGATCCAATTTCAGTGTCAAAGGGTGTGCCAATGCCTAAACATATGTTTTAAACCATCTTTCGTTCTTCATTCCAAGACCTCACCTCTCACAACCTCAAGTGCAGTAAATCTGTAGGACAAATTGTACACTGCTGAACCTATCCCCACTCCGGAACCAACATGACTCCATCTTCAGCAACCGAACAGGGATCGCCCAATTGCTAACCATTTTAACTCCTCTTCCCATTCTTTCCTATCTGTCCTAGGCCACCTCCATTACTAGAGTGAGGCCACATGAAAACTGGAGGAACAAAAGTTCATATTACAACCCAATGGTATCCACATTGAACTCTGCAATTTTAGATAAATACAAAACCCTCACCTGCTTCCTTCTCTCCCTCTCTCCCCACCCCCCTCTCCCCACCCACCTCTCCCTCCGCCCCCACCTCCCACTGGAACCAATTACCTGCCAGAGATTGCTCCCGAGTAAGGCTTGTTGCCAGTGTTGATATTCAAGCCCTGCCACGATTGCCTGGCATGAATTGAATTGAGGCTCTAGCTTGATCAAAATTTCCTTGGCTCTCTGACAACCTTGCGGAAATCACACTTGGCCTTATATTGTACAAGAACCAGAACGCTTCTTTGAAATGTAGCAAAAGATTTTCAAGAGCACATTTTGCTGCTCTTTGATCACTTAGACTCAGGTTGATTTCAGCGAATTATTGAGAATTGGAAATTTTTAAGTTTGATAGTAATCTAAAATGTGTTTTGCACTATTTTAATGTGGCTGTTGGTAAGGTCCAGTATGAGCAAGTCCTCAAACTTCTGCAATAACAGGCACTGAATTAACAGTTGTCCAAGAAAAGGTTCAAAATGGTTGTTTTGGACATGGATGTGACGCAGCATTTTACAAAAAGCAGGGATTATGGTTTATTGATGGGACACAACATGAGTAATGTATCAAATTTTCATCACACACTGTTGGATGCATGAGAAAGCCCCAGAGAGGCTGAAGAGATTTACAAATGGTTCCAGGGATGAGGGATTTAGTTACAAATGTTAGACTGGAGGCTCCCAATGGAGCAAAGAAGATTGAGAGCAGATTTGACAGAGACGTACACGATCATGACTGGTTTAGCTTTGCTCTATAGAAGCTGGTTGAATGGTTTAAAAACAGTTTGTACAGATTTAAAATGATAGACAATAGATAGAGAAGGATGAAATGTAAATCATTTTCTTTAATTAAGCAGGGTTTAGGATCAAGTATTCATTGTCGGCAAAGGTAGTGGAAACATTCAGTTAGGGCTGCCAAAAAGGAATTGGATCAGCTGCTGAAGAAAAACAATTTGGAGAGCTAAAGGGAAAGTTTTGGTAAAAAATACTTTGTTTACTTGGTAGGGAACCAGCATGGGCCAAATGGGTTGAGTGGCATTCTTCTATGTGAAGACCAGTCTATGAGCATAATGAATTGCACTGAAAGTCACCCTATTTATTGATGAAAAAAGAGGCCATTCAAAGTGCTGCACATATGCCAGCTCTGGTAGATTTTTACAAATAATTTGATTAAAAAAAAAAAAAATTTAAACTTACCCCACTGAGCAATAAATTTCTCAACAAGCATTTATGCATTTCTCTCATCAATTGCTACAGCATGCAATGTTTTATAATTGAGAGTATTGAGAGTAGTTGAGAAGGTTGGGTGGGGTGGAGGGGCAGGAAGAAAGGATTAAAAGTATGTTAGTAAAGTTCCAATGAAGGGAGAACCCTTTTTTTCCCCACACCCCAGCTCCCCCGACAAAACAAGGCCCATGTTCTGGAAATTCTTTCGTTCAATTTAATCAGTCAGGGAACTGTTTAATGGAATGAATTAATTAGTTAGGTATTATTACAAAGACTATCCAAAAATCTTTGGAAATTATGTAAAAGACTAATAATTAACTTTATTTTACTATTAATTATATTTTATGACCAACACAACCTGTCTGAAGGACCCATCCTTTTTCTTCAGAGATGCTGCCTGACCTGCACTTTGTGTCTATCTTTGGTATAAACCAGCATCTGCAGTCCCTTCCTACACATTCCACTAATAATATTTATTATAATAAACATTAACCCTGTTGAAGGAGTTAACCTTTTGAATCCACCTAGAGTCTTCATTTATATAGGAAATAGGCAATTTCGAGCCGAAATTCTTCTTCAGACTGATGGAGTTGCCTATTTCCTTCGCTCCATAGATGCTGCCTCACCCACTGCGTTTCTCCAGCATTTTTGTCTACCTTCGATTTTTCAGCATCTGCAGTTCCTTCTTAAACGTCTTAATTTATATTCCCTGTTTCCACTTAAATTATTGCATTTTTAAATTACAAAATAATTTCCACTCCAAAACATCAAACTGATTAAGCAGAAAGCCAATAAATAACAATGTTTTGCCATCTTCATACTCTGATAATTCTTTTCACTGACAAATGAATGACTTGCCCTAATGACACACCAAATTTGGTGACCTTTTAGTCATTCAATTAATTTAATTCCTGTAGCAGCTCAATTAAAAAGGGCTATAGGATTTTGAGGGCTTAGGGTAAACTTCTTGGTAATAGCTAATATGGGAGCACTGCAGAGACCTTCAATGCAAAGTGTCATTGCATCTGGCTCCAGAACAGCATCAATCAGAAGAGCCCAAGTAACAGTTCAAAGAATTAGAAGTCTGACAGTCCCCAGTACCCTAGAAATTCCTGGATGGAATTTCCAGGTGTGTACAATTACAACCTCTATCTGAAAGTACAGAACAAGGAAACACCACGCTAAAATTCCCATCAACTCACACATCACCCTGGCTTGGAATCATCTCCTTTAATTCTGGGTTCTTCTTCTTCTTCTTGCGTTTAAGGAGCCTTCTTGCACAGCCTAAAGTTGAAGGACAACTAGTTCTAATTGATCTTATTTGATTGTGCACGCCAGGTTGATTGCATTGGTTGAAACAGGTCGGACCACGTGAAGGTTGCAATCTCCCACCCCAATTTTGGGTTCAATATCCTGAAAATCCCTACCTCACGGTGGTCCATTCACTGTGAGTATTGCAGCACAGGACGGCGTCCAGAAATCATCACACCATTATTATTTAAAATACATGGAACAAATTGGTTATAATGGGAAATCGATCAGGAACTAGAGAACCACTTAAAGGATTTTTTTTTAAGTTACTACTCATCTCAGGTACATATACACAAGCCTCCTATGTTAGACTCCTATTTATCAACTATACCTCTGCCTTCAATACCATAATCCCATCCAAATTTGTCTCCAAACTTCAGGACCCATGAATAAGCTCCTTTTCTGCTGCGCCTTTACTTTCTGCACCAGACCCCAGTGATGATGGGGGACAACACCTCTTCCACAATAACTCTCAACACCAATGCCCACAAGGATGCACTCTCAGTCCCCTACTATACTCCCTTTGCACTCATTACTGTGCAGCCAAATTCAGCTCCATTTCCACCGATTGGTTTGCAGATGATATCATTGTGGTGGGCCGAGTCACATACAATGAAGAATCAGAAACAATAGACAATAGGTGCAGTAGGCCATTCGGCCCAGCACCGCCAGTCAAAGTGATCATGGCTGATCATCCCCGATCAGTCCCCGTTCCTGCCTTCTCCCCATATCCCCTGACTCCACTATCTTTAAGAGCCCTATCCAGCGCTCTCTCTCTCTCTATGACCGTCTCATATTTCCAGGGATCTACGTAAAGCAGATAGAAAACATAGTGATATGGTAGCAGGACAATAACCTCTCCCTCCATGTCAGCAAGTTATTGACTTCAGGAAGTATGGTGGAGTCCCAGTCCTAATCAGCAACAAATAGTGGAAGGTGTTAATGGTTGAGAGCTTCAAGTTTCTTGCCAATAATAGTACCAATGATCTGTCGTGGACCAACCGCATTGATGTGATAGCCAAGACGCCATAACAAAACACCTCTACTCTCTGAGAAAGGGAAATTTGGCATGTCTCCAGTGAATCTTACAAACCTCTACAGATGCACAATAGAAAGCATACTATCAGGATGCATCATAGCTTGATTTGGGAACAGCTCTGCCCAAGACTGCAAGAAATTGCTGAGTGTTGTAGATGTAGCTCAGTTTAGACCAGGCTTCCCATCATTGACTCCATCTACACTTCACAATGCCGTAGGAAAGCAGTCAATATAATCAAAGACTTGTCCCACCCAGGTCATTCACTCTTTCCCTTGCTCCTGTTCAGCAGAAGGTTCAGAAGCTGGAAAGCACACACCGCACTGGCTTTGACCGACGACACCAGCTGCCCCAGACCCACAGCCAGCACGGAGAAGAAGCGTCAACCCCAGCTCAACTCCCGCCGAGCCAACCGACAGCCCCGGACAGACGACAGCAGCGGCCCCAAGCCCACAGCCAGCGTGGAGAAGAAGCGCCAACTCCAGCCCAACCCCGCTCCCCGACGGGCCGGAGATCACTAGCGGCCAACCCACCCGGTGCCAGCGAAAGCCGAGCACCAGCCATACACACACAAAGCACTGCAGCAACTCAGCCCTCTCCCCGCGCCGGCTACAAGCCCGGCCCGACACCTCCGGCCGCCCTCGGACAGGGACGAGACACCCGGGAGGGGACAGGGACGGCCCAGCAGCAACTCAACAGACCCGGACCCGACACTGACCATGGACAAGCACAATCTTGCTCACTCACGAAAGCATAAAGCTATAAAACAACAAAATAATCTTAGCTTTTAACAAAGAAACAATAAATACAAGCATCTCATAGTTTGAAATCAGTATTTGCTTACATAGAAGAATCAAAGCTGGAAAAAAGAGAAGAAATTAAGGTTCACTGCTTTCCAGCAATGTTATGCATAGTGACCTTTAACCTGGGCATGCGCAGTCGGAAGCAGTTGGAATACTGAACTCGCTTATTGATACCTGTGCAATTATATTATATTAAACAATTGAACATACCTTTATCTTGCAGTAACAAAAATAAACTCAGCTATTAAAAGGACCTTTATTTTTGAAAGTACGGCAGGAATAACTTTGTTATTGCGAGTCTGAAATTCTAACCCATAACCTACTTTTTCCACTGAATTGTTTTTAACCAACACAATTTTCTATACACAAGGTTTCTTAGAAACGCAATCATTGACTTATAGCATAACTACCTGTACTGGTTGTTAATTTGAGACTTTTTATAAATCTGTTTGAAATTACATCTTTGGCATTCAAGGATGATAGTGGGAACAAGCTGTTCTTGAATCTGGTGATATGTGCTTTTAAGCTATTGCATCTTCAGCATGGTGGGAGAAGGTGAATGACTGGGATGCAAGTGGTCCTGTTGGCTGCTTTCTTGAGGCAGCATGAAGACCAGATGGAATAAATGGCACAGGGATGGAGAGGATGGTTTGTGTGATGGACTGGACCGTGATCACGATCTAAATTTCTTGCACTTCCAGGCACAGCAGTTGCCATACCAAGCTGTGATGCATCTCAATAATCTGTACAATTAGTAAGGGCTATTGGAGACATACTAAATTGCCTTAGCCTTCTGAGGAAGCGGAGAAGATGGTTTTCTTTCTTGGTCGTAGCGTCTATGACCAGAACAAATTGATGATATTTACAGCTAGAAACTTGAACCTCTCGACCATTTCTCCTTCAGCACCATCAATGCAGACCTGGGCATGTACTCCATCCCGCTTCTTTAAGTCGATGAAAAGCTTCTTTGTTTTACTGACTTTGTGGGAGAGGTTGTTGTCTTGACACCACACAACTGGGCTCTTTAACTCCTTCTTATCACTAATGTGAGATCTAGCCCACTATGGCCATCCGGTGGAGTCATCTGCAAACTTATAAAATAGTTTAGAGCAAAGTTTGGCCCCACAGTCATGAGTGCATATATAGCAAGAGGTTGAAAACGCAGCCTTGCAGAGCACTGGTGTTAAGAACTATTGTGGTGGATGTTTTGTTGCTCACCTGATTGCAATATATTAGTCAGGAGGGCAAAAATTCAATTGCAGAGGGGGTGTGGAGTCTTAGGTTCAGGAGTTTAAGATAAGTTTGGAAGGAATTATGGTGATGAAGATGGAGATATAGTCAATAAATCTGAATCTGACGCGTGCTCTTGTTATTCAGATGTTCCAGGAATGTGTAGAATGGTCTCGACTTGAAACCTCACCCATCTCTTCTCTCCAGAGATGCTGCCATTCCCGCTGAGTTACTCCAGCTATCTGTGTCTATCTTCAGTTTAAACCAGCATCTGCAGTTACTTCCAACATATGTGGAAGTGTTAGGCCAGGGATATGGCATCAAGCAAGCACCAGCTGTAGCAGTTGGCAAATTGCAGTGGATTGTGGTTGTTTGAGAGTTGATATGCACCATGATCAGCTTATTATGAGGATATTTATAGGCAACGACATATGCTGTATGTACAGGCGTAAGTTTGGTGCGTGTACAGATGTGGTGAAGATGTCGCTGTTTACACACTCTATACTGCGCACCTGTGGTCGAACTATGGAAAGACAAGTTTGCAGAGATTAAAGGTGGCCTATAATGATCCCATGAGAACACTGCTAAGGAAACCTCAATGGTGTAGTGCTAGTAACATGTTTGTGGCTACAGGGGTCAGTACTTTAGAAGCTATCCAAATAAATCATACAGTGGCTTGCAAAAGTATTCATACCCCTTGAACTTTTCCACATTTTGTCACATTACAACCACAAATGTAAATGTCTTTTATTGGGATTTTATGTGATAGACCAACACAAAGTGGCACATAATTGTGAAGTGGAAGGAAAATGATACATGGTTTTCAAATTTTTTTACAAATAAAAAACTGAAAAGTGTGGCGTGCAAAAGTATTCAGCCCCCTTTACTCTGATACCCCTAAATAAAATCCAGTGCAACCAATTGCCTTCAGAAGTCACCTAATTAGTAAATAGAGTCTACTTGTGTGTAATCTAATCTGTATAAATGCAGCTGTTCTGTGAAGGCCTCAGAGGTTTGTTAGAGAACATTAGTGAACAAACAGCATCATGAAGCCCAATGAACACACCAGACAGGTCAGGGATAATGTTGTGGAGAGGTTTAAAGCAGGGTTAGGTTATAAAAAAAATCCCAAGCTTTGAACATCTCACGGAGCACTGTTCAATCCATCATCCGAAAATGGAAAGAGTATGGCACAACTGCAAACCTACCAAGACATGGCCGTCCACCTAAACTGACAGGCCAGGCAAGAGAGCATTGAACAGAGAAGCAGCCAAGAGGCCCATGGTAACTCTGGAGGAGCTGCAGAGATCCACAGCTCAGGTGGGAGAATCTATCCACAGGACAACTATTAGTCGTGTACTCCACAAATCGGACCTTCATGGAAGAGTGGTAAGAAGAAAGCCATTGTTGAAACAAAGCCATAAGAAGTCCCGTTTGCCGTTTGCCACAAGCCATGTGCGGGACACAGCAAACATGTAGAGGAAGGTGCTCTGGTCTGATGAGACCAAAATTGAAGTTTTTGGCCTAAATGCAAAACGCTATGCGTGGCAGAAAACTAACACTGCACATCACCCTGAACACACCATCCCCACTGTGAAACATGGTGGTGGCAGCATCATGCTGTGAGAATGCTTTTCTTCAGCAGGGACAGGGAAGCTGGTCAGAATTGATGGGGAGATGGATGGAGCCAAATACAGGGTAATCTTGGAAGAAAACCTGTTAGAGTCTGCAAAAGACTTGAGACTGGTGCGCAGGTTCACCTTCCAGCAGGACAACGACCCTAAACATACAGCCAGAGCTACAATGGAATGGTTTAGATCAAAGCATATTCATGTGTTAGAATGGTCCAGCCAAAGTCCAGACCTAAATCGAATTGAGAATCTCTGGTAAGACTTGAAAATTGCTATTCACAGATGCTCTCCATCCAATATGACTGAGCTTGAGCTATTTTGCAAAGAAGAATGGGCAAAAATTTCAGTCTCTAGATGTGCAAAGCTGGTAGAGACATACCCCAAAAGATTTGCACCTGTAATTGCAGCGAAAGGTGGTTCTACAAAGTATTGACTCAGGGGGGCTGAATACTTTTGCACGCCACACTTTTCAGTTTTTTATTTGTAATAAAATTTGGAAACCATGTATCACTTTCCTTCCACTTCACAATTATGCACCACTTTGTGTTGGTCTATCACATAAAATCCATTTACGTTTGTGGTTGTAACGTGTCAAAATGTGGAAAAATTCAAGGGGTATGAATACTTTTGCAAGCCACTGTATGTATAAATTCATTTGCAGTATAAATGACTCTAAAAATGACTTGTCAAACATAAGGTTTAGCGCTACACGCTACGAATTCCAGTTGTGGAGACACCGTCTCGTTGTAGGACACTGATTTTTCTTTTTTATTCTGGATTTTAAATCATGTATTGTGTTTTTTTTTAAATATATAATTTATGATGCTTTTATAAGTGATACACTAAGATGTTATATGTAGGTATGTTACAAAACTTACCTTTAGCGGCGCTGCACTTCTGCCGCTCCCCGTGTGCAGAGGGGGGCGGGCTTAAAGTGCCGTTTTTCCACAGGCCTGGATAATCGATGAATGTCGGGCGATTTGGTTGCTGAAGAAAAATCGCTCCGACATTTAATGAATGGTGGTATTTTTAAATTACTCTAGATTATTTATTAACTAGAGTAATTTAAAAATCACCTTCAAAAGCCGTGAGCGCAGACAACCGGAAGCATTTTGCGTAGGGGAGAAAAAAAGATAAATACTTTATTTTTATATTAAAAGTTGGTTTTTCGGGAGGCATTAATAATATTTTTATGTTGCGAAATGGGGTCCCCAAAAAATGTATGAACCCCCAGTATTTTCCCCCCCCCCGACTTCACTGCTAACCGCAACGTTCCAATCCACCGCATTCCACTAAAACCCACTCGCTAGTTGATTTAAATGGCCATTAATTTACAGGCATAAAACACTAAATTCCTTCCATTTGGCCCAGAAATTCATGAAAATGAGATTTAAAAATTATGTTATATTGTGGATTATTGTGTGAATGTTATTTGGACACTTAGGCAATTTTAAAAAGGTTTATCTTTTCTTAAGAAATTGATAGATGTTTAGATCTACTCATTGAATTTTGTAATTAGCTACAATTAGATAACTAACTAATTATATGCTTTAATTTCAGGTAATCCAAGTAAGATTGTTTAATATTTGTTTCAGAATGCTTCAATCTATAATAACTGAAAATTTCATTGAGTTCTCTTAATTTTTAAGAATGTTATGGACTTTTAACTTTTCCAGATCACAGCTTTTGAGTTAAGTCAGTTGAAAGGCAATGGGAAGCAAGATGCTCATTTCCGAGTATGAAAATGGCCATAACTTTCTTAATACTGAAGATATGAAAGTAAATTAGGTGTCAAATTAAACTTCTTTTTATGCTTTATCTGATGGGATAAACTGCAGACTTGATTTTTAAAATCTCAAAATTTTGTAACATTGCTATTATATGTATTTTATGATGTTTTTATATGCAATGTATTTTTATGTAATGTTGTCCCTTGTCTGGACCCCGAGTTCGAAATAAAGTTTATTATTATTATTATTATTATTAAATGATTGATTCAACAGAGTTGTCAGATTCAAATCATGTTCTCTAGGTGTATTAATTTACATTTGACAGGATTAAGTTGAAGCAGTCAGATCAGAATTACAATATTTTTAAATAGGATAAAGTCGTATAGTTTTTCCTGAACACAATTGGTGAAAGTGTGATTCGAAATGAAGGCAGAGACAGCAGAGCTGGAGGACCCAGAGTTGCTAAATACTTGAGAAACACAAATCTGGGGTTATGGGCTACATGCACAATAGCTGCACACTACATAGTTCTAAACAATCACTGTTACCAAAGTAGCCCAAAAAAAAAAAAATCAACAACCCAAATACAAAGGACTATTTTATAAAACTCAATTTCCTTCCTGTAATACGGTAAATATCCTGTAAACAAGCACAATTTCCACCAGCTATAACAAATAATTTCATGGTTTGACAGGAAGAGCTCGGGAATTAAAATATGCGTTTCCTCTTTTTTTTAAATATATATATAGACCAAGGTTTGGGCTCTTTACCCTGATTTGCAGGTGGCTTCACAATATCACAGATCAATATTCATTAACTACGCAAGTCATACACATCCTGGCCCAAGAATATGTTGTCATGTTTGTGAAAATTGTTCTTCATTTTGTGTAATCCCTGCCAAAGAAATGAACTACTTTTAACAAAACCAAAGATGGCTCTCCTGTATCAGAATGAGTCAGATAAATTGATTTGTAATAACTTAACACACCATGGACTAAACTTATTACATGAGCTCCTATGATTCTTGCACAAATAGCAATTCTCTCAATATTCTTTACTCACCTTCCTTCCACTTCCCCCCGATCTCTTCATCTTTCCATAAATGACAGACATTTTCCGACTGGAGCCTCTCCCTTATATCCAAAGGTTTAAAAGATAGAGATCATTCAATCATCGGATCCTTTTTCAATATTAGCAGGGTGCTGTTCATGCGATGCCGTGACAGGCAGCAGCAAGGCAAGGAGATGATCAGTTAATACAAATGTTCAATTTAAAGGGATTCAGTTGCAATGGAAGCTGGATTACTCCAGGGGTGCTTGGGGTCAAGTAGCCCTCCTGGGGACAACTGAAGCACAAGCTGACGGGAGAAAATAAAGACTCCTGATGAGGTGTGTAGGTGGAGAGGTGAGGAGCATGAAATCTCATGCAAATATAAATGTAAATGGAAAGTGGTGGCAGTATGGGAGAGAGAGGGAGGAAGACTAACAACAAATAATTCAAGGCACATTTAGTCTCAGGCTTATATCACAGTTGAAAACCCAGTTACAAATCCTTTCCGAAATTTGGTAATATAAAGAGTCATATTTTAGTAATTGTAATAATACACATTAATTAACTTTTGGTGTTCGTGCCACTATTGAAATTCATTAAAAATATTGTCTATTGAAATGCCTTTAAGATGATCTCATTGTCTTATGGTAGACAAAAGTGCTGGAGAAACTCAGCGGGTGCGACAGCATCTATGGAGCGAAGGAAATAGGCAACGTTTCGGGCCGAAACCCTACTTCAGACTGATGCAGGGTAGGGGGTCGGGGGGACGGGAGGAAGAAAGGAAGAGGAGGAGCCAAAGGGCTGAGGAAGAGCTGGGAAGGGGAGGAGACAGCAAGGGCTATCGGAAATTGGAGAAGTCAATGTTCAAGCCGCTGGGGTGCAGACTGCCCCAGCGGAATATGAGGTGCTGCTCCTCCAATTTCCGGTGGTGCTCACTCTGGCCATGGAGGAGGCCCAGGACAGAAAGGTCGGATTAGGAATGGGAGGGGGAAGTTGAAGTGCTGAGGGAGATCAGGTTGGTTAATGCGGACCGAGCGGAGGTGTTCGGCGAAGCAATCGCCAAGCCTACGCTTGGTCTCACCAATGTAGATCAACTGACATCTAGAGGAGCTGATGCAAAAGATGAGGTTGGAGGAGGTGCAGGTGAACCTCTGTCACACCTGGAACAACTGCTTGGGTTCTTGAATGGAGTCGAGGGGGGAGGTAAAGCGACAAGTGTAGCATCTCCTGCGATTGCAAGGGAAAGTGCCGGGGGAGATTGTCTTATCTTGTGTCACTGAGGATTACATTTAATTAATTAATTACTTATTTATTCCTTTCCTCTCAAAATGTGTGAAAGAATTCTACTATAATTCTTGCTGCTCAGAGATCATTGTTTACAAATGCACAGGGCAAGATGTTAAAAGTTCAAAGTACCAAATATCAACTTACTCCCAATGGTGATGGGAGCCTTCTGCACTCACCTATGCTCCTCTGATGTTGAGAAAGGCTAGGCAGACACGTCATTGGGGTCATCAAGTAGGCACCTACTTTCATCTATGTTTCGCTGATTGAATGCACAACGTCTCCAGTAGGCTCAGCGGTGCATTCTGGCGTCCCAGAACCACCCCCCTCTGCATCTGTCTAGTCAGTTATTTGGGAGACCAAATGGGGTCTTTCCTCTTCAGCCAGAGCCACTGGCTACTCCGCTCTGTCACCCGTGATGTTTCTTTGATGGCCTGGCATAGGGGTTGTCCGCTGACCCCCAGGTCCTTCATCAGTCTTAAGGTAGATGTTGCCATGAATCCTCGACATCCAACTTCTACCGGGCAGATCTTAGCTCTCCAGCCCCGCTGTTCTGCCTCCGCTGCAAGCTCTGTATATCGCAGTTTCTTTCTTTCGAAGACTTCCTGCACAGCATCCTCCCAAGGGACTGTGAGCTCCACAAAATACACCATGCACTGAGAGTTTGACCAGAGCACAAGATCAGGCCTCAAGTTGGTGATGGCTATCTCTGATGGAACTGTAAGCCATTGGTCCATATTCACCAGCATCTGCCATTCCCGGGCTACCTCCAGCTGTCCAAACCTGGTCCTTGGAAATTGTTCCTCCCCCCCCCCCCCGCCGAACAAAGGCAATTGTCTTAACTGGGTTGGTTGTTCTGGGCGGCAGGGCATTGTTGGTTCTCTTGCTTTCCAAAGTCGCTGCCAGGCATTTGAGCACTTGACTATGTCTCCAGGTGTACCGTCCTTGGGAGAGGCTTACTTTACACCCAGTGAGGATGTGCCTAAGTGTGGCTGGTGTTGAACACAGGGGGCATGATGGATCTTCGCCCATCCATTGGTTGGGATTTTTTGGGCTAGGAAGGACATCATAGGTTGCCCGAATGAGGAAACTTATCCTGCTCGCCTCCATCTCCCACATGTCCTTCCAGCTGATCTTCCTCTTTTCCACACTCTCCCATCTCATCCACTGGCCCTGTTTAGATTGCGACACAGCCTTGGCACACATACTCCTTTCGGCGGACTTCGGCCGCGACCAACTTCTGGTGCTCCAGTGATGATGACTTGTTCCAGCAAGGTCGCTTTCCGCCAAGCCCCAAGCCACTCCTTCCGTGTTGGATTTGGCTGACCATGTCGCCTTGGTGGAGAGCAGATTTTGCCTGCTGTGTTGCAATCTTAGCCGTCCACTTCTTTCCTGTTGCCAGGGTTGAAGCAGCAGCTCGAATGACAGTGTCCCTTGATTCTGCCAGGGTCATCTCTAGTCTGATTTTAGTGCACTTGAACTCCTCTGTGAGACTAGAGAGAGGCAGTTGGAGTACCCCCTGACCGTACAGGCCTACGCTGCTCAGGCACCGAGGAACACCTAACCACTTTCTCATGAAAGAGCTGATTGTTCTTTCTATCTTCTCGACTCTTGTGAGTGTGATGTCATACATGGTTAGTGGCCACATAAGGTGAGGTAGTAACCCAAACTGCAGCCACCAGATTTTCAGCTTTCCAGGCAGCATGGATCGGTCGATGTTCGCCAGACCTTTGATGACTTCTTGCCTAAAATAGTTAGCCTGATCAGTGTCCTTCAGTTTAGAGTTATACCATCTTCCCAGACTTTTGATTGGCTTCTCTGGCACAGGTGGGATAGGTTCTTGCTCAATGAAGAACCTTTGATCTGTCAGTTTGCCTTTGATTATAGAAATGCTTCTTGATTTGGAAGGCTTGAATTTCATTCTGACCCCAGTGATGTTCTCTTGAAGCTTCCCTAAAAGGCACCTGGTGCTGTTGTTGTTATGATTGTCATGTCATCCATGTAGGCCCTGATGGGTGGTAGACGGACTCCAGACTTCAGCCGCTCGCCACCCATTACCCACTTGGAGGCCCTTATGATGACTTCCATAGCCATTGTAAAAATTAAGAGGGAGATGGTACACCCCGCCATAATGCCAATCTCCATGCAGTGCCATGTGGTCGTGAAGTCAGGCGTGGTGAAACAGAGCTGCAGATCTTGAAAATAAGCCTTGACCAGGCTTGCGATAGTCTCTGGTATCCTGAAGACGTCAAAGGATGCCCAGAGGAAATTGTAAGGGACAGTTCCGAACGCATTGGCAAGGTCAAGGAAAATAACATGTAGATCCCTCTTCTCTTTTCTTGCAGTCTGGATTTGGTGCCAAATCATGCTGGTATGTTCGAGACATCCAGAGAACCCTGGGATGCCTGCTTTTTGGACTGTTGTATCAACAAGGTTGTTTCTCTCTAAATAGCTGGTCATCCTCTGAGCTATGATGCTGAAGAAAATCTTAAGGGCCTGTCCCACCAGCATGTGATTGCATGCGGCGAGCGCGACCAAACGCAGTGGCTTGAGGCGTACGGCCTCGCGGGGCCGGTCCCACTTCCAACCGCAGAGCCGTATGGAGCTGGTCCCGACATCATACTCACCAATCAGCTGGGCAAGCAGGCGGGCTGACTGAATTTAGACGTCGAACGGCGTCGGGCGGTGACATGCAGTCCCATGCTGGTGGGACAGGCCCTTTACCCTCTACATTGAGGAGACTGAAGGGGCAGAATTGGCTGATATCTGTGGATTCCTTCTCTTTCGGATCAGGATTCCTCCTGCCCAGCGCCATGCTTTGGGTATGACTCTCTTCTCCCAAGCCACTCTCATTAGCCTCCACAGGAAGCGAAGAACATCAGGAGCACCCTTGTAGAGTCAATACGGAACCCCATTTGGCCCTGGGGCTGAAGATGCTCTTGCCCGCTTTACTGTCTGTTCCACCTCCCTCCACTTTGGAGGACTAATGTCCATCTTGTGCTCTGGTTGTTCAATTGGTGGAATGTCCGATGGAATAGCTGTCTTCTGGTGTCTCTTGTCATCCGCATGCATTCTTTCCAGGTGCTTGTCCAGCTCCTGCCTTGATGTTTTCAGGTTTCCTCCCTTTTCTTTGATGAAAAGTGATTTTACAAGGATACACATATTAATATGCTGGTAATCTTATTTGCATTAAATTGATTGAGTCTTAGAAGTTGTGCAATGGACCGACAACATCAAACCTATAGTCTAGTGCAGCAGAGAGAACCATACTTCTCAGTTGCTGCCAAGTCTCAGGTGGAATATTAAACACAAAACATCTCCCATTCCAGGTGAACGGAAAAGAGCCCATTACATGCAGCAGAAAGCTATCACATCCAAGATTCACTATCATTAAAATATCACCTGACCATAAGCATATTGCTGTTAGCGGGGGGCATGTGTCTAATTGCCAGGCATATTTTCACATTACTAGATTGTTTTTACCTCCAAGTAATTGGAGCTGTGCAGCATTTTAGGATTTTTTGAAGTATTAAAAGGCAATTATTCTACAATAAGGACATTTAATTTGTAATTTAATTGATTATTGACTGGCAAGTATCTATGGTAATGTTCAACCGAAGAGTCCATGACATTGCTCTGAATGTCCTCATTCAAAGGAATGGAAAGGGTTAACCTTCCAAGACAAATGACTCAATTAGGGAACAAGAATGTGTAGAAAGTTTTTTCAAGCCTTCCTTTCTTTTGCTCCACCAGGCCTGATGAACTTCAGCTGTTGGCTTCAATACAATAGGTGGAAAAACAGGAGGCATATACAGCTTTACTCCCAAAAACTCTTAAATCTGATTTTGCGAGGTCATTTGACATTCAACCGGGAACAGCAGCTTCCAGCATCCTGAATGCATCCACATAGGGGACAATCACTCTTGAGCCCTCAAAAGTACGGCAGGTCTTTAAATCATGCATAACCAAAAAGTACTTTCATGTTTTAATGCACTGTGAGAAAGTTATGCATTATGAAATTTAACTGGGGCTCCCATAAATTTAATAACCAGAAAATTCACCTTCTCCTGATATTGGTTTAAAGTACAAACATGACCCAGAATAAAATGGTGACCACCTCTAGTTTTACAAAATAGGGAATTTTACTATTTACATCGACCTCGGGAGAGAGATGGCGTCTCAGTTCAGCATCTTATTCGATATTCAGTGCACTCCATAATGTTTGGGATAAAGACTATCATTTATTTATTTGCCTCTGGACTCCTCAATTTGAGATTTGTAATCGAAAAAAATCACATATGGTTAAAGTGCACATTGTCAGATTTTAATAAAAGCCATTTTTATACATTATGGTAGAAATGACAGCAGTGTTTATACATAGTCCCCCCATTTCAGGGCACCATAATGTTTGGGACACAGCAATGTCATGTAAATTACAGTAGTCATGTTTAGTATTTTGTTGCATATCCTTTGCATGCAATGACTCTTGAAGTCTGCGATTCATGGACATTACCAGTTGCTGGGTCTCATCTCTGGTGATGCTCTGCCAGGCCTGTATTGCAGCCATCTTTAGCTTATGCTTGTTTTTGTGGCTAGTCCCCTTCTTTTTTCTCTTCAGCATATAAAAGGCATGCTCAATTGGGTTCAGATTGGGTGATTGACTTGGCCACTCAAGAATTGACTATTATTTAGCTTTGAAAAACTCCTTGTTGTTTTAGCAGTATGTCTGGGATCATTGTCTTGCTGTAGAATGAACCGCCCGGCCAATGAGTTTCGAGGCATTTGTTTGAACTTGAGCAGATAGGATGTGTCTATACACTTCAGAATTCATTATGCTACTACCAAACGTTATGGTGCCCTGAAATGGGGGGGGGGGACAATGTATAAACACTGCTGTCATTTCTACATGGTGAAACCATAATGTATAAAAATTGCCTTTATTAAAATCTGAACATTGGTGTCTCACAATCTCGGAGACTCTTAATTCAATATATATTAATTCAGATGCTTAACCACACACAATGTTTAGTTGACAGCGTATGTCTTAAAGATTACATTGGTTCCAGCCTTTCTTGGCTTGCTTTGCTTGCTTAGATCATTGACATAAAACGTTATTTTATCTACAGACTACTGTATACAATCTAACCACAACATTTGTAATATTCAGTACTCATTGTGCTGATATTAATGGTATGAACATAATGACTTTAAATATTAACTTCTGAAAAGACGGTGTCGTAATTGGAGTCCATTGCCGAAGCAATGTGAGAACTATACTGACATCCCAGATTTCTGAATATCTGGGTTTGGTAGGATTTTATTAAAATTCCTCTCATAAATCGAGATATTAACAGATGAGACCGATAGTTGTCGATTCTGAAATAGTCCTAAATAGGAGGACAAAACACTCCGAGCTCCATTCATGGTACTATAACTCAGGTGCAACATAACAAGGAACTCCAATACATCCGATATATTTGCAGTACGATAATATATATCTGACTGTATACAAAAAGATTTCCCATTCCTTATATGACACATATATTGTTTCTTAGTGCTATCTCTCCAAGCTGCAGTTATGACATCCATGGTCCTATCCAACATTCCATCAGAACCTGCAGATTAACAATTAATACAGTCATGTAATGGATGACTTCTGCTGTTACTGGATGTACCAACAATTACTGCACCTGGTATTTGTCATGAATGTCTGAATCATTATTATGAGCACCAATGGGAACAATGGCTGTGTAGTAATGTTCCCTAGATAAGGAACATATCAGATATTAACTGATAAGAACAGATACTACAGTTGATCTTAGCCAAAAGGCCGAGAACAATACCAATTTGGAACCACCAAACGCCTGCGGCGGAGACTTGCTCTATTTTGGTGACACATTGTCTAATCAGACAAAATGGGGAAAACATAAAAGACTAGACTTCCCCAAAGTAGCGAGAATGCATCCACCGTTAATGCTCCTGGGTCTGACTCCCAAGAGACACATTTAGACCACTGGAGATTTAATCCAGACACAACAGATCAACATTTGGTACACATACTGTCGTACAATCTTTTTGAAACTTTTTGAATTTTAACATTCATTCTGTATTGTAATTTGCATTTTCGTGATCTGTTGTCTTACCACAGTATTGTATTCTCCCACAGTTGTGGTATTGTCTACTCGTAATTGAACATGTAATTCTTTATTGCAGAACAACAGCTATCAATGCATAAAACGCCCCCAATAACTCCAAATAATTCAACCATGTATATGGAGAATTAATCGTCTTGGACAGTCCATCGACCACCACAACTGGTGTCGCTGTCCTAAGCTCCCCATCTGAGAGCACTCTCATCAGTCTGTAATAACACTGAAGACCTCTGAACAAGCACATTTTTACTTCTAGTAACTTGTGCAACATTGAGAATCCATCATTGAATTGAACTCAACCTTTAGTTTGTAACTGCATGGACCTAATCAATAACCTGCACGCTTTTTACTCTTATACTCTGGTCTTTGGGACCTCTGCATGATCAAAGTCTGCAATTTGACAGCATGAATGCTGCTATAACTTTACCAGTAACCGTAGCTACTTCTTGGATGGTGGGATAATGTTTTTTACCAAGACAAATACAGGCATTTGTAACATCCCCAACCTTAATTTGTTGATAAAGTTACTCACATATCAACTGTATTAAAGACAAACCCCAAATAATCAATTGTTTGGGATGCCTGTAACTTCCATGTTGTTTGGATGTACAGAACCTTAGCCTTTCAATAGGCTTATGGTTGTGAACTCAGTTCTTCAGCTGTCTCCCATTTACAATTAACATATCCTCTAGATAAGTAATTACAATGTGATTCTGAGCCCTCATTAACACCAGTGCTGGTTTCAATAATTGTGTGAGCAATTTGAGGGCTGAATTTAACCCATTAGGTAATTCCTTCAGCTGACCCATCCAATTAATTGAAGTACCTGAATAATAAGGCATCTTTTTTTAATCTAAAAAATAACCACATAGCAGCCTTGTGATAACAACTTCATTATAATGCTGAAGTGTACTTTTTTAAATGTTCATACTGAACTATAAATTTAAGTTTGTGAGTCCTAGAATGACTCTGCAACCCCCATACTTGTGTCTGGGATATATTATCTCTACCTGACGAGCTTCTGGTACATTCAAACACCAAGCCGATCAGATTAATGCAGAATTACAAAACAATTGTAATCTTAACCAACCAGAGGTTGTTTCCCCAGAAATTCCATGTGTAATGGTATGACGTTTCTGTACTTCCGTAAATGAACCAGAAGATCTCCTTCTTCTTAATTATAGGGGTTCGTTTTCATCAATCATAAATCTGGTTATAGCTTGCCCACATAATCCTGCATTTTTTGGGGATAATGTTAGCCAAATGGCAATTTGCATCATACGATTGGGTTTGAATATGCATTGCAGAGTAACGCAAGCATGTCTTAAAAGTATTGGACATTATCGACCCATGTATGTCTTCCCCAAATACAATGATGCCAACTGAATATCAGCTAGAGGACATACTGGAACATATTTCCTGTCCTCGCATCATTGACTCATGGGTGCCTAATTACTGAGTTACTGTTGGCACCCTGAGCAAAGCACAATAGACGGGTGTTTTATATATTTTTATATATTATTTACAGTTTCAGTCATAACAGTATCTTGGAGTAGGTGAGAAACCAAATAATGTTGGCCGCCAGGTTCATCCATAGCCTCACCAGTCCATACGATATAGCAAAACTTGGTGCTACATCGGGAACACTCGGAATATTTCTATTGTGCTCTGGTGTATACACATAAGTAGGGACACCAGCTTCAGGGTCAGTTTCATCCTGCCCTGGTACTCCCAAGTCTTGCTCTAGGGAGACTTCATCCAGACCTATGCAAGGCACTGGTGAATGAAATTCTCATTCTTTATAGGCACCATACTCATTGTATGGAAACTCCTTCGGAGCCTGCCTGAGAATCTCATGGGTCTTAAAACCCTTAATTGTTTAGAGTTTTGAGTATTTTATCTTGCTCCCAGGACTTCATCCAGACCTATGCAAGGCACTGGTGAATGCGATTCTCATTCTTTATAGGCACCATACTTAGTGTATGGAAACTCCCACGGAGCCTGCCTTGGAATCTCATGGGTCTTTAAAACTCTTGACCGATTAAAATTTTGAGCATTTTATCTTGCTCTGGTGACCTCATCCAGACCTAACCAAGGTACTGGAGAATCAGAATTCCATTTTCATAGGCACCATACTCAGCGTATGGAAACTCCTTTGGAGCTTGCCTTACAGGAAGACATACATGGGTCTTAGAACCCTTGACTAAGTCAAGTGTGGAGCATTTTCTCCATTTCCAGCCTTCCCCTCATTCTTGTCCTCCCTTGGAGGAGAGTTACTTTCTTTACTGTTTTGTATTTGTGCATAAATCATATACCTTTAAAATTATAATTCTGAGAGGCACATTCTGCTTGCAGAATATTAGTATTAACCTCAGTATCACACGGGGTTATGTACATTTCCATAAAGGAAAACTGCATCTGGTAACATATACACAGAGCAGACTTTATTTTACCATTGTGGGTATTTGGAGCCGGCATTTAGCGCAGCCGTTATCTCCAAACCCGATCTAAATAGCGGGAAATAGCGGGAACCGGCTTTTAAATCAGCCTTAGCTCCCGATCCGATCTAAATCGGAAACTGTGGTTTCAGCACGTTCCATTCAATTACCGCAGTTTAAATACTTATACTCCAGCTCGCTCCATATTTTCAAGCCAGATTTATAGAGTTTTTTAACATTTTTCCACAATACATATACACTCTAGCTGGCTCTGCAGACTTACAGAGTTTAAAAAACACTCGCAAGAAGTTCAACACTGACTTACCTGCAGGTTAAACTTACCGCTGGTGGGAGCTGCGCTCTCCACCCTGTCGGTGCCACATGCGTCGACGTAATGCCGAACATGCGCCTGGCGGGGCTTTTTCACGTAGTCACTCACGTGACTCCGAAGTAAAATAGTTATGCAGTCTTCAATTTTTATCTCATCAGCCTCCATATTCAAATCAGTCTTTGCAATTTCCACCAACGTAAGAGGTTCTATCATTAGACTTATTTTCTGTTGTCCACCCATGTCAACATTCTGAAAGACTCATTCCTTTCATGATTCTCTAGCCTGCTTCTTCATTCCACTAACAACTGCCTTTCAAGACACTTTCCCAATGTAGGAAATTTTACCATGTCCTTCCCATTATCCAGTTCTTCCAGGTGAAACAGAGATTCACTTGTATTTCTAATTTAAGGCAAATTGAATCTCGACTGTAATGTGGCCGCCTCTACTTTTTCTAATCTCTTACCTCGACGGAGATGCGTTTTTCTAATCTCTTACCTCGATGGAGATGCGTTTTTTCCTGTATTGTATCTCCATCCGCACTGCAGCCTAACGTCGAGGAGTTGGCAGCCTTTGCTAGAGACTGACTTTTGAGAGCTCCACCACGGGAGCCTACGGGACTTTAACATCACCGATCGACCTCGGAGCTCCAACCGTGGTTACGTGCGGACTTGCATCACGGAGCCCGCGGTCTCTGGTCAGAGACTGACTTCGGGAACTCCAAGCAGCAGGAGTTTCGACCGCCCCAACGAATGGTTGGACTGCCCCGACAGCAGGAGAAATAAAGAGGAAGAAGATTGGACTTTTTTGCCTTCCATCACAGTGAAGAATGTGGGCTATGGTGGATGTTTATGTTAACTTTTATGTATTTGTGTGTCTTGTTGCTTTATTTTTCGTATGGCTGTAAGGTAATTCGCATATCACTGTACCTTAATTGGTACATGTGACAATAAAAGACCTTTGAAACCTTTGAAGGCAGCCCGGTGTTGAATAAGACAACTGGTGCTGAATTTCACATAAAATAACATTAAGATTCTAAAAGGTCCCAAGAGCTACTCAGTTGTTTCAGTTAACCAATACATACTTTATTCTTTTTTATCAATTTAGACATTGAATTTTAGTAACATTTGAATCAATACATTTCATGGAGTTGGTTTCGTTTCCCAGTATTATGAAGTTAAAAATAAATTTAACGCAGAGCACAGAAAATTCAAACCACGATTTTCCACCATTGGAATTCCACCAATACCCCTTTTCTCCTACCACCCATATCTCATTTTCAAGCTTCGCATTTTGCACCTGTTCTTTCCTTTCTCCACAGCATTTTGTCTGCCTCTCATCTCTGGCCTTCATCCATCCATCTGCCAATCAAACCCCACCCCCCCTCCCACGTCTGTATCCACGCCTGTCTTTGTCCTGCCACCACCTCTCTTCCAGCTTTCCTTCTACTAAAATCAGTAGGAAAGTAGCCTCTAACCATCCACATCCTCCAGAGATGTCTGATACGCATTATTTTGTAAACAAGCATCTGCATTTTTTTGTGTCTCTTTCACTTGTTTTCTCTTGTACTCTGGAATTTAAAAGCCCACTTCTACATTCTTCGGCAAGCTGCTCTACAGCAGTCTGCAGGTTATCTGCTCAATACTATTATTAAATTGGAAAATTACTTAAATAGATATTTGTCTCAACTTGCGACTGTTGTTGAAGACAGAATTGCACCATAGGGGTCAGAGGAACCCCAGGTAGGTACAATATCAGTGGAAAGAAACACACGCATCAGTAGGAAGAAGCACAGAATAGCTCATCTCTAAAGAGGCCATCCACTTCATGGTTAAAGTCAAGATTACAGTCACTCTACTCCTCAGCCTCGGGATAATTCAATTTTGTAATCAGTGCCATAGCTCAGTTTATTGTGCTCCACTACATTTAGGACTTCATCGATGCTATCTACTCAAGGAGAGAATGTTTGATCCACCTATCCTGCAGATCAAGTAAACAAGGCACAAAGATCCACCTGTCTTGCAGGCCTGGCCAAAATAAACATTCACATACCCCTAAACGATCCTGAGCAAACCATTGTTTTCAAGGGATTCCTCATGGTTAACTCAAGGTATGCTGGCAATGTGGGTGTGAAGCAGATGTAGCGGTGTTTCAGGGATTTAAGATAAAGCAAATCTGCAGGGATGTGGCAGTTGGAATACAAAACAGAAGCAAAAAAAATCACTTTAAAAGCAACAGTAAATAGTGAGATATTCAAAGAGACATGCAAATGAATAACCCATGTCATAGAGCTATACAGCATGGAGGCAGGCCCAAAACATCACCTATCCATGTTCTCAAATATGCTGCCTGACTCACTGAGTTACTCCAAGCACTTTGTCACCTTCTTCACCACACTTTTCACCTGTCACTACCTTTATTGGAACTATGCACTTGCAACTCTAGGTCTCTCTGTTGCACAACACTCCCAAGGCCCTACCATTTAATGTGCAAGTCATGTTCTGGTATGCCTTACCATAATTCAGCAGCATGTATTTATCTGAATTAAACTTCACCTGCCATTATTTGGCCCATTGGCTTAGTTGATCAAGACTCCGCTATAATCTTTGAAAACATTCTTCATTGTCCACTAGACCACCAATTTTAGTGTAATCTACAAACTTATTAACCACATTCTTAATTAACTACTTCTTATTCAGACCATTATCATAAACAGTACCCAGGCTGTTGTGAGACCATATGATAAAAATGTTTATCATTTTTATCGATGGTCATAACTGTCTTGCTTTCAGATGCCTTGCCACTCGATTCAGTTTATTGTCATGTGTACTGAGGTACAGTGAAAAGCTTTTGTTGCGTGCTAACCAGTCAGTGGAAAGACAACACATGATTACAATCAAGCCATTTACAGTGCTCCAACGTATGACTAGCAGTAATAGGGGATATTAACTCAAAATAGTTTTCTCAGTGCTGAAAATGCACTAAGTGCCAAACTTAGTGGAGACCACAATGGGGCTCTTAAACAATGAGATGCACTATCAGCATCACTCCAGGGATGCACTGCAGAATGAACCAGCTAGTCATTCATACTTTATAATAATCTGCTGCTTTCTATGCAAGGCCAAACAGCAGGATTAGTCGAGGTTATAAAGGCATTTACTAATCTCATCCAGATGTAATAGCATGCTTAAGCATCATGTGCAAATGGCAAAAATGTTGGTTGAAGAAAAACTCATTAGCCTTGCACCATTATTTGAATGCGGTAGGAAATCCCTTAAAGGGAGGGGAACGGCTATTGTTTGTACCATAGATTCGTGGGTGCCTGAGGCACAAGTCCAGGGCTACCGTGGTTGATTTAACATGACATAATATGCAGGCTAGATAGTGCTGTATGTCTCCTACTTTATGATCTTCAAATAGCACCATTCAATTGCACTGTAAAATCCTGCTCGAAACATAGCACAGTTGCAGAAAAACAAAACAAATTAGTTTGAATGTTTATTGCAATCATCTGCAATTTTGTTGCATGCACAAAGATTATCCTTCTGCTTTGCATTCTTACCTACTCAAACAGCAATAATAATCACTTCACATGCCACTGTTACAGATACAAAGCAGGAGGGTATTCAGAACTCTGTACTGGTTTTAAGAACAATACATTTTGGTCCACTCAGACATCCCCTGCAAATATCTCGCATTTTGGATACTTATCTTTTGAACCCGTCTCCACTACTATATTGACTGAAGAAAGTTAAAGAACAGGAGAATTAAAAGTTTCGTTTAGAGATACAGCAAGGAATCAGGCCGTTCGGCCCACCGAGTCTGTACTGACCAGCGATCCCCACACATTAACACTATCCTACACACATGAGGGATAATTTACACAAACACCAAGCCAATTAACCTACATATCTGTGCTTCTTTGGAGTGTGGGAGGAAACCAAAAATCTCAGAGAAAACTCACGTGGTCATGGGAGAACGTACAGACACTCCCATGGTAGGGTTTGAACCCGGGTCTCCGGCGCTGCAAGTGCTGTAAGGCAGCAACTCTACCGTTGCGCCACCGTGGCTGCCCTAGTGTTTGAAATAAAATGCTTCACCCAGTATATTGTACACAAAGATACCAGAAATTTATCAGCAACACAACGTTTCACTAACTTGAAGTTACAAAAGTAATACAAGTGCGACCTAATGATCTAAAGACAAATTTAATCACCACTGGTGTCCTTCTATTTTACATTTCCAAGTTGCCCTTGAAATCCTAGCACTAAAACCACGGGTGAACAAGAGGAAGATGACTGAACTTTGTTGCCTTCCCTCAGGGGGAAACGTTGATTCCGCTGTGGGGAAATGTTTTATGTTAAATTCTATAGTGTTGTGGTTATCTTATTTGTGTGCTGCATGGCAACTCAAATTTCATTGCACCAATTGGTGTATGTGACAATAAATGTCCTTTGTCTTGTCTTTGTCAGTGCCAGCTCCTGTGGCTGCCATCTGGCTACTGGAATGCAGGCTCCTTTTCAGGCAGGAGATTAAGATGTCCTCTGCAGATTTCCAAAATGAGCTTGATGGCCAAAGTGGCCTTGATGTGACTGGGTCCAAACAATGTTCCAATAGTCCAAAGAAACAGCAAGTATCTCAGGGTGCATTACCCAGCTCATTTTGTGACCTCATTCCCTGGCTCTTTCTGGCTGATCTGGATTTAATTTGTGGACACGACGGGGTCTGCAATTGGTCTTCGGGTGTGAGAAGACCACTTGATTTGGCTTCTGAATGTGAGGTTTCACTAAATTTGTCATCTGGGCATTTGGGGTCATTAAAGTTTATGTGAGACTTCCTTAGTTTTGATATACGAGTGTGAAATTTCACTAGGTTTGGTCGCTGACTGAGGAATCTTGGTTTCATTGTCCAGGTTTGAAGTGTACCTGAACCAGAGATCTTGGTGTACACTAAACCTGGAGTTGATATCTGGTTCGCTGTGGATTTACAGTCAGGAGATGAGGAGTTCCTTGATAGCTAGGTGTTTCGCTTTGTACGCAAGTGTCACGGGATTTGGCCCCTGAATATGACGTGTTACTGGATTTGATATTTTGCTGTGAGGGTTCCTTAGATTTAATCACTGGCTGTGTCTTATTACTGCATATGATTTTGGTGTATCATCACACCTGAATGTTTGCTCTCTGGGTGTGAAGTATTCCTGTGTTTAGTTGTTTCATGCAAGGGGTCCCTTTATTGTTCCCTTCAGTTTTCCATGTGTTCCCAGGATATGTTTACTGAATAACAGGGGACTTGGATTATGTTTCTAGTTAAGCAATGTATCTGGATGCCTGTTTTGGATGAGCGGTTTCCTTGGTGTTCCTGATAGTTCGGCAGCATGTTCAAGGACCAGTCTCACCCCGGTCATTCCCTCTTTTCCCCTCTCCCATCAGGCAATAGGTACAGAAGATTGAAAAGCATACCTCCAGATTCAGGGTTTCTTCCCAGCTGTCATCAGGCAACTGAATTACCCTCTCACCAACTAGAGAGCAGTTCTGACCTCCCATCAACCTCATTGGAGATCTTTAAACCATCTTTATAGTTGGACTATACCTTACACTAAACATTACACCCGTTATCCTGATTGTAATCATGTATCGATTTTTTGCTGACTGGATAGCATACAACATAGAAAATAGGTGCAGGAGGAGGCCATTCAGCCCTTCGAGCCAGCACCGTCATTCATTGTCCCCAATCAAATAGAAACATAGAAAATTGGATAGAAACATAGAAAATACAAATAAAACCTGTCACTTGACCTTGGAACAGGTGACAATAATAAACTAAACTAAACCCAATAGGTTCCACTTGACTATGCCCTTCAGGCTTATCTGATCTCCCCAGGCTTAGGTGGTAAATGGTGCATTGGCTTTTATATAGAGAGAAATTGGCTTTGGTTAAGACCACATTTTAGGAGTGTTTAACATAGTTTAGGTCTCCTTATCTAAAGGAAGAATGGAGGGAGTGCTGTGGAGGGAGTGCACCCCAAGATTCACCAGTGATTCTTAGTGTCAGGATTGACGTATGGTAAGAAATTGGAGTGATTCATTGGTCCTAATTTCATTATTTTCCAATACTACTGTTTGGAACTGATCACCATCTTTGCAATACAGCACTCCTCCTACCGCTACCTACCGGGGGGGTGGGGGTGGGGTGGGTGGAGGAGAAATAGGGAAGAAGTTAGTTGTTCAGATCAGAAAGCTGTAGGCTGGGAGCCATAATGGTGAAGAGCGCACCCAGTTCTTCTGAGGAGTGCATAAGAGACATCGATCGGAAGCAATGTTCCTCTAGAACTATAACTGAAACCGTCCACATCACCTCCTCTTGGCCGAACTGCAAGACCCAGGGTTACCGGTCAGCGCTCTCCGCCACAAAGGAATTTCAAGAGGGCATTGCCAATGTAAACCGCAGCATCTCCTAAAATATGCCTATTCACACACGCATTAATTCTCTCTCTCTCTCACACACAATATCATCCAAGACTGTTCATGTAGAAGGCAACATTTGCCCAGAAGACGCCAAGAAAGAAATAAAGTATAGGATAGGAACTGCCTGCAGATGCTGGTCTAAACCGAAGATAGACACAAAAAGCTGGAGCTGACAGGGGGCGATCAAACAGCACAATGTCATCCCGTCACCAATTCCTTCTCTCCAGTGATGCTGCCTGCCCGCTGAGTAAAAAAAGAGCGAGAATGTGATCTGAGAGGGAAGATAGTGGAGAGAAGTGAATCGTAAACTGATGGAAGGGGAGGAAAGGCGCCTGAGCGAAAGATAGAGCGGAGAAAACCCAGCAATCGATTTATAGAATGTACTTGGAAGAGGGAAAAAAAAAAAATCCCTTTGTGAATACTCTATTCACGCTGATGATGTTAGTTCGGACTGATCAACGTGGGCCAATGATTGTGATCGTTTACAGGCTGTAAATCTACGCGTCAGGAAAATCCAACGTTCATTGATTCATCTCAGAAAGCAGCGACGCACGGCCCGTTGCTGTCCGGAAGTTCGGACACCCTTTCTGAAGTCTGATTTCACTTTTCGGATGCAATGCGCTATATCAGTGCTTCTTAAACTGGTGAATGGTTCACCCAAGCGCGAATTAAATTATTTTATGGAGTGAATGAAACTAGAGGGGTGGGTGAAGGGTGAATGACATAATTTATCCAGATTTTGTTTTCTATACTTAAAAAAAGACATTGCCATTAAAGTGGTTAGTAAGCTCATTGGTTTTAATGGCTGTGGAGCTGGAACTTTGATGTTTTTTTATCTATACCTATGGTTTTCTAATTTCAAAGTAACAGGATATTTCCCAAATTTACTGTAATATAACCGTTTAGGGAAGACAAGACGATCTAGTGTGATCATACATTTATAAAGGGCAACACTGGAGGATCGCCGTATGCAACTGTTGAACTGTAACTTTATTTTGTGTAGAAATGTAGCCTACGAAGTTGATATTTGGTGGTTTTGTGAGCTTTCGGGGAGGGATATAGAAAGTTATATTAGTTGGAGAAAAATATATTAAATCAAACACTCCATGGTTTTTATAGCTAATTTTCCAAGAAATAACTGCAGTAATCAAAGCCCGAAAGGGTAGGATAGGGCAGAAGCCCAGTGTTTAGACATTGGAATGTTTTTTTATCATTCTAATAGAATGATTTTCCAACTCCAGTGGTAATTAAACTTTTTTTTCACTCCTAGTTTTTTTAACATATTTTTTGGATGTTAAAAAAGCTGAATAAAATAAACTCTTACGAAATGAGTTCATTCATGTATTTTGCTCATGTGACAAAAATACATTATATATAACATTGTACACAAGGGAAAATAAGACGAAAATTACCAAAAAAACAAAGAAAATTTAGTCGAGGGTGAATTAAATTTTTTGATTAAGACTCGAGGGTGAATGGCACTGAAATAATTTAAAGAGTGCCCACGGTAGACTCACGAGTCACTAAGGTAAACGCATGGGCCACTACGTTATTACAACAAGTTTAAATGTTTCCATTTTTAACTTGCACAGTAAATTTGACTTGTGGAAAACATCAAACATGTTTGAATTTTTTCACGGGATAACAAGTCTCATGGGTACCTGCCGTTAACGCCACGAGTCGCTAAGTTGCTCGCGCGAGTTCCGACATTCCCGCTACACTGATTGTGCGCGATTACCGCGAGTGAAAACTCGGGGTCACTCGTGGGTCAACTCGCACAGTGAGACAGGGGCTTAAGCATGGAGTACAAGCACTTTGGATTTATCAAAGTGGAATGGAATGGTATGCCTTTTTGTTGGTTGTGTGGCAGTGGTTGGGTTTGTTTGGGCCTCTGGTTGGACAAGAGACATGCTGATTGTATTTTGAACTAAATTCCACCAGACAATTTAGTCTCCTTTATAACAACAACGCACCATTTTTATGGTCTGGTCGTAATAGCCACGTGTTACTGAAGCCCAAATGTTTCAACTATGCAACATGCATAACATCAATTTCCGAGTGTGTTGAAGTTAAAATAAAAGCATACTGTTACACCGAGGAAACTACTTTGGAAGATAGTGGTTTCTGGAACAACATTGTTGGGCACGCTGCTGTTTTAGCTGTCCTAACACAGAACATTTTAAACCAGCAAGACACTGCAATAGACAATTTCAAGTGACCTATTTTTAGATTGTTTTACTTTTAAATTGGTACTTAACTCCTTTCATTCTTTTTGATCTTTGCCAAGGAAAATGATGAATGCCATATTCCAGTTACGTTGTCGGCTGCACATCATGATTCATATCATGGTGCAATTTTAAAGATGTTTTGTAACAATTTGTCTCACATTTGCAGTGCAATTGTAATGTCAGAGTGAAGTGTTTCATCTATGCAGAGATGCCACACAGTCATCACACAAACACAGCCCAAATCAGGATCAAAATTCCCTGGTTGAAGCAGTTGGGAATGGAATGGAATTAACTCTGCACAATTGTGCAGCTGGTGCAAAGTATGGAAAGCAGAGCAACAGGCAAAACTTGCAACTGCAATCACTTTCTTTGACCTGTCATGGCGAAGGAGGAAAACAAAAATGTGAAGTGAGCAAATAACTCATAAGCCAAGCTTGGCTTGGTGACATTTTACAAAATCACATTGCTAATGAAACATTTTAAGATGAGATTGTTTGCATTTACACACCGTTGTAAAGTCCTAGGATATCCCAAAGTGCTCTATAATAAATTATCATTTTAAAGTGGAGTCACCAATGTGATGAGCATGGTATCTAATTTTAGCATAATTATTAGGTGAATGAATGAGGAATACTACACAAGTCTACATAGTAATACTGGTTGGGACACGTAGACTGACCACCGAGCTTGGAAAATAGTGCAGTGTCAAGACACAGGAAATAAGTTTATCACATATGCAAGACATAATTTAGTGATAAAAATAAATAAAATTGCAACTGAACTGCTGTCCTTTAACAAAAATGTAAACGTGTACAGTGGTGGTGGGAGGTAAGTGAATTGATGAGGCCATTTCTTTATAGAGATACCACTTTAGGCTAGAGTGCAAATACAGCAGATCCTGAAAAAATGAAATAAATACAAAAGTCCTAAAAACACTCAGTCACAGGTCACTCCAATAAAGGTAAACAGGTCACACCAATAAAGGAAGAATCCTGTCCTTAGTTTTTGAGGCAAGATGTCACCTTCACAAAACCATGCAGACTTTGGCCAGTTTTATCATGAACTTCTAAGTACTCTGAAATCTATTAAAATGGACTCTAAAATGTTACCAACCAAGTCAGTCTGAAGAAGTCTTGACCCGAAACGTCAGCCCATTCCTTCTGTCCAGAGATGTTGCCTGTCCCACTGAGTTCTTTTGTATCTTATCCCTCTCATTGATGGATAGACCACAATATATAGTAGCAACTCACATTTACAAGAGCTGATGTATACATACAAAATACAAACAGAAAATGCTGGAATTACTGAAGTTAGGCAGCTCCTGTGGAAAAAGAAATGGTCAATGCATCTAATGCAGGACCCCACATATAAGTGAGGAAAAAAAAATAGCAGAGGTGGTGTTGGGGTGGGATAGAATAACAGGAATCTCTCAGGTAGAGCAAGACCAGGTATAAATGGCCAGTTCTGTCACAAAGTTCTAAATTCTCTAATTTAGTAGAGTCCAGAAGGCTGCAATGTGCCCAGACAGAAGACAAGGTAAAGATCCCAGAAGACCAGAGATAGAAACACAAGAGAGGAAATGAGATGGTGAATTACAGTGGCAGGCAACCAAATGTTCAGTACAGGAGATTGGAGGTAGTGAAAGTGAATTGCTGCTTCACCTGGAAAGAGTAGTTGGGACCTTGAATGTTAAAAAAATAAGAGGTGAAAATGGAGGTGCTGCATCTCCTGTAGTTGCATGAAAAAATGTAATAAGATGGGGTGCAGCAGGTGACAAGGGAAAGGCAAACAAGAAAGTAACCAAGGAAGCAAACTCTTTGAAATCCTGAAAGTGTAGGATAGAAAAGATCCGCTCTAAGATCTTCGGTTATGACTACGGGGAATCTGTTCTTGAGACAGCTGATGTACAGGAAAGGGAAACAATCTACTTTTGTGTTGTGCACTGTGGTAGAGGGGAAGTTACAGTTCTGGAAGAAGGAAGATATTCCAGAGACATCTATGGGGAACATCCCATCACCAGAGCAAATGGAACAGAGATGAGGGAACTAGGAAAATGGAATGATGTCCTATAAGAGGCAGAATGGTAAGTATTATATAGACCAGTGCTTCTTAAATGGTGAATGGATCATTCAAGGGTGAATGAAATAATTTGGGGTGAATGAAACTGGAGGGGTGAATGACTTAATGTATTCAGATATTTATACACAAGGAAGAATAAAATGAAAATTACCAAAAAACATAATAAAATTTAGTCGAGGGTGAATGAAATTTTGTGATAAAGACTCAAGGGTGAATGACACTGAAATAGTTTAAGAAGCACTGATCTAGATAATACTTATCATTCTGTCTCTTATAGGACATCATTCCATTTTCCTAGTTCCCTCATCTCTGTTGCATTTGCTCTGATGATGGGATGGCCACAGAAGAAGCAACAGTGTGTGTGTGTGTGTGTGTGTGTGTGTGTGCGCACACACACACACACACAAGCCAATCTGGTTAATTCCTATCTTCTTCCAAACGCTAGGCCACAGCCTTCCCATTTTCACACATCCTACTGACATTTCCTCCCTGGTGGCGATATACATCTTCCCGTCGCATTTCCACCTATATTTCCCGTTATTAATCGTTGAAATTTTAAAAACAGCCAAAACCGCCTTCTCACAGACAGCTTCCAGGCTTCTCACAGTGATGATGATCACAGTGCACCAATCACAATGGACTCAAAATGGCTGCGGAATGCCACAATGGCATCACAATGGGACGTTACCAACGGTAATGAGGTTGCTGCCCCTCTACCAATATCTGAAGGGGCTGCTCATCAAGTTCTGGTTGCATTTTGGTCCCACAATCCTGATGTTTGGGCACAAGGCACGGAGTGCGGAGAACCGATCGGGGGGGGGGGGGGGGGGGGGGGGGAGGGGAGACACTCTCATCGCCCCCACCCCGGGGTGAACACCAATGCCGCACATCCCCCCCCCTCCCCGCGTTGTGAGGTGAGTGCCCACTATTCATGCACAAGGTGATTAAAAAGTTTTAATGTTAAGTTATACCCTGGCTTTAACATTTCATGGGATTCAACATTAAATGATTAAATTAAAAAACATTTTTTTTTAAATCTTATAGCCACCGAGCACTGGATGCTAATTATTAGCAAGCAAATAAAGCACTGTTGTATAAGTGGATGATCATTTTATCAGGTAACCTACGTACTATTCTGTTGCTGAAGTGCAATTGTGATTAAACCTGCTTGACTCTTTCAAGTCACAAACTAATTAATGGTTAAAGTTACAAACTGCAGTAATTAAATACTAACAGTTTGGAATTGTTATTCAATCACTCCTCCCACCTTGGCCCTTGAGTAGTGGGGCTGGGTTCCCACAGAAGTTTGCTGGGATCAGGGTCAATTGGGCAGGTTATCATCAACATTTATATCCTGTGCATGAGGGGCAGAAATAGAACATTATTTCCCTATTATCTCAAATTATTCAAAACACAAGTCTTATTTGACCTGTTCATATGTTAACATTACATTTGGAGCTTTTGTAAAGCATTTTTTTCCCTTTATATGAAACCATTAGTTGCAGAACCAATTTGCTAATTACATTATGGATTAATTAAATACAACACAAAAACAATTAAGCATTGTGAAAAAGTGTAATGGTGAAAATATATAGATCAAATCAAAGTTCAACCATATTCACGTTAATATATGCATGGAGTGTTTACTAATCAAATCTCAAATTAATTGACATATCAGGTTAAGAAGAATCCGATTGGTGAATTTACATGTTATAATTTTAAACCGGTTGGCAAAAACAGCTAATGTTTTAAACACAGACCAGCAGATGTAGAGAAAGGTTAATATAAAATAAAAATGTGATGACATTATTCTGCAAAGCTGCTTTATAAATATATGAAAGTTTATGAAATATCTTTCAGATCTTTATGACAGTATACATTGAGAAAGAGGATAGCTATACCATTCAAATACATAAATAATGTGGGGAGATTATGAAATGAAAATTAGATATTTTAAAAATAGAACAGTGATGTGCTTTAAGGCATTTAAAACTTTCTTGGAGGATTCAATGTCCACTGTGGCTTCACATCTTTCCTCGGATGTGCTAACATAAATTAAATATGATTAATTAAATTGTATATTATTAAAGCTTAGCACCCCATTGTTAACAAACCAGTCTTACCTACAGGTAAAGGTTAGAAATTGAGGGAATTAAGGGAATCAAGGGATATGTGGTTAGTACAAGGAATGGCACCGAGATGAAAGACAAACCATGATCTTATTGAATGATCTTATTGCAATGATAGCATGGGTACAAGGAACTCAAATGGCTTATTCCTGCCTCTTATTTATTTTTAATAATAAATAGAGGCTGAAAAAAAATCATTTGAGTTCCATGTAGAGCGCCTAGGGAGAAATGTTTGGGGGGGGGGGAGAGGGAGAGAGAGGAAGAGGTGATGAGAGGAAGATAGAAAGAGGAATTGGCGAACTATGGACATTACTGTTTGCTCTTCCAGCCTCCACTAAATACATGTTTCTTCCACTATTTCCAACCCATCCTTGAATAGTAGGGACTTATCACTGAAGAGCATATAATCAATTATGATTATACTATGTCTATACTAGATCATTGAAAGAGCATGCAACATTCCTCCCCGTACTTGAAAAGCATGGGTAGGGCATGTTAATTTGGGAGTATTTTTAAAAAAAACCTAAGTTTTTGTTTAATTCAATCATCTCAGTTCAGAGTAATTACATCTTCAACAGAGTAGAAAGTAGAGGTCAATGTCATAAATACAATCCACACAATCTTAATTTTTTTTCCCCAAAGGCATGCCAGTGGGACAAGTGCTTTATAAAAAACTGTACAACGCAACAGTTTTACATGCATAACTTTACACTCAAAGGGAATTTGAAAAGATCAAGGATTTGCAGGGCATGAAATATCTTCCACATGCCCCACAGAGCACCAGATAAGGGGGAAAAAGGTGATAAATGCAAAATGTGATCCAGGTACCAGCAAATGCACATGCTAAAGATCTATTTCATGTCCCCCACACTCCACTCCAGGTTTTCTGCTTCCCCATAATCCGAAGTTTAAATGCGGATACAAGTCATTTGCATGACTTTTGTCAAGCTATCAACACTATCCATGTGCCTTTCCAACTAACTTTTAAATGTTGCATTGCACCTGCTTTAATTACTTTCTCAGGCTGTTTATACCCACTACACGATAAGGAAAAATTTGCCCCTTGGGTCTCTTTTAAAAGATTCCCCTTGGGGGACCGGGCTTCCCGTGTGACAGGGGCCCAACGGGTCCCACTTAGTCTAGTCTCCATTAAACTTTCCCCTCTCACCTTGTTGCTATGACCTCTAATGTTGGATATTTCCACCCTGGGAAGAGGTTCTGACTGTCTCCACCACTGATTTTATACACTTCTATCAAGTCTTCCCTCAAGCTCCAATGTTCCAGAGAAAACAACCCAAGTCTGTCCAACTCTCCCTGTAGCTGAAACCCTTGAATCCAGGCAACATTCTGGTAAACCTCCTCTGGCTATGCAAACAGATCAGAAGCTTGGTATCGTGTGGAATATTCACTGCTTTGCTGAATAGATGCTTAAGAAGCTTGGCACCAAAACACTTCAATTAATTAGTACTCCATCAATATTAATTCCTTCCACCAGCAGTGTGTCACCTGTGGTTTACCATCTCAATGCACCTCTCAAACATGCAACTTCTACCACTTACTACAAGGGTGGGAACACCACAGGTAACGGATTAACCTCAAAGTCACATACCATTCGGACTTGGAAATAAATCACTAGTTCTTAATCCATGCGCCCAAATCCTTGAACTCTGAATCCAACAGTACTGTGGAAGTACCATCATTAACAGGATCACAGAAGTTCAAGTCCATGGTACAACACAACCTTCTTGATGTAGGCAATAAATTATAGCCTGCCAACAATGCCCAGATCATGGAAAAACAAGTAAAATTAAATAATATATATTCATTGTCTTATCCTCAATTTAGAATAAAGTCATAAGGAAGATCAAATTTGTGTTATTGAATTTTGGAATAACAAGGGGCAATCTACCTGGAGCAGAATATTCTTAGGGGCTCAGAGCGATGCTGGGAGGACGTTTCCTCTCATACACTAAAACGCATAGCCTCCAGATGAGGACATTTTTATTTTGCATTGCAAGTTTTTCTAATTTCTTCCCCAGTGGGGGTTGAATATTTAGTCAAAGCCAAGCAAGACATTTCAATCAATCAAGTAAATAAGGATTATTGAGGAAAGGAAGGAAAGTGAACCCAAGCAACGATAGATCAGTCATAATCTTATTGAAAAGTGGAGTATGCAAAACTACATAGTTCTGCTCAGGTTTGCCGTGTTGAATGATGGATTCTAGTCAGGGGTGGTGTGTTACATTATCAATACTTTCTGCTGGCAAGATGAAACAGTGTGTTTAAATTTCATTGATACAATCTGCCGATTGCACCTGGATAACCAAATCTGGAGGAAAAAATGCTTTTAAAATAGCAGGTTAAAATGCATTCGTTAAAATCATCCCAACTGCTGGCATAAATCTAGTAACTTTTTTTTCAGCTGAAGACAACAGCTAGGAATAACTATTCACTCCAACCACTAGTTTTTAAGAGCATATGAAAATCCTGCCTTCCTCACTTAAAATACTTAAGTTTATAGGTGTGATCCTGCAAAAAATACAATTTTTAATACCTTTCAAATATTACTGCTATCAAGTTTATTTGGATTTAATGGATGAGATGAAAAGTTAATTGGCTTGAAACCCAAAACAAAACAGTGTAAATCTTTTGAATGTAAATGTAATTTTTTTTCTCTGGTGCTAGGTTTATGCCGTTAAGTTATAATTTTTAAATAGTTCAAATCAGCAATTTCTAGTGAGTCTAACTGGAATGCGCTCTATGATCTATTATAGGAATTTGCATAATAATTAAAACTTTATAAATAACAGTTGTATTTACCATTGCAGGCTTCTTGCCCAAGGTGGGAATGAGAAACAAGTACATTCCTTCAATAAGAATACACCTATTGATCTCTGCTGGGTTTATATTTGCTGTGAATTCCATGTAATAGTCATCCACAAGCAAGTTGTCATTGTTTCACCTTTTTGCAGCAAATTAAAATCATATACTACCCAACTCCAACCTACTTGCAGCTACACTCAATATGCCTTGACTTTCCAGGACCAGTTTCAAATAAAAATTCAAAGACCAAGAATCAATCAAGTGAACAGTTCATGAACACATTTAATATACTGGGATTCTATCGCAGAGACCTCAGCACCTATGCTATTTATTCACTGTTATGTTTTGTGTATCTATCCAGATCATGAGCTCTCACTCCAAACATCTAGCTGATTTCCATCATGCACATAATCACCAGAACTATAAAATCTACACTGATTCATTAATTAATCATGCCAGACAATATTGTTTCCCCAGATATATGCCATGATATAATTATCTGGAGAATATCTGTATCACAATTAACCTAATTATCTCCAGCCACAAAGATGTAATGATTCTTTCATCAAATCCCAAGAACTCTCAAAAACCTTTCTGGAAATGCACATAATAGTAGAGGATCAGGAAGTCATGTGGGGAAAAATCCATGATCCAGAATAAAGTTTATCATTAACCTCCAGCAAAGCTACTTGCGAATGTCTTGCCATGGAAATTGTAAGAGGACTCCAAATTGGATTCAAACAAGGTGGCAGCTAAGAGTACAAATAGTTTTGCAGGATACAACTGTGGTAAAAATAATCAAGTTTTGTATCTCTTCCCACTATAAATTTAATGGCAACATCACCGAGATAAATTTCCTGTCCTCAAACAAATTACAACAGTTCCTTCAAACCATTTGTATAAAAGAAGCAACCTACAATGTATACAAGTGCTGTCCTCACTTAATGCCAAACTTCCCAATTTACTCAACAGAAACAGATAATTATCTTAACGTAGTGAAGTATCACAAAATTGGAAATAGACGAGTGGTACACCTCCATTTGATTTTTAAAACATTTGAATGTAACATTTTAGTTAAAATGTTTATGATTTATGCAAGAAAGAAATTTTGGAATAAAGGGGTCTATCAAATGGTGATCAAAGTTAAAAAATCTGAAATTACTCTGAATTTTCATCCTTTTCTTGTTAAGAAGTATTTTAAACACAAAACAATAATTACAAAACTCAGTTAATATTATACGGTATTCAAAGGCATTTCAGAGAGTGAAAAAATACAGTAAGCCACAAAATGATTAGGCAATTATTTAAAAGCACATCAGAATTATTGGGGTTAAGAAGCAATCTTTGATATTTTTTCTAGGATCCCTGTTCAAACCATGTCACTGAACAATTGGAGACTAAGTATTGAACTTACTTTCCAAATTAACGATTTAGAAAATATGCGCAAAATTTCTGTTCTAAATTCTTAGATTTTAATTAGCTAAATGGAAACACTTAAATATATATATATTTTATGAGAAGAAACATAGTTTTGATCATCAGAAAGACTATTAGCAGTCCTTGAATCAAAAGGAATACTAAAATGCCATGCATATTTCTTCTGCTGTGAACCATGCATTTTGCAATTACACAACCAGTGGTTAAATGTTTGCTTCAAGCTTTTAGTACCAATGAATAATGTGCATGCAGGGTGCATCTGCTGTCAATAAAATAAAATGAAACATTCATTGAACATTCTCCCACCTATGAGAAAAATAACTTGAGCTCTGCCCCCACCATGCCTTTGTTCTGCTGCTCCCTACCACCCCCAAACACCCTTCTCTACCCTAACTTGTGAATTTGTACATGTATCGGCACGTATAATGCAATGGGCCATCTTATTCCAGTCTGCCCATTAAATATTTCACCATGAGAAATCTTCCGATTCAACTAATTAATTGCAAACCCTAATAGTGTTCAGGAGAAAGCAAAGGTGTACAAATCCCTTCTGATTACTGGCGTAAGGGCCGTGACAAGACCAGCTGCAACCCCTCCAGAACTCCCTGTCCCCATTCAAGAAACAAGTGACCTACCAGCTAACAAAAGAGTGAAGGTATCATTACGACCGCCGGCTTCCATTTGGGAAAAGTTCATCATCATAAAATTAGCACAATCAGCACACCGCAACAGCATTGAAACCCAAATAGGAATGACCTCAAATGCAATTTCTTTGAAATGGTTAACACAATCCTTCAACAACTGGTGTCGCAGACCAGTGGAGTGATACCTCTGCTTCAATGATTACCGCAGTGGCTTACAATTTTTAGTAGACATACATAGAATTATTTAAATGTTCTGAGGCAATTTAGAAAGAAACAAGTGAACAGGACACAAATTAAGTTGGACCTTTCAAAAAGCAATGTCACATCTTTCCATTGTTCACTACTTGAGAATTACAGTTCTCACCTACTCAGGCAGGAAATAAAAAACAGCAACCAATACTCTGAAAACCTTTTTCAAAGCTGAGCTGGGAATTGAAAGGTATATTCTAGCTCATGAAAAAGTAATACATTTCCTCTCTTAAATGCTTGTCATTCAATGAAGATGAGGTTTGCCGAATAAAGGTATTTGTAATTTTGAATTTTAAAAGTATGCATAAGGCCTGCTTTCAGTACATCAAGCAAGTTACCATTCACTTTAGCTTGCCACATAAATGAAATGCCCTCCTTCCAAGCTCTGCACTAAATAAACCTTTGTCTTCTGTGTGAAAGCAACCTCCAAGCCCAGATTGGTGCAATCAGCAATACTGTGAACTATATATCATGGTCTTGCTCAAGAAAGAGTGACAACCAACTGTACCAAATTATCAATGTACAAGGTTTCTGACCTTAAAACAAGAGCATAGTGAATAACTGATCAGAAAAAATTCCGAAAAGATCCGTGTCAATTTGTACAGAAGAAGAATTTAGTTATTTGATTAGGATCAGATACAACTGCTGAATACATACAATCTAATTTTAAAAGTTTAGATATGAAGATAATTTGAACATTCTAATTGATCCATTTTAAAAGATGGGGTAGTGAAGGAAGAAATGCAGTGTTTCAAATCAAATTGGCATGTTAGACTGATCACAATACCATTTGTTCCAACACTGATCTTTTGGGGTAGTTCAATTTGATTTGCACAAATATCTGTTTACATTTTCACTATTTCATTTAACCAATTCTGTAACAGCACCATAACTAACTGTACACATTCTTTCTAAACTAATAATCCTTGAATCCATGAAAAAAAATTGTTTTAAAGTGACATTTATCAAAATTCCTCAATGCAGCATGAACTTTTTTGTGCACACGAGTCACGTTTTCGTCTCTTTGGTCATAGAGTGAAGAAATATTGGGTTTTTAAAAAGGATCTTAATCACAGAGAATTACGCCACACTTCCACTGTGCTGCAGTCCTATAACACTTTATTTACTTTTTGGCAATTGATAAAAAGGTTATGTTCATTCATCATCCACCATTTTCAAGAGTATTTATTTCAGTAAACAGTACCTCTTCAAAATTTGTAACTAGAGTATTGCATTTTCAATCATCCTCTGTCCTATTTAGTGACTACAAATTACAGTTTAAGTTGAAGGACATGCAATGGTGTGCTGCCCTGCAGCTAAGATGATAGGCGAGACACATTCTTTCTTTGATGCAAGGTAGACAAAAGTGCTGGAGAAACTCAGCGGGTGCGGCAGTATCTATGGAGCGAAGGAAATATGCAACGTTTCGGACCAAAACCCTTCTTCAGACTGAAGTAGGGTGGGGGGGGGGGGGAAGAAGAAAGGAAGAGGAGGAGCCAGAGGGCTGAGGGAGCTGAGAAGGGGAGGAGACAGCAAGGGCTACTGGAAATTGTAGGTCAATGTTTAAGCCGCTGGGGTGCAGACTGCCCAAGCAGAATATGAGGTGCTGCTCCTCCAATTTCCGGTGGTGCTCACTCTGGCCATGGAGGAGGCCCAGGACAAAAAGGTCAGATTTGGAATGAGAGGGGGAGTTGAAGTGTTGAGCCACAGGGAGATCGGGTTGGTTAATGCGGACCAAGCGGAGGTATTCGGCGAAACGATGGGCAAGCCTACGCGTGGTCTCTCCGATGTAGATCGCTGACATCTAGAGCTGCGGATGCAATAGATGAGGTTGGAGGAGGTTCAGGTGAACCTCTGTCGCACCTGGAACGACTGCTTGGGTCCTTGAATGGAGTCGAGGGGGGAGGCAAAGCGACAAGTGTAGCATCTCCTGCGGTTAAAACTGTCTTCGGAGGGAGGAGAACTTCTTCAAAGTAGGCATACCTTGAGGAGCTATCACAGTGGATTAGATAAAATGTTCAAGAAGGAACTGCAGATGCTGGAAAATCAAAGCTAGACAAAAGTGCTGGAGAAACTCAGCGGGTGCGGCAACATCTATGGAGCGAAGGAAATAAGCAACGTTTAGGGCTAAAACCCTAATTCTTTGATGTAGGTCTACAATTGTTTGGACTAAATAACAGTTTATTCACCTTGCTCTAATGTACAGTATACAATTAGTCCCATCACACCATAGGTTTCATGCTGGTTCAGGTTCAGTGCCCGATGCTATCCAACGAAAGATTAAGCAGAATGATACAATCCAAAACAAAAGTAACTTTCTGCTGCTGCATGCAACAGTTGAGTGAAGGGCCTGTCCAACTTAGGCGATTTCTTTTGGCGACAGCCAGAAAATAGGCTGTCGCCACATGGTAACGGGGTGATGCCTGTATTGTCGTGAGTTGTCTCCTCGAGTGTCGTAACTTTTTTCTTGTCGCCGCTGGATTTTGAAATGTTCAAAACCTTTTGACGACAGTGGGCTTGATGTTGCCTGTCATCTCCCGTCGCAGGTTGCTGCCAGGATGACGTTGGTTGTCTCCGGGTGCTGACTTCGGTGAATTCCATTGGCGACTACCTACGTCAACCGGCGACTGAATTGTCTTCAGTTGTCGCCGACAGGGTCGTTGCTTGTCGCGGGTAGACGTAGGTTGACTTTGGTTGTTGCCTGTGTGGTGGTAGGTTGTTGTAGGTGTGGTCATAGGTGGACGTCCTAAGTCGCGACGATTGGGTCACCGGTTGTCAGTAGCTTGCCGTCGACTAGGTGGTAGGTTGTCGTAGACATTGTTATAGGGGGGTCCAGTCGCCGCTTATTCGGTGACCTGCTACGACTGTGACAGTCGCCGGCAGTCTCCGAAAAAAATCACCTAAGTGGGACTGGCCCTTAATGCAGCAATTTTAGCCTTAAAAAAAAATTGATACCTTAACCATGATTAAATTAACCGTGCTCAAATTAAACCAAAACTGCAATCACATTGCAATGCTGCCAGATTTATTTTTTCATTCTTAAGTCACAAGGTACATTTATTCAGCCGTCATCACAATTGCCATCGTTCGCAGCATCACTACAGAGCAGGACACTCGATTCCTTCCATTCAGTGAAGACTGGAAATAATCAACCGTTGCCCTGACAACTTCTAAATCTAAAGACTACGCTTATTTAAGGCCAGAACATCAAGGATAACCTTTTCCCCTTCAGCACTTCAGAATAATTTTTCAACAGCTGTTGTATTGATATAAGGAAGCATGACACAGTGGGACCTGGTTTACTAGACAACAAACAAGGTCATTTGAATATTGTAATAAAAATCATTATCTTATAAAACATATGTTTTTTTAATATTCTAGTGCCTTTGTTTTGCGTATTCAAAATTCTTGTTAGTAATCTGTTCATTTATATTGTCTTCCAGAGATTCACAATTTACCTGTATGCTAAGCATGTGAATAAATAGATAAATTATGCCAAATATTGGTCTAGTTATGCATTTTTTATTCAAATTGATAATTGTTATACCAATATCTTAAATATTATTTGCCCCAAAGTAGGCAAAACTACTGTTTACATTATGAAACAATTAGTTTCTACCTAGAGACATTTATGCTCAACATCGCCACATACCATAAATACGTTGTAAAATATTATCTCCAATTTACTACACTTGAGCCTAACAAGTTTACAAGGAACGAGGGTTATTAAGCAGCATCCTTCTGTGAAGCCAAACATCTTCTGCAATGTTACCATGACAAATATCGCCAACAGTAACCGTACAGCAGTAACGAGCCAAATTTAGCAGAAATTACAAATCTGAGATATGAGGCGCGTTGTACATTTACTCAGACTATTTTTTAAACTGTATCCCAATTAATTAAATGAACATTAATATAATCGATTGCATTGTTCTTTGTCAGTAACTGTTATTCATCTCGAGCTGGAAGGGCATATTTTCAACGCAGATTTTGCACGAGGGGCCTGATAAATCGCAGAAAACAATCGTGCAGGATGATGTATAGTGTTATTATTTTCACTGAAAAAGCGGATAAACTTTATGGGGTATTGATCAACAACACGAAACACGCCGCAATGTATGTTTTCCACGTGATAATTTCCCTTCTACTGTTATAATAAAACATTTTAAATTAAAGACAATCATTTAATTTGCAGAACATTGTCAATGCGGTCACAGTTTAATTGTAGAAATACCCCATGCGGGGGGAAAAAGTAAACAGTGTCGACCAAATGTGGGAAGTGTTTCGGCACAAAGTGAACCCAAAATCTCGTCCATAGTGCGATTTAAGCCATCTAGTGGACAAAGTCGGAAGAAAATAAACCAACAAACCAATTCCACAACACACATCAACCGGATTCCTACAACTTCTCGAGAAACGGGGATGCGCAATTGGACTCTCAGTAGGTCTCTGGACTACACACCCAGTCAACAGCAACATCTAATTAAATATATTATTACACATAACGGAAGAAATACATGATTTTAATCTCAGGACCGTTTGGGTTTTGAAGGTTTTCAGATGGGTGGGTGGGGTGAGTGAAGGACCGCGGGAATCTTCTGGATTCGGAGGACGGGACAGAAACCCTTTTCTTTTATTTCCAATATCATTTCGTTTCTAGCAGAAAGGTTGAGTATTCGTACACATTAAATACATTGGCCGGCCGCGGTCCTCTTGCTGAACCGAGTGCAGTACCTGATCCGCAGAGTCGATCAGAGTCAGCTTCGAGGAAAGGTCCCGCGATCACAGCGTTCAGCCTGCTCTCTTTCAATGAGGGGACACAACCACCCGCAAGAACGACGGGTTGTCGTCCTGCCCGAGGGGGAGAGGGGGAGGCTGATCTGCTAATGATCTTTTCCCAGTGGGGGAGGATGCGAACAACCTTTTGAGAGGATATGGGGATGGAGGGGAATCTGAACATTTATAGGAGCCGGAGAGGATTACTGGGACGGTTATCCTGGGAGAAAATAAAACATTGTTCAGATGAGAGGTGGGGGGCTGCGTTGATTAAAGGATTGAGGAGGGGGAAGAGAAAAGTATTATCCTAACCTGGGAAGACCTGGATAGCGAAAGGGACTCTCACGATGAGAAGTGGAGATATGTTTTGGGGGCATTTAGCCACTACCTTGAGGGTAGGAGAGTGGAGATGGAGGGAGAATGGGGCGACAGTCCTGGCATTTTTCGGGAGTATGGTGGGATGTAATAAAATGGAGGGAGTTGCGTTAGGGGATGGGGTAGGGAGTACTTCTGACGGTTTGTCAGTGAACATGAACCCTCGAGCAATCGGGAGCTTAACGCTGGTCCTCGCGCGGGCGGTGAACTGACGGACTCTCCGATCTTCAATTTGTCAACAAGCCACAGCTCCCCACTCCTAATCCTCCTCCTCCGCCGCCGCTTCTCTTACCTGACAACCGTCGAGCCGAGCCGCACGTGCACGAGTGGAGAACTCAGTTCCGCACAATCCACACCATGGAACAGCCAGCGCATCCAAAGTGCCGCTGCTGCTCCAACCGGCCTTTACAGCAGCAACACCTCCTCCTTTTCCTGCGGCCAGCAGGCTGGAAACTTTTCACATTCTCCTGCACCTCAACACAACCTGACGACCGATGTTCCGCCCGCTGATTTGCCGCACCTCACATTGGCTGCTTGCTGGCCGTTATTTTCCTTCCATTGGACGTAATCCGTCCTTTAGCTCCACCCATTGGCCGTCCGTTGGCCCTCTCCTCCACCCATTGGCCGTCCGTTGGCCCTCTCCTCCACCCATTGGCCGCCCGTTGGCCCTCTCCTCCACCCATTGGCCGCCCGTTGGCCCTCTCCTCCACCCATTGGCCGCCTGTTGGCCCTCTCCTCCACCCATTGGCCGCCCGTTGGCCCTCTCCTCCACCCATTGGCCGCCCGTTGGCCATCTCCTCCACCCATTGGCCGCCCCTCCGTCCATTGGCTGCCTTCGGCTCTTTCTCTCTCTCTCTCTCTCTCTCTCTTTCTATTCACCGTCCTCTGGCCTTCTACTGTCATTGGTCGCTCTCCGGCTTTTCCCTCACGACATTTGCCATTCACGTTCCGCCCGTGCCCACCCCCACCTGGCGAACGAAACCGTCCTTCAGGCGCGTGACGCCGTCCGTTCCCTTTGTGCAGTTGGACGAGCTGAATCCCGTGGGCAGGAGGGGAGTTGTAGTCAAGTTGTCGTCAAATAGGCATCTCGCCTGTGAAGGACTGCAGCTCCCGGGTGGCAATGCGCTCAACGCACCGTGATCCATTGCATGGCGGCGTTGTCAAGGTTTCGGCTGTGAAGCCTGTGTAAAGAGCCGGTTCTCTCAAAGCCGGTGGACTGGGGGGAGAGATAGCAACTGCCATCCATTTATTAAGAATGAGTAAAGTCGCTGAAGTGGAGACGCTGTTCTCATTGCAGCTGTTAGTAGAGTACGTGGAGGTTGGGCCTGGCACCTGCTCCGAATCCGGCACTTTACTGGCGGTGGCCTTCAGGCTTTTGGACTTTCCGACTCTCCTGGTCTATCAGACCGAACCGGAACGAGCGGAGAGCCTGCGGCGGAGCTGGGAGCGTGGTCGTGAGAGGGAAGGCTCCGGACGGCCGCCAGGCAACACTAATACCCCTTTCGATAAAGGCAAGTCCTGCCTGTTCAAGATGGGGCTGTCGACCCTTCATCGCCATTTGACCAACACACCCTTGTACGTAATGCTGCTCGACGTTTCACAGCGGGTACCCAAGTTAGTGGGAAGTTGTCTGATCTCGATGGCAGGTGCGGTAGAGAACATCAGGGTGGAGGTGGAGGACCGTGGCCTTAACATGCCTTCCAGGCAAGGAAAGAGAGGGTTGTACTCCCTTTATAACCTGATGGGTGTAAAGATTGGCCACATATCTGCAGGATATAGACTCATGAGTTTGGGAGTTGGTTTGCTGCCACATATTCCAGAAAACCAGGTCCAGAAAGCTAAAATGCGGGACACGGACATGTCTCACTTGCCAACTGAACTACGTGCGGCAGACCAAGGGGTGTGTGGGAAGGTCGCAGATGAAGGCACTGGTCCCACTCTACCTAACTCTGAAAAATGCCCCGACCTAGTTCCCGGTGACCAGACTGTTCAGCGGACCGAAGTGCCTGTTAACATTTCTGTGTTTAAGGAGACATGCAACCCGAACAGACAGCCAAAAGAGACACGTGTAAAACACGAGACGAGACAGCACGATCTAGAATTAGAACCAACTGCGGATATCATAGCGGACAATGTTTTTTGTCCGCCTCCCTTGTACTACAGTCAGTCAAAGAATGAACCCAAAGAGAAGCTATCTAAAATCTGGAAATCAGAGGAGCCCGAGGAGTCAGTTCTACTCGATGAGTTCGACTCGGATGAAAGTGATGAATTATTCGATACGAGCCAAAAGTTAAGTAATTCTAGGTTGCCCGAAAGTTGCTTAGAAGCAGCAGCCACGTTAAAGACACAAATTCCAAAGAACCCAGCTAGTCTTGATGCAAGTAATACAATCAGACAGTTGCCTCTGCTTAATGCGCTTTTGCTAGAGCTTTCTTTACTACACCATGACCAATTACCTGAGCGGATTCCTCTGTCTGTACACCCTCAACTTGCTTGGCTTTACAGTGGTTTAAAGAATGATTTGCCCGAATTACATAAACCGACCATATTGGCATCACAGCACCCTAAATCTGCCAAACCAGATTTTAAGCAACAGAAGGAAATTCAAAAACAACATACATCCTCCAGAATCTTTGATAAAGAAAATAACCCGAAGAGCGGGAACGCACAAAAAAAATCGGGACATCCCCAAAGAAAGCTTATGTATGGATTAACAAACACATTGCGGTTAAGGCTCCGACAAATAAATCCAGAGATGTTGAGACTGCATGAACAGAAAGAGTTGTACAGAAGAAGACGAATGGAACATCTGAAAGAGAAGACCGTGCGAAAACGTCATGAAGCCAAAGGTGAAAGGGATTCTTCAAATCTTCAAAAAGATCAACATCTTTCTGGTGACAAATGTAAAGAAAATATTGAAACATTGATTCGAAGCAGCATTGAACCTGATTCAACTCATTCTTCAAAAGTTCCAAGCATTGGTAAACTTTCAGTGAATAAGAACTTTGAAGCAACTTTGGGTCCTGAACGTGCCACAACTGCCGTTCAACCGCTGGGACCATTAAATTACTGTATGGAGGTTGCGGATTTAACGATTGCTAATGACAACGATCTTTATCGAAAAGATGTAAAAATCAGAATGCCTGAAATATTCAATTACGATTCTGACCCCAGTGTTAATGAGACTTGTAATGTAGCAGTGGATTTTCTGCAAACTCCAAATATGAATCCTGTTTTTACTAGTGATCCAACACCAGCTGAAGACATTGATGCTCCGATTTCTTATACCAGCTGTGATGAACCGAAGTATTCAGAAGATTTTACCAGTCCTGAACCGGTGGGCAACTCAGAAGATTTTACCAGTCCTGAACCTGTGGGCAACTCTGAAGATTTTACCAGTCCTGATCCTACCAGTAAATTTGCAGATACTTTAGGCAGCAGTACAGAACCTGCAGCCATTAGGGTGAAATATAAATATTATAACAGTGAATTGGACTCCAGCCTTTCCAAATATTCTAGTGACAATCAGGGGACAGCTCAAAGCGAGACAGAAGATGAATCAGTCTCACTACCCACACCATCCAAGCAATTTCCAATTCGGACTTTAAATGGTATAAACCTTGTAAAAAGTCATCATGAGAGAATGACATTGTCTTCAACAACCTCAAATTTATCCAATGGAGCAACCAGCTCAACTGAGGTTAATGAGCTGATAAAAATACTAACCCCATCAAACAAAGAAGAATTTGAGAATCAACTTAAATCAAGTGTTCAGTGGAGTTCTAGATCAGACATCAATCCAGGTAGCACTGAGGTCCCCCAACATTCAAATTCAAGGAATGGTCACAGTTCATTGGAAGAGAGCCAATCTTTGGGGACATCACAGGTGAGCTCTTATGTACCATCTAGCGTGTCTGACCTTCTCTGCAGTGGACTTGAAATTAATACAACGGATACTCGAGCAGATGAATTGGAAAGAACAGGAATTATTAACAATTGCAGACACATTTCTGAACTAGTAGCCAACAAACTTCCTGGATATACGTTATAAACTGTCACAAGTTCTTGAACTTTCCACTATTTTACTGTAGGTTCGGCAATATAAAATAATGTTGTAACTCATTACATTTCTATTGCCCTACAACATTTTATTTGCAAAATATGCAACTTATCATATGTGACAAAATTGGTATGAGAAAGATAAGCAATTTTAGAACATATCTTATCAAATTCTGATTCTCAAAAGAGTACCTTGACATACTCTCCTTAAATGTCTTTCCACCATTGTCTACTATGACTTTTTTCTTATTCTAATTACTCAATTGATATTTCTCTTTCCAACTTGAATCTTTGTTTCCCTGATATCCAACATAGTCCCCTTCACTTCCTCTTCTACTTGTTGCTCTTTACAAACATGAATTATTAGATCAGGTTCTAAATGAATGCTAAAGAGCCTTTCATGAATGCTAAAGGCTGTTTGCCTTTCAACATTTTTCATGAGTCTGCAATTGCTTATGTTGTAAAATGGTTGACAACCACCCTGTGATGTTGTAAAAGCTTGCAACCAAACTTTGGAGAAAAGAAAGATAGTGTTTGCACACCCTTCATAAATTTTCTTCAACTCTATTGCTCTCTTCTGCCTTTAATTCAGCCAAATCAAACCTTGCATTCAATTTGATATAGGGGCCCTTAATGTTATCATTACAGATTCTCTATTTCCAGTACTTTCCTCTGCTCCTAGCACGGTTTATCTGGTAGTCCTGGATTCATCTTCTATTCCTTTACCAAGCTTCCAGAATAACCCTGGCTTTAAGACCGTCAGTTTTGAACACCATATTTTTCTGATGCCATCTTGGACAATGATCCCCATCTTCATTCCAACGTGGGATGTGCCCCCTAAGTCACAGGTATTATGTACTCCTCCATTACACTTCCTTTGCTAAATGTTTAATTGGTAATCTCCACTAAAAGTGGAACATGATGTTGCCCAGTTTAACTTCAATATTGGGGCAGAGATAAAAAAAAACATAGACAAAATCATTTTTTGAAGGTAACATGAAATAAACACTGAAAATAATATTTCTTTTTTGATTTTTGTATCTATAACTAAAACTGATCTTGTTATCTTCCAGTTTGTGTGGTTTTTTATTTGCACAAAAACGGTACACTATCGCGCTACGATTTTTCGCCACCCTACTCAGCTTTTTCCTGTGCTGCAAGTGCAACAAGTTTTATTCCGATCAATGGTATATATAAAAAGTTATTAAGGTTTAAAAATCTTAGAAACCACGCATGCACAGATTGGTCTCTTCTCCTGTTAGTCACCGCCATGGCTGAGAGGGAGATGCCCCTTCCTGCACCATCTCCGCACTGATTGACTGCGTCTGCTGTCAGTCACCGGCGGCTACTGCCCGGCCACAGGCACAGCCTAGATCTTTGGCCACTGCCACAGCCGCCGGAGGACGCAGCCCGCAGGAAGGAGAATATTCCAATACATGACTAAAGCTCTGATCTTGTTATCTTCCAGTTGCGCGGTCTTTCTATTTGCGCAAAAAACGGTATGCGATAACGCTACGATTTTTCGCCAGCTTACTCACCGTTCTCTTCTGCTGCGAGTGCAACAAGTTTTGTTCCGATTGATGGTATATTTTAAAAGTTATTAAGGTTTAAAAATCTTAGAAACCATGCATGCGCAGATTGGTCTCTCCTGTCCGTCGCTGCCATGGCTGGAACGGCGACGCCCCTTTCTGCACGATCTCCGCACTGATTGACAGCGTCTGCTGTCAGTCACCGGCGGCGCCCTCCCTGCCCGGCCACAGGCACAGCCTACATCTTTGGCCACCGCCGGAGGACGCAGCCCGCAGCAAGGAGAATATTCCAATACATGACTAAAGCTCTGACCTTGTTATCTTCCGGTTTGCGCGGTCTTTCTATTTGCGCAAAAACGGTATGCAATAGCGCTACGATTTTTTACCAGCTTACCGTTCTCATCTGCTGCGAGTGCACCAAGTTTCGTTCCCATCTGTGGTCTAATGTAAAAGTTAGCGAGCTTTAAAAATCCTAAAAAACACGTGTGCGCAGATAGAAACATAGAAAAATAGGTGCAGGAGTAGGCCATTCGGCCCTTCGAGTCTGCACCGCCATTTAATGTGATTATGGCTGATCATCCAACTCAGTATCCCGTACCTGCCTTCTCTCCATACCCCCTGATCCCTTTAGCCACAAGTGCCACATCTAACGCCCTCTTAAATATAGCCAATGAACTGGCCTCAACTACCTTCTGTGGCAGAGAATTCCAGAGACTCACCACTCTCTGTGTAAAGAATGTTTTCCTCATCTCGGTCCTAAAGGAATTCCCCCTTATCCTTAGACTGTGACCCCTTGTTCTGGACTCCCCCAACATCGGGAACATTCTTCCAGATCGATCTCACCTGCCAGACAGCGCCATGTGGAGTGGTCTCTTCTGTCACTCCATGGGACGGTCCACCATCGTATCTTTACTGGAGGTGAAGGAGGCTCTGGATGGCTGGTGGAGGTCCCCAACCAGACACAATTTTTGGAGGGACCGGAAGCAGCCCAGCCCAGCGCATAGATGTCGCCAAAAGGAAAACGGAGACTCTGACCCCAGCGGAGGAGAGTGTCTAATGACTAGCGCCCGCTGTGAGTCCACATCGCACCGTCAGCTAAAAGTCAAAGTCAAAAGAGTTTATTGTCATGTGTCCCTGACAGGACAATGACATTCTTTCTTTGCATAGCACAACAGAACATAGTAGGCATTGACTACAATTATATATGTAAATACACACATGAATGAATAAATTGATAAAGTGCAAATAACAGATGGAGGGGTATTAATGTTCAGAGTTTTGTCCGAGCCAAGTTTAATAGCCTGATGGCTGTGGGGAAGTAGCTATTCCTGAACCAGGTCGTTGCAGTCTTCAGGCTCCTGTACCTTCTACCTGAAGATAGCAGGGAGATGAGTGTGTGGCCAGGGTGGTGTGGGTCCTTGATGATGCTGCCAGTCTTTTTGAGGCAGCGACTGTGGTAGATTCCCTTGATGGAAGGAAGGTCAGAGCCGATGATGGACTGGGCAGTGTTTACTATTTTTTGTAGTCTTCCTCTCCAGGGCGCTCAAGTTGCCGAAGCAAGCCACAATGCAACCGGTCAGCAAGCTTTCTACTGTGTACCTGTAGATGTTAGAGAGAGTCCGCCTTGACAGACCGACTCTTCATAATCTTCTCAGGAAGTAGAGGCGCTGATGAGCTTTCTTAATAATTGCATCTGTGGTCTCGGACCAGGAAAGATCTTCACACGCCCAGGTATTTGAAGCTCTTGACTCTTTCAACCATCGATCCGTTGATATAAACAGGACTGTGGGTCCCCATCCTACTCCTTCCAAAGTCCACAATCAGTTCCTTGGTTTTGCTGGTGTTGAGGACCAGGTTGTTGTGCTGGCACCATATGGACAGCTCGATCTCTCTTCTATACTCTGACTCATCCCCATCAGCGATACGTCCCACAACAGTGGTGTCATCAGCGAACGTTGTGATGGAGTTAGCGCTATGACCGGCTACGCAGTCATGAGCATAGAGTGAGTACAGCAGGGGGCTGAGCACGCAGCCCTGAAAGTGCTCCCGTGCTGATTGTTATCGAGTCTGACATATTTCCACCAATACGAACAGACTGTGATCTGTGAATGAGGAAGTCGAGGATCCAATTGCAGAGGGATGCACAGAGACCCAGTTCTGCGAGTTGGGTAACCAGCTTGGAGGGGATGATTGTATTAAATGCCAGGCTGTAGTCAATGAATAACAGCCTGACATATGAGTTTTTGTTGTCCAAGTGGTCCAGAGCGGAGTGGAGGGCCAGCGAGATCGCGTCCACTGTTGATCTGTTGTGGCGGTAAGCGAACTGCAGTGGGTCCAGGTTTTTGTCGAGGTAGGAGTTGATTTTTGCCATGATCAACCTCTCAAAGCACTTCATCACCACAGGCGTTAGTGCCACTGGTCGATAGTCATTGAGGCATGTCACCTTGCTCTTCTTGGGCACCGGTATTATTGATGCCCTTTTGAAGCAGGTGGGAACCTCAGACCTCAGAAGTGACAGGTTGAAAATGTCCGTAAAAAGTCCAGCCAGTTGGTCCGCACAGGTTTTTAGAACACGACCAGGTATTCCATCAGGTCCAGACGCTTTTCGAGGGTTCACCCCTCTGAAGGATTTCCTGACGTTGGCCTCTGTGACTGAGACTGAAATACCATCACAGAGAATAGGGGCTCGGGAAGGCACATCGGTGTTCTCCCTATCAAAAATGTGCGTAAAACGCATTGAGCTCATCAGGGAGTGATGTATCGCCGACATCCAAGCTGCCTCCTGGTTTCGCCTTGTAGGAGGTGATTGCATTCAGTTCCCGCCACAGCTGCCAAACATCTGTCACATCCTCCAGCTTGGAGCAGAACTCCCTTTTGGCCTTTTTGATGGCCTTACCAAGGTCGTATCTGGACTTTGTGTAGACCACTGTATCATCAGACATGAATGCCCAGTGTCTGGTCTTCAGAAGAGTGTGGATCTCACAGTTCATCCAAGGTTTCTGATTGGGAAACACTCGGAAGGTTTTGGTGGGGATGCAGTCCTCCACACATTTCTTTATGTAGTCTGTAACGACTGTGGCGTATTCATTCAAGTCAGTTGCCGAGTCCTTGAACATTGCCCAGTCTACAGACTCCAAACAGTCCTGCAGTTGTTCCTCTTCCTCCCCCCCCCCCCCCCCACCGACCAGCTCTGTACTGTCCTCACCTCTGGGGGTGCGCTCTTTAATTGCTGCCTGTAGGAAGAAGCACCGCGGTATGGTCGGATTTACCGAAGTGAGGCAGAGGGATAGAGCGGTTGGCATTCTTGATGGTGGTGTAGCAGTGGTCGAGGGTGGTTGGTCCTCTGGTGCAACAGGAGACATGTTGGTGGAAGTTGGGGAGTGATTTCTTTAGGTTTGCCTTATTGAAGTCCCCAGCAATGATGGTAAATGCCTCGGGGTAAGACGTCTGGTGTTTGTTGACCACTGCGTGCAGCTCCTCCAGTGCCAGACGAACGTCTGCCTGGGGTGCGATGTAGACCGCAGTCAGGATAATGAAGGTGAATTCCCTCGGAAGGTAGAAAGGATGGCACTTCACCGCCAGATGTTCGAGGTGTGGAGAGCAGGAGTTGGACAGGACTGCCACGTCTGAGCACCACGCAGAGTTGACCATGATGCAGACGCCCCCTCCTCTCCCTTTCCCCAATGCCAGTGTACGGTTCATGCGGTGGATGGAGAACCCTTCAGGCTGGACTGCTGAGTCTGGGGCGCTGGGGGTGAGCCATGTCTCTGTGAAACAGAACACAGAGCATTTCCTCAGCTCCCTTTGATAGAACAGCCTTGCCCTTGTACTCCACTTTATTTTCAAGGGACTGTACATTGGCCAGTAGGATAGTAGGGAGAGGGGGCCGAAGTCCCCTGCGCTTCATTCTGACCTGAAGTCCTGCCCGCCGGCCACGTTTCCGGACACAATGGAGGCTTCCCCTTTGATTCCAGGTACTGTGTTTCCTGTACCTGCTGTTTCTGCGGACCAGCGCTGGAATGGGAATTCATTCACAGACGGCAGCTGCAGCTCCATAATGAACGGGGGTTCCCTCAGAGTCAGCAGCTCCAGCCCCTTCCCCTCTGCTCCCCCTCGCTGGGTCCTGCCCCCTCCCAATTCATCCCATCAGATAAAGCATAAAAATAACTTTAATTTGATACCTAATTCACTTTCATATCTTCAGTATTAAAAAAGTTATTGTAATTTTCATACTCTGAAATTAGCATCTTGTTCCCAATTGCTTTTCCATTGATTTAACACAAAAGTTGTGATCGAGAACAGTCAAAAGCCCATAACGTTCTTAAAAATCAAGTGAACTGAATGAAATTTGCAGTTATTATAGAATGAAGCATTCTGAAACAAATATGAAACCTCTTACTTGGATGACCTGAAGTTAAAACATATAATTAGTTAGTTACCTAAGTGTAGCTAATTACAAAATTGACCATTGTGACAGAAATAGTAATAAAGGCCAAGTTTTTATGGAGAAGATCAGTTGCTAGCTGGTACATTAGCATATCATAATCAGTAGCATCATCATACTCCTCAGATTGTAACCAATAAGCAACTCTGTACACCTTGTTTTTCCTCAACTTTTCAATTTTGCTATTGTAAATTACAATTTTTTGTTCTTCAAACCACGCATGACACGTAGTCCAAATTCGGACAATCTCTGTGAATGCTGTCTAAATCACTCTTTTGCTGGGCATTTTGGATTGACAATTTTGCATTTCTTCTTCGGAGACATTTGTTTAAAATGTGAAGGGAAAAAAAACACTGAACAGCATTAACAAAAACAAGTAATTATTTGCAGTTTTGGGGAAAAAAAGGTAGAAATGATGAAGTTAAACGCTAAAACAAATAGTAAATACCCAACAAAAAAATCATATTCATCAGTTTCATCAAATCAATTCATCTAAATTCAATTACTATATCTAAACATCAATCATTTTCTTAAGAAAAGGCTAAAATGTTTAAATGTTAACCCCAAGTATCCAAATAACAAACTGATCCCATTCACACAAGAATTCATAATATAACATGATTTTAAATCTCACTCTGTCATGAATTTATATGCCAAATGGAAGGAATTTAATGTTTAATTCCCATAAATTAATCTGGAAACATCCACTTTCAAGATAATCAAAATCATTATTTTTTGCACAATACATCTGACTAAAACTGTACTGTGGATATTTAGTATGAAAATATTGATCAAGGATAGACAACACAAAATATAGACTATTTAGATGTTCTTATGACATGATTGTGCAAGATTTTTTTTTTGATTATCTTGAGAGTGGGTGTTTCTGGAATGTGATCGATTGGTATGTGGCCGCTGCCATACATTTTAAGCCCATATCGGCATGCAAGACACGGCCAATTCGCATGGGGCCTAAATAACATTTTCGCAAGATTAGAATGAAGCCCAAAATGCAAGATAATATGTTAAATAAATGACATGCCTTTTGTTTTATCCTGATATTGCGATCCGTGATGTTGAAGGCATTGAAGGCATTAATACTCGCTTTTTACTTCAATCCAGCGATTGAATCATCCAGCAATTTTTTTAAAAATAAACCGGGAATGGAAGCCCGAACGCTTTTTCTTCATCAGCTAGCAGCCCGAGGAAATCCCTCTCCGACAACCAATACAAATCTGCATTTTAATCCCGCCCCCCCCAAACCTCCGGAGTCGCATGCACAGGCAGTGATAGACCTACAACGCTGCTGATGGTAGGTTTTGTAACAACGCTAGATAGTACTTGCTTCGCATTCTCATTTGATTTCATGAGTTCCTTCAGCTTTCCAATTAACTTGTTAGCTTCTTTACATAACGTGTTTTTTGACTTCTGCCGTCTGTCCAAGAACAATGCTTGGCCTTTGGCGGTGAATTTAATGGTTCTTTTTTCACATTTTCCAGAATTCTGATCCACTTCACCCTCTTGTGGCTGAGCTTTAAACATACTGGTGGTTATCCCTTTACGACATGTTGACGTAATGACGTATGCTTATCAGGATGGAATTTAAAATAATCAGCGAGAATTCAAAACATAGATATCGTAGATTCTCAATGTCACCTTACTTGTTTCCATAGTAACAATAGTTCTTCAGTACAGCTACTTACAGGTTTCCAATAAAGCTTCTTAGCCGTTTCAATACAGCCTTCTCGCCCGTTCCATTAAAGCCTTTCAGCTTTTCCAATACAGCACAATGCAGATTTCTAATAAAACTTAATGCAGTAGCCGTTTGTTTACTCCCAATTCCCTGTGCAGGCTTTCGAAGTTTCCAATCTTCGTATTCAGCTAAGCGCAGGTGGTGACTTTGTCGAGTTGTCGACGTCAGGCAGATTCTTCAGTTTTGGCTTCAATTCCACTCATAGAGAACAGTTTTTACTTTAATGTAATGGCAACATAAAACTTTTCGAATGTCCAACTTATTATCGCCAGTACTACACAGGCAGGGAGAAGTGGAATTTACACAGTTGATATCAAAAAATGAATCCTCCAGTCGATCTTTCCAGTTTCATTGATTTTTATTGAAGTAGTTGTACAGACAAAGAAGTAAACATACCAGATCCTCTTTATCCTTATACAAATCGTAGCTTTCCGTTCTTACTATCTGAACTGGTAAAAAACTGTATTCCTTCTAACGTGCCGGCTCCAGTTGATCTGACCACTCCCTGTGGTTTCGCTTGCCTGATCCGATGTGTCACTCCCATCTATGTATCAAAAACCCACCCCAAGCGTACAAAATAATTCAGCAAGAAATATCTAGACAAAATAATAAAATATGCTAACAGTAACTAGCCTAAGCTAGAATAGCTCCTACACTTCCTATACTCCGCCTCTCCATCTTGTTAGTTTAATTAGTTACTGTTTGTGGATTGTGCATAAATTGTTCATTATAAACAAATGGGAAAGGATTCCTATAAAGTGTTGCTATGTGGTTCATGAAAGAAACTGAGTTCCATGCAGATAAAATAGTTTTTCTTGCAACTTTTTAAATCAAGGTGGGCAAAAGAAGTGGAAAGCAGAAACAAAATAATGGTACTGTTTTATACTTGTAACTGTCCTAGAGACTGACAAGTCAGTATTCAGCAGCATGTATCTCTGATCTCTGCATCTCTCCTCCCTCAAATACAGAAAAACTGCATTACACAACATCATTCATAATTCCATGTGCCACAAATAAATTGTTTATAGGTATTTTCATCATGATCATTCCAATCGGCATTTAATTCACAGACTTTTCTTGATTGATTAATCCAGGATTGGAAAAGGCAATACCTTAAATAAACTGGAATGGATCTCAATAAGGAACTATTAAAATGGAGTATACTCACAATGTATCATTTCTGATCGATCTAACAAGGATAATCAGGAGAATATCATTTCCATTTCAAAGATTCTGCATGCCTCATAACTTGCTTCATTGAGCAAGACTGTAACAATTCCTAACATCCTCAGGGAAAAATAGGCATTTTTTGGGGGCCTTTCATGACCTTGGCATTTCCTCGGAGAAGTTTACAACAAATGAAATGCTTTTGATGCATTGTCAATGTTGTAATACTACCTAAATTCAGCTCAATACAAAAGTATGCTCGTCGTATGTAATACGTGACAAGGTCAAGGAAATACCCTAATTGGTTAGGAAATAGAACAAGACAAAGACTATTTTTTGTCCATTGATGGCATACTCGATGTTTATGAAAGTGAAGGTGATAGTGAATCCAAACACAAGGCAGAAGACATGCTTGAATAATCTGTCATAAAACATTCCAAGGGTGAAAACAAGAGCAGCTACGTTGAGTAATAATCCTTATAGATCTTAAACTGGAAGGAGTCACTCAGACACATTAATATGGCTCAAATGTTTTTCTAGGGAGTTCTATATCTTTCTAATCTTCATATGTTCTCGTTCAATATCCCACTTGTTAATAGGAGTATTCTTATTTGCAAATAAAGGTTTTTCAGCCTATTAATTACTTTAAATTCTTAGTCCTAATTTTAGTGCAAATGTCAATTTTATGCTTTTATTGGTCATAAATAATAAATTTGTTTTAATTGTCTTAAATTCATCAGTTACTTGTACTGATTTATATCACAGCTATATAGAGAAATAAGTGTCTACCAATTATCATTGTTATTTTAAGTTGTAGTAGCAAACAGATGTTTACCTAACATTTTTGTCAACAAGCAGCTGCAGGATTCTGTGAAATGTGATAGTAATTGCCAGATGTGTTCATTGCTATTATAGGCACAGAAATATCACTCTATTCCACAGACGAAATTCCAAATGTTCCATGGAAGACATTTGACATGCGATAATACATTTTTTTACAGTCCATCACTTTCAGTTTAGTACACACACGGTGTCTTGTGTCTGATTTTCTGTTTGGTTGATTACCTGAGAGATTGGTGTGAAGGCACAAAGAGAAACTCATTTCGGAAAAGCAAACTGCACAATTCTGATATACTGTGATAAGTTATAGAACTTGTAACCTAAATATTGCACACTGTGCGATAATTCTGGATTTTTCATGATGTGCGACCTCAAAAATATATAGCAACGGAAATCTGAGGTTATGCTTAGTAAATCAGTGTGACTTCAAGTTATATTCATGTTCATTAAAATAAATAAGTCAGCACAGTGTTTCTGGTTTTTGTTTTCTTTAGTTTACAATCCCCACACAGTTCATTGCGAAATATTAGGTAGAGCTGCTGCCTTACAGCACCAGAGACCCGGTTTCAATCCTGACTACAGGTGCTGTAAATACGCTCCTAAAGCTTACCCCCCTAGTCTAGTTCAATAAAAAACACTGACTCAAGCACTGGACCAACTAATCTTTATTTTTAGAACGAACAGCAAATTCCCCTATACGATACCTAAACCACCGCGGGTTTGATCCTTGTCTCTGCCTGGCCAAACCCTTCAGCCTCGTGCAAGCAGACACTGACCAAAACGTCACGCAGTCCCAAGCGCCCTTCCAGAAGATCGACATGGATCCAAAATGGGGCTACCTTTTATAGGTCCGCGAATCTTGAGGGACCGAACTACATAGGGGTGGTCACCCTTACAATCCAATCAAACATATCAATTACATCAATACATTTTTAACAGTTCCCCAATCCAATTTCTGAGAGTCTCAAACAATGTTTCTTATAGAAGCTTCTGGAAGGAAGCTAGTCAACTGAATAATGCAACATTTACCCTGGAACACAAACAATTCTGCCAGGGCTTATCACTTTGGCCAATCAACAAACAGCAGGGTTACTGTCTTGCACAATTATTTACAATCCCTGTTAAGCAATTCAATCAAACTCATGCATTTACAATACTTTGGAGGTACTCTGCAAGATTCTCATACATACTAACAATTGCAGAGGTACTTAGACCTTTCTTATCTGAAGCACTGATCTGTGACCTAGAATTCCAGGCACCAGCCAGCAGCCTGTGGCTTCTTATTACAGAATTGATCATACTGAATGCATGAATCTGCTTTATTTTGGCTCTATTTTAGCTCTAGTTTGGCCAGGATTTACATTGCTATCTGTGGGAGTTTTTACATTCTCCCTGTAACCACGTGGTTTTTCTCTGGCCGCCCCAATTTCCTCCCACTTTCTGAAGAAGTACAGGTTTTTAGGATAGAACTAATGAATGGGTGATTGCTGGTTGGTGCGGAGTGGGTAGGCTAAAGGCCAGTTTCCATGCTCTATCTCTAAAAACTTAAAAAAACGAAGAAATGTAAAAATAGTGGGGATAATTTTTGATGCGTAGCTTAACATAATAAAGAATAATTTTGTGTTCTTACTATGTTGCCTGTTGTTACATCTGATCTGTAAACTACTAAATTATATTGGCATTATTGTCCAGGGTGTAGATGATTTTTTAAAAAAACAACTGACTTTGATAGCTTCACTAGAATTTAAGAAAGATTGAGAGATGGTTTCCGCTTCTTCTATGTTCTATAGAAGAAGCGGAAACCACTTTCGACCATTAGGGATACTGACAAAAACCTCCGGGAACCGCACGGAAACCTTTGATGGGACGCAAAGTCTCCAGAGGTTTCCGTTCAGGTTTCCTAAGTGGGACAGGGGCATTCGAGAAAATATTATTCAAGACGTTTGTGGAAAAGATAGTTAATCCAATGGTCTTCTATCCATTTAATTGGTTTATAAACAATAGAGGAAATTCTACTGTGCATTATTCAAACATTTTGAAAGTATTTGATGACACGAGGGAGCAAAAATAGACATGTTTATATCTCACCAACAATGATAGTGATAATCCTAAAGCAAATCCTACTTTATGAGGAGTGGATGAAGTTAAAATATTTTAAAATAACAAAAAATGATCATGCATCTCAAACTATAAGTACACTTTCAAAATTGCAGTTTCCATTCTTTTTCAGATGATCTATACACAATCCAGAATTACAATGAGTCAATACTGACTACAGTAATGACAACATACAGCAGGAGAAATAGTTAAAAATATTCACTTACAAATATTCAAAAACATTTTACCTGCCACCTACTGATCTATCGTTGCTTTTATGGCAATGATGACAAGGCACGCATGCATGCATAGCTTACTGAATCTAGACATTAATGTGGGATCTTTTGATTCCAAGAGATTTGAATTATTTGGGGTTTTGTCAGCCAGGAAGAACAGTGTTCTTTCTGTTCCCAACAGGAAGTTCTGATCTCTCTGCCAATCATGACCCATTTTCACAGCTATAATTAGTGGATCCTTTCTCACTGGATATCTTGATTTGATCAAGATGAAATTTGACAGCTAGCTGGTCAAGCCTAGTTTATTGTTAAATGCACAAATATGGCAGAGGTACAGGTAGTTTCATTTATTGTCGCGTGTACCGACAAACGGGGAAGAGCATATGTTGCGTGCTAATCGGTCAGCAATACATGATTACAATCGAGCCACAGTGTACAGATACATGATAAGGGAATAACGTTTAGTGCAAGGTAAAGTCTGATGAAAGATAATCCGAGGGTCACCAATGAGGTAGATAGTAGATCAGGATGATTCAGTTGTAGGATGATTCATTTGCCTGATAACACCCGGAAAAAAACTGTTAATGAATCTGGAGGTATGTGTTTTCACATTTCTAAATCTTTTACCCGATGGGAGAGCGGCGAAGAAGGAGTGTTCAGGGTGTGACATCCTTGATTATGCTGCTGGCTTTCCCAAGGCAGAGATATAAATTGAGTCAATGGAAGGGAGGTTGGTTTGTGTGATAGTCTGCAATCACAATTCGCAATTTGTACAATAAATAATCTTGCTTGCAGCAATATCACAGGCACATTGAATCTAAGAACATACAAAACTATAAATTGCACACAAATTCTACAAGATGGTGAAAGTACACAAAATGTGACCAAAGATTTTTGTTTAAAGTTACAGTTTCATGCTCTTGGAAGAGCAATATGTTGCAGGCTTTTCATTCATATATTGTAGATTTGACACAATTAAATTAAACACAAAACGGGAGATAAGAAAATGAAGTCAGCAAAAGATACTGAATTAATTTTTTATACTCAACATTTAGACAAACAAGACTATGTTTTTAATTTGCTTGCGTCACACTGAAGATGAAAAAGGCAGAGCTCCAACATACATTAACGCTATGAGTCTCACACTACCAAAACATAACTCGTTACAAGTATCAACACACCTATTCAATTGGTTTAAAAGTAAAAAAACCTATGATTCATAGGTGCAACTGCATAAGAGTGAGTGCAGTTAGCATGGACTCAAATAGAAACTCCCTTTCTTCCATGACCCACGGCACATAGAGTTTATTAATTTAACGCATATGCCTCGAATATGTGGCAAGTTTACGGACACTTTCCATGAATCCAGAATCTGTTGTTCCTTCTATCTACTTTCCACTACCTACTTTTTATTACACACTTTAAATTCCTGTTTTGTAGCTTTGGGATGTTTTTCATGCTGTTGTTTGTGGTCATCGTTTGTACAGGAATTTAAAAAAATACTGAAGAAATAACATTATTTCAATGAATCTATTGTAAATAAATTTGATATAAATCATCAGGATTTCTAATACATGTGAAAATCATTCCTCCCACACTCTGAATGAGACCTGTCCTCTTGCACTTTTATTGTTTCATTATGAAAACTTTCATGGTTGTAAAGTAAAATCATTAATTAGATTTGCTTTGCAAGAGTCCCTGAAGCTACTTGCTCAGGTGCTGAGTAGTGTGCTTTGATAGTAAGATTAAACGAGAACTTACCAGTTTGAAGTTTGATCTTTATTTTATGAGGAGTTACGATGAGGGATTACGTGAAGACCCCGCCAGCACGCATGCGCGACATTTCTTCAAAGCAGTGGTGTGAAATCACAGAAATACAGTCACAATGACTAATATAGTAAGATAAACAAGAGAACTTCCATACCAGGTGATCTTTATAATAGAGGGTTGGGAGCGGAGGGCACGTAATCCCTCATCGTAACTCCTCATAAAATAAAGATCAAACTTCAAACTGGTAAGTTCTCGTTTAATCTTACTATTTTACTTCGGAGTCACGTGAGTGACTACGTGAAGATTTCAAAGCTCTGTGATTTCATGCCCTGGAAGCTCCATGCTCACACACCGCTAAAGTTGGGATAAGAGGATGAACGTAATTCAGACAAGACACTGGCTGAAAAACAAAGAAGGTATTTAGTCATACCTAAAATGATATGCCCCACATTGGGTAAATCATGTAACAGAAACCCAACATATTCCCCTGCAACGTCTCAGGAGCGGCCACGGGTTATAAAATAAGTGCTGACAATCCGTTCATTCTCCAACCCGCTGTAGCAAAGGATGTGGTCCATAGGAACTCCCATCATCCTAGCCGCTGACGTGGATGCAGCCTTAGCTATAAGACTGGACCCGTTGTGCTGTTACAAGTGCCATAAACATAACCATATAATATGTAGTTATCCAGAGAGCGCCCCAATATTGGTGTCCATCCTCGAAGCATAGTAAATTTTATGCCTAGGTCCCATGTATGAGTGGATCTGGTCTAGGGGAAAATATTAACACCCCTCATCAGATTGATACCAGAGGGTGTGATCCTATACGCAGGTGATCACCCCCTCGGTCCAGGTTGGTAGGTAGGGCACTCCTGCAAATTTAATGGCACTATAGCTCAAACCTTCATGGAAAGAAGGGTGGCCAGAACTCCTGCAATCCAGTGATGGTGGCCGAGTCATATGAAGTGTTTGTTCTGAAGAAGAAACACTCCCATCTGCTGACATATGTCAGTGCTGTCCCATTGATCGTCCTGTCGGAGTATCCGAAGTCCAGAAATGGCCTGTTCAGAAACAGCATCAATAGGTTAATGCGATCATGGCACGGATAACTTACCCGTCACAGGGTGTGCCAACAGGCCCGGCCGTTTGAGGATCCGAAAGCAGTGTTCTGCGGCCATCTTTGTACTGCTGGGGACCATGGTTGGGTAGGCCAATCGGGAACCCGAAATACCAGTTGCGGAGTCTATTAAATTTTTGTAAGACCCGACTGATGAGGCAGAAGGGGGGAAATGCTTAGCAAACAATCCCCCCAATGCAGCGAGAAACATCCATCGCTGCTGGCCCCGGTCCCGATCCAACATCCATTCATTGTTGTCGTTGAATTGCGTGACCTGGTGTTCGCCACCGTATTTAGTTTACCTGAAAGGTAAGTGGCTGAGATCCAAATCTCTCTATCCAGACACCAGTGCTAGTTGTAAAAAAGGCAATTCATCACATGATATCGATTTTATTCCACACAAAAGATTAATATAGGCCACCACTGTGGTATTATAATTTGTAACCATACATGCAACTGGTGCATATCTAAGCAGTAGGCCCCCGGGTTCCACGAATGCTTCCAGTATTTCTAGATAATTAATCCCTAGTGCTCCCAACAGGGTTAAATCTTGTGCATTCCATCTGCCACCACAACAGTGGTGGCATTAGCTGCTCCCCACCTTTAACACTGGCATCAGTCTGTAATGTAACCGAGGGATTTATGATAGTGATGGATTTGGAACAGAATTGAGCATTTCCCATCCACCAATTTAATTCAACTCTTGCCTTTTCTAATAACTTCATAGGCCTGTCGAAATGGTATGACTTTTGAGAGCTATAATTTTAGCTCTTTGTAGGTTTTGATAATGTAGTGGTCCGAATTGCACTGCGGGAAAGCAGCCACTATCTTCCCAATACCATGGCCACCTACCGTATGGATGGATCCCTGATGCCAGTAAGGCTTCTGCAAGCTTCTACCAAGTCCACCACCTTGTTCGGTGGTAAGGTGGTAGACATTTGCACTGAGTCAATGGTGAACCCCAAGTAATCCATGGTAGTAGAGGGTTCCAACTTTGATTTATCTGGATGTATGATGAACCCCAGCTTTTGAAAGAGATGTTTTATGGCTAGAAACTGCCAATGTAGCCGTTTCCAATTATCCCCGACAATGAGGATATCATCTAGATAGGCCATAACAGTATGATTTTGTTTCCTTAAATAGGCCAAAGCTGGTTCCAATAATTTGTTGAACAGCCTGGGTGCTGATGATAACCCATTGGGTAAGGCTATATATTGCCATAATTGTCCCATCCAGATAAATTTAAGGTATTCCCTATGATCCTTGTGTATTAGTACTGAATAGTATGCATCTTGAGGTTAATGCATGCCATGTAGTACCCATAGCTATAAGCTGGCTACTGTGTCCATTTTGAAATGAACATACTGAACAGAAGTATTCAGTTCGGTCAGGTCTATGATTATGCGGCATCCGCCATCTTTTATTTTTGGTAAATATATTAGATACGAACTCCTGTGATTCTCTCAATAACCCCTCTTAATAGTTCAGCATGGCCCGCCGTTCTTTCTTTGTGAAAGTATAACTTTCGGCTAGGCGAATGCTGGACCGGGGCAGGGAGTTCGTAAATGAATTAATTTTATAGCCCTGAATACTTCCGAATATGTAAGGATCAGAGGTAAAAGTGCAACCGGTCTCCCCCATAAGATGAATTTTAGACATATGATGTTCCTGGGGGAGGCAGACCCATCTACCTCCAAGGTATTGCCGGCGTAGTGGTCCAATACCACCGTTATTTCTTCTGTTTGAGTTGATGCGTTGCAGGGGTGGCGCATTTTCCAAGAAGGCCGGGCTGGGCCATGGCCTAAAAAGGCTGTTGTGCAGGTGGGCCGGCCTTCGAGCTTTGGGTGTGTAGGGGTGCTGTAGCTGTTGGCAGTGCGCTTGGAGGTACTAGGTACCTTATCAGCCCTATGGCCTCTTTGTCCAGGTCTTTCACCTGTTTGGGGAGCTCCGCACAGCAGATATGGTGGTTGAGCGTACCTGGTTTGCATAACCCCGCAATTTGGGGTGAATTGCTCTTCCTGTAGTTATTTTCAAACTGTGTTCACAGTAAGGCCAGAGCATCCTTTCCCTACCGGTAGCTCTATACCCACCGCAGTACTGGCACTGCCGAAATACCGGCGGTCAAAAGCTTCAGGATCCTCTGAAGTTTGACTCCTTGCCCTCTAATCGTAGGGCTCATGATCCCCCAAATAGGGTATTTACCGCGGGAACAATAGCGAGTACAATTATCAGGAGCAAAGTACTTATCAGCTATAGCATAGATGGCTGCTCCTGAAGCTGGTTTGTAGTCATATAATTAAACTAGCTGCCAGCTTAGGGTGGATAGGTAACTTTTTTTGAAGGAACTGCATGTTACTTACCATATCCAGAACTCTTCACTGCACCCCTGACACTGTTGGTTTGTTCAGCCAACTCCCCCTCTTCGGGTCAGCCCAGTTCTGACCCCCAATGCTCCCCTCCGAAGAGGGTGAGACATTTAGGCAGTCCATAATAGGATCCTGCCGTGGGCCTGCGAAGAGGCCCACTGTGACCCTGCCCCTGCTAAAGCAGGTCACGCTGGAGCAATTGCTCCACCATCCGCTCCATGCGGGTAAGACGACCTCCGTTGCTGCAGCGAACGGGGTGTCCTCGGGACTGGACCCAGCTGAGTCGACAGTCCCGATCGGCTTCCGGGTGGATTTACCGCCTGTCCGTGACGAACCAGTCCCGGTGGATTTACCGCCTGTCCGTGGCGAACCAACCGCCCTCCCGGGCGGAAGTCGGGAGCTGCAGGTAGCACCTGCAGCTCGGGGAAAAATTCGGGTGGATTTACCGCCTGTCCATGGCGAACCAGCAGCCCTCCCGGGCGGAATTCGGGAGCTGCAGGTAGCACCTGCAGCTCGGGGAAAAAATCGGGTGGATTTATCGCCTGTCCATGGCGAACCAGCAGCCCTCCCGGGCGGAATTCGGGAGCTGCAGGTAGCACCTGCAGCTCGAGAAACGAACGGGTGGTTTTACCGCCTGTCCGTGGCGAACCAGCAGTCCTCCCGGGCTGAATTCGGGAGCTGCAGGTAGCACCTGCAGCTCGAGAAACGAACGGGTGGATTTACCGCCTGTCCGTGGCGAACCAGCAGTCCTCCCGGGCTGAATTCGGGAGCTGCAGGTAGCACCTGCAGCTCGGAGAAAAAACGGCACGCTGCTGGCTGCGCTCTATAGCAGCAGCTCTTGCCGTTACTCTCGCCGCGCTCACCACTCTGGTGAGTCTTACCGTTCCATCGCTGGAGGAGCCCCGCTCCTCCCGACTGTCGCTTCCGCATGCGAACGACGATATGTCGCGCATGCGTGCTGGCGGGGTCTTCACGTAGTCACTCACGTGACTCCGAAGTAAAATTAATGTTTTGATATTATTCTGAATTAACTCAATAATTACAGTTATAATAACATTGTGAAAACTATCATTAAACCAATGTGGCTTTATCATCTGAAAGAATTACAATTCCAGCATAACAGAGTGCGGAAAAAAAATACTATAAATGATAAGTGGTCCAACAGTTTAAACAGAAATATGGCAGATTTTCAGCTGGAGATTTTAGTCCCAGCTGTTAAATGAAATGCTCCATGCAAGTGAATGATTCCACTTCTATATTTCAGGTAGGAAAAATAGCAAAAAAAAAGACTGTTTATCTCAATTTGCTCTTCAATCATAGAGTATAGGTAGTTCTCATAATGTCTGAAACATTGGCTGCCCTGTCTGCTTAGTTAGAGTCAGTGAGGGGAAATTGGACTGGGACCAAGTGCCACCTTGAAGGGAAACGTCCATGGAGGAAAGTGCAATAAAAAGTATACTATAAATGTCAAAATGGGAGTGAGTAATTATTAGATGAAATATAAAGAAAATAATGACTTATTATGGATTGTTATAAGCTGAGAAAAATAAATGTGAATCCAAGTGATTATAACCTATAAAATAAAAATGTACCAAATGAATTACAGGTAGTTTTTCTGAAATGTTCTGTTTCTACGAAACCTAATGTTATAGAAAATCACATTAGAAAAACAATTGTGTCAATGGAGCAAAGAGGGTTCTGGGCTAAACAATTTCAGATTCGCAATGACAAAGTCTATTTTTCTGCACTATTTTCAAAAATAAAGATCTTTTTAATATCTTTAAGTTTATTTTTGTTACTGCAAGCTAAAATACTAAAAGGTGTGTGTTGCATTGTTTAATAGAGTATCATTGCACAAATGTCAAAAGAATCAACTGCTTATTGATTTCAATGACTACCTGAGGTGAAACTGACAGACTGTTCTCAAGAAACAACAGTGTCTGATTACTGTGGAGGGATTAAATATAAACAATTTATTTCGCAACTTTTATTTGCATTTTTTACATTGTGTGCTATCCGGTCAAAGCATTTTATGCATGAGAACAATCAAGCCATACACAAGTACAACAGGTAGCGCAAGAGAAAATACCAGAGTGCAGATTATAGTACATTATCGTAGCATAATAGTTACAGAGAAAGTGCCAATGAGCAAACAGTACCAGGTTGGTAATGAGTAGATTGGGAGGATTGCACTCTAGTTTATGGGAGGACTGACAACGAAAGTAGTTTGACAACGAAAGGACACAGGGACGAAGCTATTCCTGAATCTCATCATACCTGCTTTCAAGCTTTTGTACTTTCTACCTGACAAGAGAGGGGAGAAGAGGGAATGACAGGGGTGAAAATAGTCCTTGATTATGTTGGCTGCTTTCCTAAGGTGGCATGAAACATAGACAGAAACAATGGGGAGAGGCGGGATATGTGTTATAGACTGGGATACATCCAAACTGCAATATTTTGCTGTCTTGGGTAGAGCTATTGTCAAACCAAGCTGTAATGCATCCTGACAAAATGCTTTCAGCAGTGCATCTGTAGAAGTTGATAAGATGCGTTAGAAACATTCTGAACTTCCTTAGTCTTCTGTGGAAATCGAGGCATTGGAGTGCTTTCTTGGCTAAAGTTTCATTGTGGTTGGTCCAAGACAAATTCTTTGTGTTATTTACACTCTGGAAGCTCTCAACCATCTCCACTTCAGCACCGTTGATGTTAACTGCGGCATGCACATCACCTCATCTCATTCCTGAAGTCAATAACTAGCTCCTTTGTCCCAATGCAATGTATCACTGGAACCTTATTAAAGTCAGCCCAAACACCTTGGCTCCCTATAATTTATTTACTTTGACACAATGCTGTAACATATGAGAACTCCAGTGATTTAAGGGAAACACAAATTTCTCCAAACACCAGGATTTCAATAACACCTTCACTATTCAGAAAGTTGACCAAATCCAGAGCATACACTTAAAATTCACCAATCAAAGTTCAAACGCAATAAAGTTTAAAAGAAAACCGAATAGACTTTAAAAGAAACACCAGAGAGACATATCATGGACCCTTGAAATGATCTTCCACATTGCTCAATGGTTAATCTAAATCATGTCAGCACAAACCATGAGGGATGTAGCTACTGAATGAACAGAGTCTTTTACCCAGGGTGGGGGAATCAAGAACCAGAGGACATAGGTTTAAGGTGAGAAGGACTAGATTTAATAGGAACCTGAGCGGCAACTTTGTCACTCAGAGGGTTGCGGATATATGGAACGAGCAGTCAGAGCAGGTAGTTAAGGCGGGTACTATAACACCATTTAAAAGACACTTCCATAGGTACACGGATAGGAAACGTTTTGAGGAATATGTGCCAAATGCAGGCAAATGGGCCTACCTTAGATGGAGCATCTTGGTTGGTATGAATGAGTTGGGCCGAAGGGCCTGTTTCCATGCTGATTCTAAACTGAAAATAAAACTTCTCTTGTGAGTGTCTGTGGTTTTTCACAACAATTCAGTGTCCAATCAACAAAGATCAAGGAGGTAACACAGCAATGCGTGCATTCCCATGATGCCATTGTTGCTTAGCCTTTTAAATGTGAGTTATAGCTGCTGTGTGACATCTATATCAGCATTAGAAGAGGAGAATATCCTTTGAAAGACCCAGTGCTTTGCATCCAGCTCTTCCAAATGTACCCACTTTTACAGAAGTGCCACAGCCAAATTGGACACAATACATTCTGCAGGCACCACTGCATTAATAAAATAATCTCATGGAACATATAACAGTACAGCACAGAAACAGTGCCATGTCCATTCTGAACATGATTGCAACTTAAACCAATCACCTCTGTCTGTACGTGATCTACATCCCTCCATTCCCAAGACTCTTAAATGCTGCTATTGTATCTGCCTCCAGCACCACCTATGGCATGCCTATCAGGCACACAGCACTCTCTTTCGTAGTGATTCTGGTTGTGGGACTGGCTATTGAACAGGATGCCAGGGACAATGTCCCTGTAGTTCATTGTGATCTTTTACGCCTACCCATGAAGTCAAATAAAGCTTAAGTTTAAGCTCAAATCTGAAAGACTACGCATTAGAATGTCCAGCATTCTATCAGTGTCTAGTTTTATTGATTGGGCAATTAGGTAATTATTAAAAATGTAAAATTGCAAAATTATTGTCTTCATTTTGGCTATGAACACGGAGGGAAGATGAAAGGAATATAATGATTCATTGGTGGGAGTTTAGAAAGTTAATGTTCATAAGTTATAGGAGCAGAATTAGGTAATTCGGCCCATCAAGTTTACTCCACCATTCAATCATGGCTGATCTATCTTTCCATCTCAATCTCATTCTACTGTCTTCTCCCCATAACCCCTGACACCCATACTAATCGAAAGTGCAGGAAGTTACTAATTTACTATTAGAATTAGTGAAAAATAAAAACATCAATGCCAGCCATAAATGAATGAGAAACAAGGTATTAGATTTTAGCCATTTTATGAAGAAAGAGTTGAAATGGGTGAACAAAATAGTTTAGTTTTACTGTTATTATATGATTACATGTGTATATAATAAAAGGGAACCTAATATATATCTCGACCCGAAACATCTCCCATTCCTTCTCTCCAGAGATACTGCCTGTCCCGCTGAGTTACTCCGGCATTTTGTGTCTATCTTCAGTATAAACCAGCATCTGCAGTTCCTTCCAATACATAATATATCATAAATTGGCCTTGTTCCACTGAATATTTCCCCAATTCTGACCATTCATTATAGTGAATGCTTCCTACATCCTAGGTGTAGGTTGTACCTGGTCTACCTGGCTCAGACCAGTGTACCCACTTCCTTTCTCTCCCTCGACCAGGAGAAGGCTTTCGACATGGTGAATCATGAGTATCATATAACCATATAACAATTACAGCACGGAAACAGGCCTTCTCGGCGCTTCCAGTCCGTGCCGACCATTTATTTTCCCCTAGTCCCATCTACCTGCACTCAGACCATACCCCTCCATTCCCTTCCCGTCCATATACCTATCCACTTTACTTTTAAATGTTAAAATCGATCCTGCCTCCACCACTTCTGCTGGAAGATCATTCCACACAGCCACCACTCTCTGAGTAAAGAAGTTCCCCCTCATGTTACCCTTAAACTTCTGTCCCTTAATTCTCATGTCATGCCCTCTTGTTTGAATCTTCCCTACCCTCAATGGGAAAAGCCTATCCACGTCAACTCTGTCTATCCCTTTCATCATTTTAAAGACCTCAATCAAGTCCCCCCTTAACCTTCTGCGCTCCAAAGAATAAAGACCTAACTTGTTCAACCTTTCTCTGTAACTTAGTTGCTGGAACCCAGGCAACATTCTAGTAAATCTCCTCTGTACTCTCTCTATTTTGTTGACATCCTTCCTATAATTAGGCGACCAAAATTGTTCACCATATCCAGAATTGGTCTCACCAATGCCTTGTACAATTTTAACATTACTTCCCTACTCCTATATTCAATGCTCTGATTTATAAAGGCCAGCACACCAAAAGCTTTCTTTACCACCCTATCTACATGCGATTCCACCTTCAGGGAACTGTGCACAGTTATTCCTAGATCCCTCTGTTCCATCTGCTGAGGACTCTGCGGGCGTTTGGGTTTGGACCGCACTTTGTGGCACGGATCCGGCTTTTATACGCCGCCGCGGAGTGCCTCGTCAAAGTAAACAGTTCCTTGACGGCCCCCATTCCCTTCCGCAGAGGAGTACCTCAGGGCTGCCCCATGTCAGGCCAACTGTACGCCATCTGCGTGGAGCCATTCCTTAAGTCTGCTTCCGAGGAGGCTGACGGGCATGGTTCTACGCGAGCATGACATGGAGGTCGTCCTCTTGGTCTACACCGAAGACATGCCCCTTATGGTCACTGACCCCGTCGACCTGCAGAGGTTGCACGAGTGCCAACAAGTCTTTTCGGCGGCCTCCTCTGTCAGGATCAACTGGGGGAAATGTTCTGTATTCTTGGTGGGTCCCAGGCAGGTGGACTCCCTCCCGGAGATGAGGACTTTCACGTGGAGCAGCACACACCTCCTCTACTTGGGAGTCTACCTGAGTCCCGGTGCGGAGACCTGGCCGGCGAACTGACAGGAGCTGGAGATGAAAGTCATCGCCCGACTGGGGCGCTGGTCGGGTCTCCCCCCGTTATTATAACGGGGCAGGGCGTTGGTTATAACCAACTCATGGCTTCCCTGCTCTGGTGCAGATTGACCACATTGGTCCCATCAGCCACCTTCGTTGGGATCATCCAGAAGAAGTTGGTGGACTTCTTCTGGGGCAACAGAAAGCACTGGGCCTCTGCAGCGGTCCGATCGAGGAGGGCGGTCAGTCGCTGGTGTGCATTTGCACCCAGCTGGCGGCTCTCTGCCTCAGGACCCTGCAGAGATACCTGTACTCAGGGCTTCCTCCCAGGTGGCACGTGCTGGCGATGTACGTTTTCCAACGGGGCCCCCGCCTTCAAGTTGATACGCGGATCCTGATGGTAGATGTCAGCCGCGCCATCCTGCTTAGGATGCCCGACTTCTACCGGGACTTGTTGAGATTCTGGAACTTGGTTGCTGTCGACCTGGCACGCCGTCCGCCGGCACAGGGCGACGGCCCGGGCGTGAGAGCAGCCGGCCCTTGTTCCGCCCCACCGGGTGTCATGGGGGCTCAAACGTGTGGAGTACTTGCAGCTGAGCAAACCCCCGCTCAGCTGGAAGTACTCGTCAGAGCCAGGCGCCATAATCCTTCCCGGGAGCCGGTCCCACATAACTTAAGCCACCTTTCCTCGACACCCTTCATCTCCCTCCGAGACGCAGGGAGGTGTCTCCTGTATGGGCTCCTCCTTCACACCCTGCATTTCCCCGCCCTGGTCCACCGTCCGGACACCAAGTGGCGGTTGGTGTTGACTTCTGGTCGCGAGGGGGCCCCCCAGTGGGGGTCCCTCTACGCAGGGATTCTCCCCCTCTAATTCGGGGAACTGGGGTGAAGGGAACTGCGCCGAGGACTCCCTTGCAACCTGTTTCTCTCGTAGTGCATACTCGCCAGCTGCCTGCCACTTTCGCGGGCTGGAAGAGCCTGTGTACCATGTGTATATGGAGTGTGTGAGGCTGCAGCCCCTGTTCCAACATCGAAAGGGGTTGCTCCTTGCCTTTTGTCTGCACTTCACACCTGCCATCCTCATCTTTGGACACCCTAGGGCCAAGGAAGGCCTGGTTAGGTTGCTCCTGGGGCTGGCCAAGCTGGCTCCACGAGTCACAGCGCCAGGCGGAAGAGGGCTCTGCCCGAGATGGCTGCCTGCCCTTTTTCTGGGGTTACATCCATGCCCGGGTGGTGATAGAGAGGGACTACGAGCTGTACATGTGCACCCTGGGGGATTTATTGACAAGGATTTATTTTATTTATTAGAAGTAATGTACATTACAGTAGTATAAGCCAAAAATAACATAATGCATTTCGTGTACCACTTCTTGTTTTAAACTTTAAGAAGAAGAAAAATAGAGAAAGTTAGATAAGATATAAGTGCGTGAAAAAGTGATCCGGAAAACCCTGTAGAAACGTAGAACACGAGAATGAATTTTTAAAAAAAAGAAAAAGAAAGAAAAATAGAAAAAAGAAAATATAAGAAAGTAAAATAAGACAAAGGGATGTACCTACTTCGTATCTTTACACACTGTAAATTATATCCAGACTCAGTACGTGATTCAAATACATCTTTAATCAGCACTGAAACTTAACAGCATGAAGGAAGATTAGTTGTTAGTACATCCTGGCTGCTCCAACTGTTGGTGCTGAGAAACAAGTGTTAGTATAAGTATTACAGTGGGGTGGAGTTAGAGATGCTGGCTGGTGTGTGATTGGTTAACATGCAACATCAATCTACATCTGGGGGAAGGGTATAAAGCAATTTCTGCAGTATTGCAGGTCCCAAAGAGCACAGTAGCCTCCGTCATTCTGAAACGGAAGAACTTTGGAACCACCAGGACTCTTCGTAAAGCTGGCCACTGGGCCAAACTGAGCAATCGGGTGAGAAGACCTTCGCCAGGGAGGTGACCAAGAACCTGATGGTCACTCTGACAGAGCTTCAGAGTTCCTCTGTGAACTTTCCAGAAGTATAAGTATATCTGCAGCACTCCACCAATCAGGCACTTTATGGTAAAGTGGCCAGATGGAAGGTACTCCTCAGTAGTGTTCGGTAAATTGAAAAGTGGTGTTGGGTAAAGTGAAAAGTGGTGTTGGGTAAATTGAAAGTGGTGTTGGGTAAATTGAATGGATAAAGGCCGATAAATCCCCAGGGCCAGATAGGCTGCTTCCCAGAGTACTTAAGGAAGTAGCTCCGGAAATAGTGGATGCATTAGTGATAATCTTTCAAAACTCTTTAGATTCTGGAGTAGTCCCTGAGGATTGGCGGGTAGCAAACATAACCCCTCTTTTTAATAAGGGAGGGAGAGAGAAAACGGGGAATTACAGACCAGTTAGTCTAACATCGGTAGTGGGGAAACTGCTAGAGTCAGTTATTAAAGAAGGGATAGCAGCACATTTGGAAAGTGGTGAAATCATTGGACAAAGTCTGCATGGATTTACGAAAGGTAAATCATGTCTGACGAATCTTGTGGAATTTTTCGAGGATGTAACTTGTAGCGTGGATAGGGGAGAACCAGTGGATGTGGTGTATCTGGACTTCCAGAAAGCTTTCGACAAGGTCCCACATGAGAGATTAGTATACGAACTTAAAGCATACAGCATTGGGGGTTCAGTATTGATGTGGATAGAGAACTGGCTGGCAGACAGGAAGCAAAGAGTAGGAATAAACGGGTCCTTTTCACAATGGCAGGCAGTGACCAGTGGGGTACCGCAAGGCTCAGTCCAGGACCCTCAGGCAAGGACCCCAGCTATTTACAATATACATTAATGATCTGGATGAGGGAATTGAAAGCAGATTCCCTCTACATGCAGTATAATGTGGATAAATGTGAGGTTATCCACTTTGGTGGCAAAAATAGGAAAGCAGACTATTATCCAAATGGTGACCGATTAGGAAAAGGGGAGATGCAGCGCGACCTGGGTGTCATGGTACACCAGTCATTGAAAGTAGGCATGCAGGTGCAGCAGGCAGTGAAGTAAGCGAATGGTATGTTAGCCCTTATATTCAGCCCTTGGAGCCTGCACCTCCATTCAATATGATCATGGCTGATCATCCAACTCAGTATCCCGTTCCTGCCTTATCTCCATACCCTCTGCTCCCCTTAGCCACAAGGGCCATATCTAACTCCCTCTTAAATATAGCCAATGAACTGGCCTCAACTACCTTCTGTGGCAGAGAGTTCCAGAGACTCACCACTCTCTGTGTGAAAAAAGTCCTTCTCATCTCGGTCTTAAAGGATTTCCCCCTTATCCTTAAGCTGTGACCCGCTTGTCCTGGACTTCCCCAACATCGGGAACAATCTCCCTGCATCTAGCCTGTCCAACCCCTTAAGTATTTTGTAAGTTTCTATAAGATCCCCTCTCAATCTCCTAAATTCTAGAGAGTATAAACCGAGTCTATCCAGTGTTTCTTCATAAGACAGTCCTGACATCCCAGGAATCAGTCTGGTGAACCTTCTCTGCACTCCTTCTATGGCAATAATGTCCTACCTCAGATTTGGAGACCAAAACTGTACGCAAAACTCCAGGTGTGGTCTCACCAAGACCCTGTACAACTGAAGTAGAACCTCCCTGCTCCTATACTCAAATCCTTTTGCTATGCTATTATGGGGTATGGTGTGTAGATTGATGAAAAAAAAATGAATTTAATCAATTTTAAAATAAGGCTGAAATGTAACAAAATATGGAAAAAGTGAAGGGGTCTGAATACTTTCTGAATGCACTGTGTATGTGTATATCAAGTCAAGTCAAGTTTATTCGTCACATACACATACGGGATGTGCAGTGAAATGAAAAATGGCAGTGCCTGCGGACTTTGTGCAAAAAACAAACAAACAAACAACCAACAAACTACAAACAGAATCACATGCTCTTTTCCATATTAAATATTGTGGGCGGTATTTTGGTGCAGTAAGTTAGTAGAGTTAGTCCCTGGTGAGATAGGAGTTTACAGTCCGAATGGCCTCTGGGAAGAAACTCCTTCTCATCCTCTCCGTTCTCACAGCATGGCAACAGAGGCGTTTGCTTGACCATAAGAGCTGGAACTGTCCGTTGCAGGGGTGGAAGGGGTCTCCCATTATCTTATTGGCTCTGGAGTTGCACCTCCTGATGTATAGTTCCTGCAGAGCGGCGAGAGAAGTTCCCACAGTGCATTCGACCGAAGATGGACAAGATGCTTTCCACAGCTGCAGAGTAGAAGCACTGGAGGATCCTCGGAGACACTCTGAATTTCCTCAATTGCCTGAGGTGGTAAAGGCGCTGCCTTGCCTTACTCACGAGTGCTGCAGCGTGCGATGTCCATGTCATATCCTCAGAGATGTGGACTCCCAGGTATTTAAAACAGCTCACCCTATCCACAGTATCCCCATTTATCCTCGATGGTGTGTATGTATTCTGATGATGTGCCCTCCTAAAGTCCACGATCAGCTCCTTCATTTTTTTTGATGTTCAGGAGGAGGCTGTTGTCCTGACACCAGAGTGCCAGATCAGCTACCTCCTCCCGATAGGCCTTCTCATCGTTGTCTGAGATCAGGCCCATCACCACGGTGTCATCAGCAAACTTGATTATCGAGTTGGAGCTGAACCTAGCCACACAGTCATAGGGGGCTGAGGACGCAACCCTGGGGGGATCCTATGCTCAGGGTGAGGGACTTCGATGTATTCCCTCCCATCTTGACTACCTGGGGCCTGGCAGTGTGAAAGTCCAGGACCCAGGCACACAGGGGGGTGTTGAGCCCTAAATCCAGTAGCTTCGCGGCCAGTCTGGTGGGGACTATCGTGTTGAAGGCTGAACTGAAGTCTACGAACAGCATCCTCACGTAGTCCCCCTTCTGGCTGTCAAGATGGGAGAGAGCGGTGTGCAAAACCTGGGAGACAGTATCGTCCGTGGATCTGTTCGGACGATATATGTGTGTGTATATATGTATATTTATATATATATATATATATATACACACACGTGTGTGTGTGTGTGTGTATATATATATATATGTATGTGGATATATACACACTGAACTTTTTTTCTCACTCGTTTATCATATTGTTTACAGTGTATTATGTTTACATATTCTGTTGTGTTGCAGCAAGTAAGAATTTCATTGTACTTTCTGGGACATGACAAAAAAACTCTTGACACTCGACATTCAGGTCAGTGGGCTGATCCCTGCCACCTTCTCAAATAATTAGGGATAATTCAGTCAGTATCATTCATAAATATGTTTTTTAAAATGCTATTTATATTACATTTTCCATCTTATCTTTCCTCAGTAACTAAACATCTTAATGGTGACTAGCAGAACTGTGCTTTACTGAGTCACCTTCGCTTTCTAGTGCATCCCACAGGAATTCTCGTAATCTGCTTGAAGACAGTTGCTAATGTGCCATGAGAACATCAGAATCTCCTTGAAGAATGGTATTCAGAAATACGATGGCAACTTCCTGAGTTGTCTGCCAGAAGTCAGAGCTTCTGCCAAAGCAGAAAATGTATGGACGTTTTCTACATGTAATTCTATCATGTGAACCTCTGTCTCACCTGGAAGGATTGCTGAGTGCTTATCTGAAAGGACCTCCTCCCCTCCTCCAAACCATTCCCCTGGTTGCTGGTTTGCCCGATGGACGTAGCTACATTCACAGTCTCTAACGGTCACATTCACATAGTCTTAGGCAAAACAGTTCCTCAACCAAGCTGTGAATCATTTGGATAAGATGCTTTCTATGCGGTGCATTTGTAGAAATTTGTAGAAATTTAGGAGTCATTGGGAACAAGCAGACATTCCTTCACCTTCTGAGGAAGGTTGGATTTTTTATTGGCCTAGCATCAATACGGTTGGACCAGGAGAAATAGTTGGTGATATTTACATATCGAAACTTGAAACTCTTGACCATCTTCACTTCTGCACCAGTGATATAGACTGGGGTGTGTACTCCACCCCACTTCCTGAAATCAATGACTAGCTGCTTTGTTTTGCGGACATTGAGGGGAAAGTTCTTGCCTTGGCACGAAGCTACTGAGCTGTCGATTTATTTCTGTACTCCTTATCTTTATTATTTTGGATCTGACCTATTACTGTGGAGTCATCTACTTACTTGTAAATGGAGTTAGAGCAGAATTTGGCCGCACCGCGTATAGGGAGTATATTAAGATGCTGACAATGTAACCTTGCGTGGCTTGTTGAGCATTATATGGAGGATGTTTTGTTACCTATCCTCACTGATTGCGGTCTATGGGTCAGGAAGTCAAGAAACCAGTTGCAGAGGGAGATGCTGTGATCTAGGTCCAGGGATCCGAACATGCATTTGACACCATAAAGGTCAACACCAAATCGTGTCAGATTTAGAGATCAAAGGATTTAATGACGTAACCCATAAAATTGATCATACTGGTGTGTTTTTATCAATCTGAATTTTATTAACTTCAAGGAGTAAAAGGCAGTCTTAAATAGAGTGTATAAAGTAGTTAAAACAGTACATTATCTCTCCCTCTCTTTGAATGTAGTTTTGATAACTAGCAAATTGCATGGCCTCTATTTGGACTTGATAGTAATATTGTGTTAACATATAAAGAAAACTATTTCAATTTAAATCCGAAGAACCCAAGGGACTATAATGGTTATATGGAAATATTAGCAGCTATGCCTTTTAAAATATTTACAAACCTATTAAGTTTTAATTTAGGTTTGACCTTCTGGAATGTGGAAAGGACACTTTTAGAATTATTTTCAATTAAAAAGGTCTACATAGCATTGTCCAGCCTCAGGAATAAATAATTCTGGAATGCTTAGTCCTCCTTGTAATCAATACAGGAAGAGGAGTTCAGTAGGTTTGATGAAATGCCTCAACCATAAGGTGACTCAGTCATTAGGGACTTGAGGTGTGCAATCAATCAGTGCCATAATGGCAGTTCCTTCAGGGCAGAATTTATTGAAGCCATTTTGCAGCCAAATCCTGCTACCAGTACAAAACATTTGAATCTGAGCTGTTTAAGGTATCACTTCAAGCTATATTTTTGAAGCCTTCAGCATTCTGGAAAGATAATTTCAACTAACACCAGAATTTAATTAACTTTAATATCACAATTGTTCCCCAACAACTCAAGGAAACCTCTTTTGTTTTCTTTGAAAAGTATTTCTACATCCCCAAATTCTGTAACTTTAAAGATTCGGTAAACTAGTAAAGAATACATGTGTGTTTGGACTATGAAGACCAAATAAAGTTAATCTCTGGTAATGTAAATTTTGGAATTACTAAGAAAAAAACAAAGAAAATTGATCCAAAACATCAATGGATTTCTCTGTGGCCGGGTAAAGAAGATAACAAGCGCAGGATAACATGCAGAATCTTGAAGTAGCCATGCAGTAGGAGTAATTGCAGTGCAGCTAAATAAAGAACATGTTTGAGGTTGGATATTGGAGGATATAATGCATTTGGAAATATTAGGGAAGGAAGGGGGATTATAGTTGACTGTACTAGTCAAGAGTTTTTTATTGTCATATGTTCCAGATAGGACAATGAAATTCTTGCTTGCTGCAGCACACAGAATATGTAAACATAGTACATAACGGGAGGAAAAAAAGGTCAGTATATGTGTGTGTGTGTATATATACACATGCACATCTACTCAATAAATAAACAAATATAGTGCAATAATAATAATAGTCTGTTGTAGTTCAGAGCTTATTTGTTGTCATGTTTAATAGCCTGATGGCTGTAGGGATGAAGCTGTTCCTGAACCTGGACGTAAAGGGCCTGTCCCACCAGCATGCAACTCTATGCGATGAACGCAATCAAACTAGAAGCGGGGGCCGAGCGGAGGTCGGGTGATCCCCTGTACAGGGCCGTTCCCACCAGCATGCGCCTGCATGCGGCAAGCGCAACCAAACCAGCAGTAGGGGCCGTGCGGAGGTCGGGTGAGTGGCGCAACGCGGCGCAAAGTGAGGCGAACTTGGAGCGAAGTCTAAGGTAAGTTCACCAGGACAAAGAGGGGCACACAGAGACACACACACACACAGGGCCACAGAGCCACACACATAGAGGGTCACGGAGGCACCTACAGATAGGTTCACGGAGGCACGATGTCGGGGCGGTGTGTAAACGCCGAGGCGACTGCGAGCCGACAAGCCGTTGCCGCGCGGAATTTTTGGACATAGTCAGTTTTTTGGAGCCCCGCGCGGTGTCGGGACAAACTCGAGACGAACTCCGCACAATTCCGCACGGCTCCGGCGATCGAAGTGGGACCGGCCCCGCGACGCCGGACGGCTCAAGCGACCACGTTAGGTCGCGCTAATTGCATAGAGTTGCATGCTGGTGGGACAGGCCCTTTACAGTTTTCAGGCTTCTTTCCGATGGCAATGGTGAAGAGTGTGTGGCCACGATGGTTGGGTCTTTGATGATGTTGGCTGCCTTTTTGAGGCAGCGACTTCGATCGATCCCTTCGATGGTGGGAGGTCAGAGCCGGTGATGGACTGGGCAGTGTTCACAACTTTTTGCAGTCTTTTCCGCTCCTGGACTTTAAGTTGCCGAACCAGGCCACGATGCAACCAGTCAGTATGCTCTCTACTGTGCACCTGTAGAAGTTCAAGAGAATCCTCTTTGACATAACGAATCTCCGTAGTCTTCTCAGGAAGTAGAGGCGCTGATATTCTTTATAATTGCATCAGTGTACTGGGTCCAGGAAAGATCTTCGGAAAAATGCACGCCCAGGAATTTGAAGTTTTTGACCCTCTCCACCATTGACCCATTGATGTAAACAGGATTGTGGTCCTCATCCTTCCCCTTCCAAAGTCCATGATCAGTTCCTTGGTTTTACTGATGTTGAGAGCCAGGTTGTTGAGCTGGCGCCATTTGCTCAATCGGTCGATCTCACTTCTGTACTCTGACTCATCACCATCTGTAATTCGTCCAAGAACAGTGATGGCGTCGGCGAACTTGATGATGGAGTTCGCACTATGTCCGGCTACACAGTCACGGGTTTAGAGTGAGTAAAGCAGGGGGTTGAGCACGCAGCTTTGAGGTGCTCCCGTACTGATTGTTACTGAGGGTGAAGTATTCCTGCCAATTCGAACAGACTGTGGTCTGTGGATGAGGAAATCGAGGATCCAATTGCAGAGAGATGAGACAGAATAGAATATCAATTGAAAATATCACTAACATGTATATGACAATAAGTTTAATTTTAATACACGAGCACATGTTTTTGTGAGCAATTAGGTTTAAAATCTGAGAAATTGACAGCCCATTCAGAAACAACCCACCAACTTTGGTATTTAACTGTAGGATATTAGACTACATGCTTGAAACCCCATGGGACAGAGGGGTTGTCAATTTCAATGTGTTAATTGCTAAATTACAGGCTATCAAATTGCCTTTTTTTCAATGTTATTGAGTCCATGAGATTCCTGGAAAGCATGTGACAGAATCGCAATTGCAAAGCTCAATGTCTAGCTGTAAAATATGGCAATATTGACAGCTCAGAGCTGCCTGCATCTGTGAAAGGGTTTGTTCATAGTACTTGTGATGAGTGATTTATTTTTTTCAGCTTTAAAGATTTGTATGCGTTATTCACAAAGTGTTGAGTATATAGAATGAACTGCCAAAGGAAGTAGTTGAGACATGTACATTAACAACATTTTAAAATACATTTGGACAGGTACATGGATAGGAAGGGTATAGAGGAATATGTGCTCAATGCCGGCATATAGGCCCAGTATAAATGGGGCATCTTGGTCAGCAGGACAGGTTGGACTGAATGACCTGTTTCTATGCTGCATGACTGTTTCTCCACTTTAAGATTCTGATCTATCTGATCAACATGGGTGGTACTTATGTTGTGCAATTTAGAATCTGGGATCAAAACTACATCTGCTCAGTTAACCTGAACATTTGTATCCTCCAGGAACTTCTTGTCAAGTGGACCTGGTGCTCATGCTTTGTCAGTGGCTGTCAAAGTAATCACTGCTGTAGACTAATCAGTGGCTGTCAAAGTCATCGCTGCTATAGACTAATTTGCCTTAGGATAACTCCAAGGTTCTGACAGTGATATTTGCATGAAATAATATTTATGCGGCTTAAAAGAAAATCCAGAAACAATGATCTTACAGCCATCTATATCAAAGCACAAACCCTGTTAGAGCAGCAAGCCTTTACTTTTCTTCTTGTAACCATATAACAATTACAGCACGGAAACAGGCCATCTCGGCTCTTCTAGTCCGTGCCGAACACTTACCCTCACCTAGTCCCATCTACCTGCACTCAGACCATAACCCTCCATTCCTTTCCCATCCATATACCTATCCAATTTATTTTTAAATGATAAAAACGAACCTGACTTCACCACTTCCTCTGGAAGTTCATTCCACACAGCTACCACTCTCAGAGTAAAGAAGTTCCCCCTCATGTTGCCCCTAAACTTTTGTCCCTAATTCTCAAATCATGTCCTCTTGTTTGAATCTTCCCTTCTCTCAACGGAAAAAGCTTATCCACGTCAACTCTGTCTATCCCTCATAATTTTAAAGACCTCTATCTAGTTCCCCCTTAACCTTCTGCGCTCCAAAGAATAAAGACCTATCTTGTTCAACCTTTCTCTGTAACTTAGGTGCTGAAACCCAGGCAACATTCTAGTAAATCTCCTCTGTAGTCTCTCTATTTTGTTGACATCTTTCCTATAATTTGGCGACCAGAATTGTACACCATATTCCAGAATTAGCCTCACCAATGCCTTGTACAATTTTAACATTACATCCCAACTTCTATACTCAATGCTCTGATTTATAAAGGCCAGCACACCAAAAGCTTTCTTTACCACCCTATCTAAATGAGATTCCACCTTCAGGGACCTATGCACAGTTATTCCTAGATCCCTCTGTTCAACTGTATTCCTCAATTTGCTACCATTTACCATGTATGTCCTATTTTGATTTGTCCTGCCAAGATGTAGCACCTCATACTTATCAGCATTAAACTCCGTCTGCCATCTTTCAGCCCACTCTTCCAAATGGCCTAAATCTCTCTGTAGACTTTGAAAATCTACTTCATTATCCACAACACCACCTATCTTAGTATCATCTGCATACTTACTAATCCAATTTACCACACCATCATCCAGATCATTGATGTATGTGCCAAACAACAGTGGATCCAACACAGATCCCTGAGGCACCCCACTAGTCACCGGCCTCCAACCTGACAAACAGTTATCCACCATTACTCTCTCATATCTCCCATTCAGCCACTGTTGAATCCATCTTGCTACTCCACTGTTAATACCCAACAATTGAACCTTCTTAACCAACCTTTCATGTGGAACCTTGTCAAAGGCCTTACTGATCAATTCTATGTTATGCTTCCTTATAATACAAGCAGAGGCAGGTTGCTCGAAGCCTTGTTCTGGCTACTGAGAAATACCATATGGACTTGATCGACAATGCCCCTACACTTGCCCTATTTGTGTCAGATAGAACGAACCATCGGTAGCGATCCAACAGACGAGAAGTCTTAGACTTGAGTTCCATTCATGGCTCACTTCTAATTCTCTGCTTACATTGAAATGGTGAGCACTTTGATGCAAATTAACAGGGATTAAATGGTCAATCCAAGACTAATATATCCTATTCAGGGCTCGAAATTAGCGGTTGCCCGGGTGCCATTGACCACTCAAAGTGCCGCCAGGCAACCGCGAGTCAATTTGCCCGGCTTGGCAAGCAAATACTGGTTTATACCGATAGACACAAAAAACTGGAGTAACTCCGCGGGTCAGGCAGCATCTCTGGAGAAAAGGAACGTGGCGTTTCGTGTCGGCGGCTGCTGTATTGCGAGGCAAAGATACTAGGTGCAGGGTGACGAAGGATCGGAGCGAATGACGGGCCCCGAACAGAGGCAACAGCGGCTCCACCGCCTCCTCCTCCCGCACCCCGCCCGGCGGAAGGAGGCCTCCCTCACTCCTCCTGGCCTCGGCGTGCGACAGGGGTTATTTTGAAAGCACCGTTGGTGGATTTGCAAGCAGCGGCCGCTATCGCTCTGATAACTGCCGCTGCTTGCAAATCCACCAACGGCGCATTCAAAACAACCCCTCTTGCACACCGGGAGGAAGGGGGGATGGAGGGAGGGAGGGAGAGGGAGGTCGGTCTTCTTCCGCCGTCTGAAGCAGCTGCACCAAAGATCCTTTAGCTATAGGATCTTTGAGCTGCACTGCTCGGCCCCACACCTTCCTATCGGCTGGTGAGGAGATCCCACCCGCCACCCCCTTTGGCGGCGGCACTTTGTTGGACAGGGACAGCCAAGGCAGCGGGGCGATGTTGGCCGAGGAACGCTGACCTTCCTTCCTCCCCACCTCCTCTGCCCCTTCCTCTCTCCCTCTCTCTCTCTCTTGTAGGCTCCATCCACCCCTCTTATCCTGGGACCCCTCCTCTCCATCCCGTACTGATCCCCATTCCCTCCTCTATTCAGTCCTCACTGACATCCCCTGTGCTCCCCCCCAATCTATTCATCACCCTACCCAACTCGCATTGATTCTCCTGCCACCCCCCCCCCCCCCCCCATCCTACACTGGTCCCACAATTTATTCTGTACTGACCCCCTTTCCCATCCATCCTGCACTTCTCCCCCCATTCATACTGCACTGATTCTCCCATCCATCCTGTACTGACCCACCCTCCATTTACCCTGCACCAATCCCCCCATTCATCCTGCAGTGATCTCCCCATTCATCCTGTACTGATCCCCTCATGCATCCTGTACTGATCCCCTCATCCATCCTGTACTGATCCCCTCATCCATCCTGTACTGATCCTCCCATGCATCCCGTACTGATCTCCATTCATCCTATACTGATCTCCTCGTGCATCCTGGACTGATCCCCCCATGCATCCCGTACTGATCTCCATTCATCCTATACTGATCCCCCATTCACCCTATACTGATCTCCTCGTGCATCCTGTACTGATCCCATCATTCATCCCGTACTGATCCCCCATTCATCCTATACTGATCCACTCATTCATCCTGTAGTGATCCACCATTCATCCTGCACAGACCCTCCGATCCACACTGTCCTGACCCCCCCCATTCATCCTGTACTGATTCCCCCCCCATTTATCCTGTGCTGACACCCCCCCGCTCCACCCATCCTGTACTGATCCCCGTATTCAAGAAGAATGGGGGGACCAGTCTGAAGAAGGGTCTCGACCCGAAACGTCGCCTATTTCCTTCGCTCCATAGATGCTGCCCACCCGCTGAATTTCTCCACCATTTTTGTCTACTCCCATTCATCCCGTACTGATCCCCCCCCCCATCCATCCCGTACTGATCCCCGCATTCAACACCACTGACATCCCCCATGCTCTCCCCTCACAATTTTACATACTCCAACCAACACTACTAATTCACCTGCCTCAATCCATCCATTCCGCACCGATTGGCTTCTCACCCCCCCCCCCCCCCCACCATCTATCCACCCCGCACTGATTCACACACCCCCTGGCCCTATTGTGCTTCATGGTCTTCAGAGCGAACATTGACTATGTTTGATAACGGAATGCAATCAAATGTGTTTTAATTCCCAGTGTTATTATTTGTTTTGACACCTTTAAACATATTACCAACATAACATTTGCTGCAGTTATGTCCTTTGGCCATCGCTTGTCAGTTAGTGTAATGTTTAACCTGTCAGATGGGTATAGTAGGTTTTAACAGCTATTATCATAAAATGCCTTTAGAAATTTCCTTGCAACCTGTATATTTTGTTATGGATAAATTATAGCAATAACGACCCATGCTATGGCCATGTCATGGTAATTTTCGGTCCTTCACAGAAAACATGCTTGCATCAATCTGTAGTGTGCATGGTTAAGCATATATGTTACCATGGTCCAGGATTTATTGACACAGGTTGATCATATGCTGAATAATCCAACCATATTTTTGTTTGGAAGTGGAAAGAACTAATAGAAATTGCATTAATTGCAATGTGTAAAAAGAGTTGAGATATTGTATTATAATTTTGTTGCATGTCATTGTGGTAATATATCGTGTCTTGATTGGTGAATATGTTTAGTTTGTGAGTTTATTGACGCAGAAATAATATGTGAATGTAGACAAAAGTGCTGGAGAAACTCGGCGGATGCGGCAGCATCTATGGAGCGAAGGAAATGGGCAACGTTTCTGGCCGAAACCCTTCATCAGACTGGTTTCCAGAGGGCTTGTATGGACATTGTGGGCCGAACGGATTCTTGGGCTGGCAGCTCAATCACTATGGCTTGGTGGGCTGGCAGCAATGGCCATAAGTGGGAATTAAACATTAAATCGTGATACGACTGCAAGGTTCCTAATCGAAAGTTCCTAATTGAACAGAAAATGAATTAAATGTTGTAGCTCCAAGTACAGGTGAGGGTCTGGGTATCTTGCAGAAAATGACTTATTCCCTGACATGCTAAACCCCATTCACCATCTGCAGGGCATGTTAGGAGTGTGAAAGAATATTCTCCAGTTGCCTGCATGAGTGCATTCCAACAAAATATTAGAAGCTCTATCCCTGCCAGGAAGCAACAACCTGCTAGATGCCAAAAACTAGCCTAAACATTAATTCAGATTTTGACTCTGATCCTCTGGCAGCATCTCAAAAATCACGATCTCTATCACTAAGAAAGACAAGGGTTTCAGTTACATCAGCACATTCGCCTCCAACTTGCACATGATCCCATTTAGGAAATATAATCACCATTCATATTTTATTTCTGGGTCTAAATCCTGGAATTCCATACCCAAAGCATTGAGGTAATAGTTTCGCCAGAAGTCCTGCACATCTCAAGAAATTGGCCCACCACCACTTTCTCAGGGCAATCAGAGATGGTTTTGGCAGGGGTGTAAGGATTCTGTAAATATATTTATTTATTTATTTTTAAATTTACTGTCCCAGATTAAATATGAGGAGTTAGGGTAATGGGAATAGACAGAGCAGCAGTGATATATATTAAAAATGATTATTGTTCGAAATAAATATTTTGGTCTGAAAACTAAATACAAATAGTCAACAATGGAACACCAAAGATAGACACAAAATGCTGGAGTAACTCAGCGGGACAAGCAGCATCACTGGATAGAAGGAATGGGTGACGTTTCAGGTCGCGACCCTTCTTTAGACTGTTCCTCCAATTTGTGCTGCGATTCTCTCTCCGACAGTGGAGGAGGCACAGGGCAGAAAGGTCAGTATGGGAGGGGGAGTTAAAGTGTTTAGCAACCGGGAGATCAGGTAGGATTAGGCGGACTGAGCGGAGGTTTTCAGCGAAACGATTGCTGAGCTTGCGCTTGGTCTCACCATGGATGAATAAAATAATGGTAAAAAACAAGGTATATACGTGAAGATGACCAAAGAGCTTATGAAGAGCATAAGCAAAGTATTAAAAATTGTAAATGTTAAAGATATGTTAAATTTGAAAGGCAGAAATAACAAAGACAAACAGGGCAAAAACAAAAAAAATCCTGACATGCATAGGACCATAAGCTAAACTCACAATTAATGGGATACAAATGGCAACAATCGTGAAAAATAATTTCAGCTTGATATTTGCAAGAACATCTAACAGGTGACATGATAAGAGCTCAAAAATATATAAAGCATTTCAAATAGAAAGGGGTATAAATAATTCACAAACTTAAAACTGAGATGATAAAAGCCTTGATCTGGATGGAAGTAAACCCGCAAATATTAGAGTTTGGGGAGAGATGACATTTATATAATATTTTATTTGAAAAGCAAAAAGTGCCAGAGGACTAGAGAATAATGTTAATCAGAGGTTAATTAAATGGAGACAGAAAAGTTCAGGGAACTGTAGACCCGCTAGCTTAACAGTGATGGTAAGAAAACTAATGGATTCCTTATTCAAAGATGTAATTGAAACAAAAATATCACAAAGTGTAGCCAGCATAGATTTCAAATAAGAAGGTTATGATTGAATTCTGTGAAGTATTGAATTCTGTAAAGATGTAATAGAAAAATGTAGACAAGAATAATGTGTTATATTTAATATATTTGGATTTTCAAAAGGTTTTCTGTGACAGAGAATTCAGGATAAACCTCTTAGGATAGTAAACAGTAATAAGAATGTACAACGTTCTCTAAGACAAAGAATAGTTGTAACAGATAGTTCGGATACATTTAGCAGAACCTAGATAAGTATGCAGAACAATTTAAGGTCATATTCATGAGGACGCTCATGTGGTCAAAAGTTCTGGCATTGACTAAATGGGCCAAATATTCCACAGTGCAAGAATAAAGTGAACAAAGTGAATACAAATAAATTACAATAAAATTGGGGAAATTATAAGAGCTGAAGAAAATAGCTAATGAAAAACTGTAGAAATCAGTTTTAATCTTGAGGGGTTTGTGCTGTAAGCTGCATACTTTATACTAGAGTATTATTAATTAGTCACTTAATAGAATTTGTTCAAGCATTCAGTGTTCTCCGTGAAAATGGGAGCATTCTGGGAATAAAGGAAACAGTGGAAAAGTATCCATAGCAACTAGTTCAAGGTCAGAGACAAAGCAAAAATAAAAGACCATTCATAAAATTCAGGATTAACCTCCAGATTAGTTTTTCACAAGTTTGCCTCTTTCTCTCAATTTAGAGAACACTAGAGCATATCCATTCATTATATATCCTATAATCACCGAGTGGTTAGAGCATGAAAGGAGGCCATTTAGACCATCAAACCTATACCAGGTCCATGCAAGAGCAACTCAGTTGACCATATTCTCCCGAGCCCTGAGTCCGAAGAAGGGTCCGCTGAAACATCGCCAGTCCAGTCCCTCTACATATACTACCCGAGCCACTGAATTATACAGCACTTTGTGTTTTCATCTATGTTTTAACCTTGTGTATACAATGTGGTGTGAGAAATATTCAGATACAATTTACAATATCACACTGACTTTGCTTGCTACAGTTCCATGGGACTGTATAAAAGTAATAACAAGGACATAAAAGTCACCGGCAGTCACCTGAAAAATCGCCTAAGTGGGACAGGCCCATAACTAAAGCAGGAGGTGATATGGGGAAGAAAAAAAGGATGGAACCTGATGAGAAAGGAAGTTGAGGAATGAAATGTTAAATTAGGGAAAGGATGGACAATGTGGGCTGAGGCCTGTTTCCCATTTGAGCATTGAATCTTTGTTTATGGGACGGTATGGTTTGCTTCTTATGGGCCTGTCCCACTTAGGCGATTTTTTAGGCAACTGCTGAAAAATTTTCAACATGTTGACATTTTTTCGGCGACTGTGGCGTTAATTTGGGCTGTCGTATGTTGTCATACGTGCTGTCGTAGGTTGTCGCCAGGTTAACGTAGGTTTTCGCCAGGTGACGTAGGTTGTCGCCGGTGCTGACCGGAGAATTCCATTGTCCTAGTCGCTGTCAGTCGCCTAAAAAAAATCACCTGTGGGACAGGCCCATTAGTCAGACCCTCAGAATGTAGGATAATTTACTGCCATTCCAGTTATGTGAGTTCTGAAGCGACTGATTAGACTAATCTGGGAGCAGCAGACTCGTCTTCAAATGGGGGTTACACAAAAAGCTGGAGAAACTCAGCGGGTGCAGCAGCATCTAAGGAGCGAAGGAGATAGGCGACGTTTCGGGTCGAGAACCTTCTATCTCGTCTTCAAATGGGTTAGGACAAGGGTTCCCAACCCAGGGGGTAAATTTCACCTACCAAGGGGTACATTTGTTGATTCTGCATTTGTACATATTTTTTCTCATTGACTGACTGTGTTTGGTTCTGGTATACCAGTATATGTTCATCATTAGTTGTTCATAAATAAGTGAAATAACATTTTTATGTGCTATTAAACATGCCTGGGGTAAACAGGACGAAAAAGGTTGGGAACCCCTGGGTTGGGATGTGTCTAACTTTGTGAGCAGATGGCTAGTTTCTGAGGATATGTCCCCCTTTCTGACAGAGGCTCTGTGTGCTCTCAATGCATGAATTGAAGATTCTAATACAATCTTGAATGCTCCTTTATCGCAGTCGCTGCCTCAAAAAGGCTGGCAGCATCATCAAGGACTCACACCATCCTGGCCACAGGTAGAAGGTACAGGAACCTGAAGACTGCAACGACCAGGTTCAGGGATAGCTACTTCCCCACAGCCATCCGGCTATTAAACCTGGCTCGGACAAAACTATGATAATTTATAACCCATTATCTGTTATCTGTTATTTGCACTTTATAAGTTTATTTTTTCTTGTGTGTATGTATTTATATAATGATATATGGACACACTGATCTGTTTTGTAGTAAATGCCTACTATGTTCTGTGTGCCGAAGCAAAGCAAGAATTTCATTGTCCTATCAGGAACACCTGCCAATAAACTCACTTGAACTTCTTCACATTGAGTGTAATGCGCCAGAGTGAATGTGACTGAGACTGTAAGGCTTGACTTATAAGGAGAGGCTGAGTATGCTGCAAACTGTTTGCCTGGAGCATAGGATGCTGTAGGAAGTTGCAATAGCATCAGCCTGCCAGAGGTTCCCAAGGTTTTGCCACCATTTATGGTAAAAGGTCTTTCCTTCAATGCCCCATTCAATCTGTTGCTCACAATCTTCCATCTAATTTGACTTTGGAAATAACTTCCACGCCATTTAGGCAAAAACAGTTTGGAGTTATTTATGTACATTTTCCAACTGGGAAATGGGAGCAACATGTCCTATTCCTACCCCCTTAACTTTGACGCCATTATATCATTCAATAAATTGCATATGTACACATTTTCCACCAGGAATTTGCGACTTGCCGAAGACCAGCAAAATGCCGGGAACACCAAGCAATTCAAGTAGCCAAAAATAGAAAGTCAAACGCGTCACGGTGGTGCAGCGGTAGTTACTGCTTTACAGCACCAGAGACTTGGGTTTGATCCTGTTTATGGGTGCTGTCTGTGCAGAGTTAGTACATTCTCCTGTGACCACGTGGGTTTTTTCCGGGTACTCGAGTTTCCTCCCTCACTCCAAAGATGTACAGATTTGTAGGTTAATTTGCTTTTGTAAATTGTGTCTAGTGCGTAGGATGGTGTTAGTGTACGGGGTGATCGCTGATCGATGCAGACTTTGTGAGCCGAAGGGCCTATTTCCACACTGCATCTCTAAACTAAACTAAATGGTGCAGGCCAATGCCTATCATGTGATGACGAGGATTGAAAGGAAAGATGAAAGCAAGCTTTCAATGTAGAGTAGCCCGAGGCTGGACTTTGGCATCACCCAATTTGTGAGGAGACTGCAGGCAAGAACCAGAGGTCATAGCCTCAGAATAAAAGGACATTCCTTTAAAAAGGAGATGAGGAATTTCTCTAGTCAGAGGGTGGTGAATCTGTGGAATTCGTTGCCACAGATGGCTGTGGAGGCCCAGTCAATGGATATTTTTAAGGCAGAGATAGATAAGATTCTTGATTAGTATGGCTGTCAGGGGGAAGAATGTGGTTAAGAGGGAATGATAAATCAGCCATGATTGAATGGCAGAATAGATTTGATGGACCAAATGGCCTAATTCTGCTCCTATGAAGATGACAGCCACAGCAGTGCACGAGGATGCAAACTACCTGATCTCCCGGTTGCTAAACATTTTAACTCCCCCTCCCATACTGACCTTTCTGTCCTGGTCCTCCTCCATTAGCAGAGTGAGGTCCAGCACAAACTGGAGGAACAGCACCTCATATTTTGCTTGGGTAGCTTACAACCCAGCAGTACAAATATTGACTTCTCTAACTTCAAGTAACCCTTGCTTTCCCTCTTTCCATCCCTCCCCCATCCTAGTTCTCTGACTAGTCTGACTGTCCCCCCTGATTAAACTTCATCTCTGTATGCTTCGTTGTCATCTTCCAGCTGACAATGGTCTATTCTGCAGTTTCCTTCAGCTGCATCTCATTTGATGTCTCGTTTTCACACCTTCCCCTTCCATGTGTCTGTGTGTGTCTCCCTCTCCCCTGACTGTCTGAAGAAAGGTTTCGACCCGAAACGTCTCACCCATTCCTTCTCCCCGGAGAAGCTGCCGAGTTACTCCTGCACTTCGCGTCTTTCTCCGGTGTAAACCAATATCTGCAGTTCCCGCCTAACCGCCAGAGACGGCTTACCTCGAGGTCAGATGACGTCACGCGGTGGGGCGGAGCGGAGCGGATCCGGAGTCAGGTGACACCGTGGCAGCGGCTGGCGTTGCGCAGTCGCAGTGGGCCGCAGTGGCCGGCGAGGGGCTGTGATGCGATGCGGCGACACGTTTTCCTAACGGGCCCGCCAGGTACCTACATACAGTTGGCGTTGGTGCACGGACCGGCGCTATAGTTCCTCGAGCAGCAGCTCCAACCTAACCCGGACGGTTTAAACCAGCATCTGCAGTTCTTTCCTACACCTGTACGACCCTCTGTCGCTGCCGATTATCGGGATTTTCTCGCTCGCTGCCCCTTCTTCTAATTGCAGGACATCTGAGTGAGATGAGGAATAACTTTTTCACCCAGAGAGTTGAGAATGTGTGGAATTCTCTGCCACAGAAGGCAGTGGATGTTTTCAAGAGAGATAGTTAGATTTAGCTCCTGGGGCTAAAGGAATAAAGGGATATGGGGAGAAAGCAGGAACGGGGTACTGATTTTATGTATGATCATATTGAATGGCAGTGCTGGCTCGAAGAGCTGAATGGCCTACTCTTGCACCTTTTTTAAAAATGTTTCTAGTCTTTTTGAACTTTGATGCAGTAACATTTATGGCCCTGGTTAGATTTGCAATCCCTGTCTTCAAACTCCAGCTCAGCCAATATTTTAAATATACTGATGCAATACTGTTTGCAAGAGAAGCCCTTGAATAGGGCTTTAAAAGAAACTGCGATAAATGCATAATGTTGTTATTATAATCCTGGGGCAGGGGCTAAAAACTTCATTTATGTTACATTTAAATTAAATTTTAATCTTAAACAGTAATTTCACTTTGCAAAGAAAGACGATTTATAGTTTATCGGGGAGGGTGGATTAGGATCAATTATTTTCTTTCCCTCTATATTTTCACCCCTTAACCCACCTTTTCTGAACTGGCCACCAGTTTCTTAAGGATTTTTTAGGGATGGATGATAAATGTAGGCATTGCTAGCAGCAGTTAGCCTACATTTATTGTCCATCCTTTGCCAACAAACAAGAAAACCAGAGTAAGTTATATTTATAGTTGTTTTGTAGCAGGCATGAACGTTTCCTCCAGTTGCTCCTCAATGCATTGTCAACAGTATTAACAGTATTTAAAATCTGCCAATTCCCAGCGAGAGATTTAATAATGTAGTCTACATGAGGCTTGATGCCTAATATTAATTTGATACACATAGTCTATGTGGCAAATCACACACTGCATTTTTTTTCTTGAGAAATAACAAGTCATTTGCAGTAGTTTTTGTCACGGGTCAACTAGCCTGTTAACTGCAATTAACCGTGAACCCAATCATGTGCCTGTACCTCTTCCACCTCATTGTATCCAATAGACATACTTTCTGCACATTACAATTTTGCAGCAATTTTCATGACGTCTGAAAGTATTTTCCAGCATTAGGCAAATTTGAAGTCACTGTTCAAGAAAGTATGGCAGCCAGTATACATACAGCAAACCACAGTGTGATACTAACCACTATGATTTATTTCAGTAGTTTTCATTGAGAGAGAAATATTGTCCAGTGATTCCCTACCCAATCAAAATGACGTGGTATTTTTCTTGGGTTACCTGAGAGAGAAGCTAGATTTTATTCTAAAGACAACACCTCCAACAATGTATCAGTCTGAAGACTTTTCAGCTTTCCTCCCCCTCCCCAATCAGTCTGAAGAGGCTCCTGTCCAGCATTCTTCACTCCCCTAAAATCGGTCAGAAGAAGCTCTTTTCAATCTACCCATCCCCCCCACCAACACGCAATCAGTCTAAAGAAGCGCCATGACCCGAAGCGTCACCTATTCATGTTCACGTTCTCTGCCTGATCTGCTGAGTCACTCCAGCACTTTGTGTCTTTTTGTGTATTAACCAATATAGCTGCAGTTCTTTGTTTCTATACCTCTAGTCTTGCATTGTCAGCTTAGATTTTTATAGTGAAGTCCCAGAAACATGACTTGATTCCACTTGGACTTGGAAATTAATGCTTAGAACAGAGCTGTAATGATATGAAGAATATTTAATGTATGTCAAGTGTTCATTTGCTATTCATATTTCTGGCATTTGGTCAGCATCTGTGAGGAATGCAAAAGGTAGAGAGATGTGTTTATATCATGAGTTATGCATTATTATCAGGAGATGGAACTGGGAACATGTAATAATGCTTTAAATTTTTATAATATTAATCTATTTGCTAGAAGCCAAAACCAAATGTAAAGTTCAAGTGCATCGTTGAAGGGGATGTTTGGACTGGTAATACAACTCGTCCAAATGTCAAAGACATGCATTTTACTGTTATATAATATTGCGATTTTGAATGCCTTTATCCTTCTTCATTATGGAAACTATGTAATACTCTACTGTCACATGTTAGTTCCATTGTTCAAGTGGAAGTACATATAGATAATAATAGCAAGATGGAAATGAAGTTACATGCAGATAACAACATGGAAATAGTCATTAGGAGCCAGGAACTCCCTATTTCTGTAGCTCATGTAACTTTAAAACTTCAAATCTGGGCCCTTGTATCGCTGATTTTAATAACTTAAATAATTGTGGATATCCCTATGGCGACCTAAACCCAAAGCTCCAAAATGTTGCCCCTCAAATCACCTTACCTCCTTTTGCCTCCTGTCTCAAAAATGGAAGATAAGCTTAATGTGGCATACCAAAAATGTTGATAATACTTCTGTCAAACTTGTCCAGATATTGCACTTCAGGGTAATGCCTGTGAATGTGTTTCCTTTACTGATTCAAATAATTTGATATTGGTCTCCTAATTTCTTGAATATGGCAGTGAATTGATCAAAATATTGAAAAAACGAATTATAAATTATAATAAAAATGTAATTTACTACTCATTTAATTGCTCTGAGATTCTTCACAGGTGTTATCAAAGTTTTGTACCTTAGTTAAAAGCTTAGTTAAAAATAGTATTAAGAGTAAACAGCCAGGGATTGAGACATGTCCCGAGTGTATTTACAGCTAGCTATAAAACAATTTACAGCAAGTTTCAAAATTTCAACAAAAACTCATGTAAAGCATATTTTGCAATTATTTAATCTGATGCTGTATTAGTACAGTGCTAGCTGTTTAACCACTGTAATTTATCTGGGAGCGTGGGATAATGAAGTGTGATTTTCAGTTTTAATCCAGAAAATGTTAGTCTCCCCATATTTCACAGGATATGGTATTCTCTTTGAAGTGCTTTGTGATTGAAATGGTGCTAAGGTTTACATTGGTATTTTAAAATCAGCTAATTATTTTATCAATTAATTCATAATGGAGTGGATTGTACAAAGATTCTTGTGTTTCTTTAGAAAGATATAATTTTACTATTTAGCAGAAATGATCCACTCGTAATTTGTGATTTATTTTCAAAACCACTACCAGAAGTTGTAATAACTATGCCAATGTTATATTTAGCATTCTCACTGAAAAGAGCTTTTGTGTGATGAATTCTTTATGTCACAGAGCCACCAAGGAAGGTACTGAGTGCTGGAGAAACCACTGTTACTGAGAAAAGAAAAGGGGAAAAAATCAATTATAGAATGGCATTGGGTACATCATGTTTTCCTAGGACTGGTGATGTTGCCTTGGCAGAGTAAAATCTAAAGAATGGGGAATACAGTAAAAATGTAATCCACCACATTTTAACTTTATTCAACATCTAATACTATTGATGTATTCAATATAACCTGAAGATATTTTTTCATATTTCACTAGGTATTGGTAAAACAACCTTAATTCACAAAATCATAGATGTATTAAAATTTTCTGGAGTTCCTGTTGATGGATTTTATACTGAAGAAGTCAGAAAAAATGGAAGAAGAATTGGATTTGATGTTGTTACCGTATCTGGTAAGCGGGGAACTTTGTCAAGGACCAGGTATAAATTGTTTTCATTTTTCAAACTATTAAAGTATTTATGGGTAACATGTGGAGTCAGTTTTTAAAAGTTCTATTTTTGTGGTCCCTAGGAATGATGCAGATGCTGTGAATAGTGGGAGATGTGAATATAGAGTTGGTCCATATGTAGTGGACCTACCATCATTCGAATGCCTGGCTCTACCACTTCTCACTAAAGTAGGTGGTAAATCATGGCTTTGGATAATTCATTGTTTGCATTTGTTTTCCATTGGTTGTAACTTTATGTACAACAGTTGACAAAAAGATCTCCTCTAACATAGATTAAGATTTAAGTAGAAGAAATTAGTGACTGGGTGTAACAGTTTAAAAAAATATTGTTTAGAAATATGAAGCTTGTAAGTGCCATTGGAAATCAATAGGTTAACGGGGTAGTACTCTAATTTGTTTCTTTCCCTATAATTCTTGTAGCTTAATGGCAAAGAAGACAAAGAAAAAAAGGTATATGTAATAGATGAGATAGGAAAAATGGAGCTCTTCAGTGAACCCTTTATCCAGGCTGTACGTCAAGTCCTAGATGGAACCGATGCCACTGTACTCGGAACTATTCCGATCCTGAAGGGAAAACCTTTGGGTCTTGTGGAGGATATCAGAAGCAGAAGGGATGTTAAAATCTTTAATGTAAGTACATGAGTATTGGCATTTAAAATTAGTTTTATGAAATAGTAATATATTTGGAAGTATTTTCCAAGCACACCTCAATACTAGAGAAAATAATTACAAGAAAATTTGATTGATAACAACTTTCCCATAGTTTCTGGAGTACGATATGTTATGTGATGGCTTGGAATGTAATATGAACAGAAAAATAACAATCATTGTTTTTCAGATTTCAAGGGATAATAGGGACAGTATTATTCAAGAAATTATTGCAACAGTGCAAGACTGTAGAAAGATGAATGGAAACTGAAGTATCAAGAACCTGAGGTTTGGGTTGTGATAATTATGGCTTGTACGTGCTTCATGAGCAGCACGAGTTTTTCATTAGACTATTTATCCTTTCATCATTTTGTTTCAAAGTAACTTTCAGAAATGTATATTGATTTAATGTATTTCAAGTTGCTCATCCTGCTTCCAGTGTACCAAGTGATAATTAGCTCATGTGTAAAAATGGTTATTTTTATTTATCCCCCTCATTTAAGTTAATATTTTAAATGGCAATTGAATCCTTCCAGAATGTGTTGTTGGTCATTGTGTATGTATAGCATAGGATTTCAAAGTTTGAAAACATTTGTGAGAATGTGAAAACATTTGTGAAATTTATCCTACATCATGAAGTTATTTCAAATGCAGACATTTTAATATGGGAATGTAAGAAATATTTCATTTTTTTTCGGTCTTTCGGGCAATTTTGTCTTGATAGTACTTTGTAAAGTTGGAGATAAATACATTTTACTAAGTGAAAGATATTCTGCTGCTCTTGAATTCTGTATCAGTATTGCTCCAGTCATTCAATCTTGTATATTAATAAATTCCTGGAAATGCTTTGAGTTATTATCAACATTTCCATGAGGCCTGTCCTTGGCTCTGCATGTTCATTGATGATACTCTTCTGTGGAAGCTCACAATCTTGCAAACAAGACAAGGGAGAGCAAACCAAAAATCATTGCATCCAAATCTGCAAATGTTTTTTATTTATGTATGTCTATTCCAGATCTTCATTATTGGTGGATTTATATTTAGTGGGAAATGTACTTCCTTTCAGACACTGGCAAAAGCAACAAATTGTAGTAAGTATACCATGCAGATTTTTTGTTATAATGGAGAGATTAGTGATCCCTCACCTCAACCAAATGCACATGATTTTGTTTGAATCAGTTTGCTAGTCTGTGCTATACAAGGTCAATGTACACATTTATCCATATGCTAGGATTGGTGTGTGAATTTACATCTGACATAAAGTGAACAGTAAAAAAAATACAGATTACTGGGCAAGGGATTATTAGGAATCTCAATAAAAAGAGATTCTGGGTGACTTGAAAAAGTAACCCAGCTACCCCTCATTACATTGTATTCAGCAAAGTATTGCAGTACAACAGTGTAAACTCTGAATTTAGACGAACAGGATAGGATTTATGTTGGAGTGTGGATCAGTCATGATAAGGAGCGCCACAAAGACTGGAGATGTGACTTGAATTAGTGAGACAGTCGCATCGTCAGACTTTAGGCCTTTAGTTTACGAGGCTGATTATTAGAACGGTGATATTTAGTTTCAGAACTAGTAAGGATTGTTTAATAATCTGCATTCCTAAAACTGCCCTTAGTTTTAACATAGTAATGGGATAAATTAAATCATTACAGCACATGGTTGCTTTTGGAAAGATCTGGATAAGATACTGTTTCCAATTACTGGGCCACTTGACAAATAAATTTTAATGCTCTTTTTATTAAATGAAATTAAATGAATATTAACAGATATACAGTGCCCTCCATAATGTTTGGGACAAAGACCCATCATTTATTTATTTGCCTCTGTACTCCATAATTAGAGATTTGTAATAGAAAAAAAATCACATGTGGTTAAAGTGCTCATTGTCAGATATTAATAACGGCCATTTTATACATTTTGGTTTTACCATGTAGAAATTACAGCAGTGTTTATACATAGTCCCCCATTTCAGAGCACCATAATTTTTGGGACACAGCAATGTCATGTAAATGAAAGGAGTCATGTTTAGCATTTTGTTGCATATCGTTTGCATGCAATGACTGCTTAAAGCCTGCGATTCATGGGAATTACCAGTTGCTGGGTGTCTTCTCTGGTGATGCTCTGCCAGGCCTGTATTGCAGCCATATTTAGCTTATTCTTGTTTTGGGGGCTAGTCCCCTTCAGATTTCTCTTCAGCGTAAACAATGCATGCTCAATTGGGTTCAGATCGGGTGATTGACTTGGCCACTCAATAATTGACCATTTTTTAAGCTTTGAAAAACTCCTTTGTTGCTTTAGCAGTATGTCTGGGATCATTGGCTTGCTGTAGAATGAACTGCCGGCCAATGAGTTTTGAGGCATTTGTTTGAACTTGAGCAGATAGGATATGTCTATACACTTCAGAATTTATTATGCTACTATCATCAGCAGTTGTATCATCAACAAAGATAAGTGAGCCAGTACCTTCAGCAGCCATACATGCCCAGTTCATAACACCCCCACCACCGTGTTTCACTGATGAGGTGGTATGCTTTGGATCTTGGGCAGTTCCTTCTCTCCTTCATACTCTGCTCTTGCTATCACTCTGATATAAGTTAATCTTTGTCTCATCTGTCCACAAGACCTTTTTCCAGAACTGTGGTTGCTCTTTTAAGTACTTCTGGGCAAACTGTAACCCAGCCATCCTATTTTTGCAGCTAACCAGTGGTTTGCATCTTGCAGTGTAGCCTCTGTATTTCAATTCATTAAGTCTTCTGCAGACAGTGATCATTGACAAATCCACACCTGACTCCTGAATAGTGCTTCTGATCTGTCTGACAGGTGTTTGGGTATTTTTCCTTTATTATAGAGAGAATTCTTCCATCATCAGCGTGGAGGTCTTCTTGGCCTGCCAGTCCCTTTACGATTAGTAAGCTCACCAGTGCTCTCTTTCTTCTTAATGATGTTCCAAACAGTTGATTTTGGTAAGCTTAAGGCTTGGCTGATGTCTCTAACAGTTTTATTCTTGTTTCTCAGTCTCATAATGGCTTCTTTGCCTTTCATTGACACAATTCTGATTCTCATGTTGATAAATAGCAATAAAAGTTTCCAAAGGTGATGGAAAGACTGGAGGAAAGACTAGATGCTGAGAGCTCTCTTGCACCTACATTAAGGAGGCAATTAAACACACCTGAGCAATTACAAATGCCTATGAAGCCATGTGTCCCAAACATGGTGCCCTGAAATGGGGGGACTATGTATAAACACAGCTGTAATTTCTACATGGTGAAACCAAAATGTATAAAAAAACCTTTTAATAAAATCTGACAATGTGCACTTTAACCACATGTGATTTTTTTTAAAAATTACAAATTGTGGAATACAGAGGCAAATAAATAAATGATGAGTCTCGGTCCCAAACATTATTGGGGGCACTGTAAAATGATTTTGTTGAGGATAAAGTTCTGGTTATGTACTTTATACATTATTTGTGTCTACACTAAGCCTCTCAACTAAAGATGCACCTCATCTCCCCACTTTGCCACTCTTCAGCCCCTTGCACAAGAAAATAATACCTGCAAATAAATCAGAAAGAAACCCAAGATGCACATATAAAACCCCATCAAGTATCTTCAGCAGGGTCTGGTATCTCCAGATGCCATGTATGCTGCAACTAAAGACAATTGAGATGTTTGTAATCTTCTGCTCCATCTTAATGTTCCACAATTTGAATGCTGACATCTGACCAAAGATAGAAACTAGTTGGAGCATTCTCCAAACACAAGGAGTCAATTTAAAGCACGCACCACACACAGGCATGTATGCACACTCTTATAAGGAAAATCTAGGATAATAAATTCTGAAGTCCAGAAGTGCTCAGGAAAATGTTTAAGAAGGAACTGCAGATGCTGGAAAATCGAAGGTGGACAAAAGTGCTGGAGAAACTCAGCGTGTTCAGCAGCATCTATGGAGCGAAGGAAATAGGCAACTTTTCGGGCCGAAACCCTTCTTCAGGGTCTGAAGAAGGGTTTTGGCCCAAAACTTCGCCCATTTCCTTCGCTCCATAGATGCTGCTGCACCCACTGAGTTTCTCCAGCACTTTTGTCTACCGTGCTCAGGAAAATTACAATTGTCCATTTTATCATATATCTGTTAAATTATCAGTCAAGACTGTCATGTGAACTCGTAGTACTTTTGCCAATAAAATCCATTAATTATTATTTCTACCTTGGACCTTTTACTTTGAGCAATTTATTGCACTCAATTTTAAAATGATTTGAATCTGTTCACCTCAATTTAAGGGTATGTATATAATAAAACAGAACATTCTTCATATAACATTACAGGACTTTTTTTTCTCTACAACCCAATTCACTATTTTCACAGTGACAAGCTTGGTGCTGATTACTTAATCTTTTTCTCATACATCACTGTGATGCAACTCTTATGTCAGACTGGCTCCCACCTAAGAATTCCTGCTGTTAGCTAAAACAAGGTCACTGATTGCTGTGGAATGAGGGAAGTGCTGCCATTACCTGAAGTGATTGAATGTACCCATAATACTCCCTTAGCTGAAATCTTAAACCCCCAGGCTGTGAAAAAATATTGGTGCAATGGAATTATCCCAGGAAGGCAGCAAGGCCTCCATGACTGGAGTGGTATGCGTGCTTACAATGTTGGAATAAGCAGTTTATAAATAACAGGAGTCCGCAGTATGATACATTTATGCAAGGTAAAAAAGGGAAGTCTAAATTAGTGCATAAGGTCAAAGGGGCAATTTGGTAGTTTTATTATTGTGATGGAAGTTGAGGGTGAAAGTGCTTCTGTAAATTAACTAAGGGTCACTCAGTTCATTTTATACTGATGCCAGACTTAGGTCAAGATTTGATTTGATTTGATTTGATTTTGATTTTATTATTTGTCATTCGACCCTCAGAGAGGCTAGAACGAAACTCCGTTTCTACATGCCATACATAAATCATAAAAAAAAAAAAATTAAAAAAATACACAGACAATTCAATTCACACAAACATCCATCACAGTGAATCTCATCCTCACTGTGATGGAAGGCAAAGTCTTCTCTCTCCCCCGCACCATCTCACTCCCGAGGTCGAAGCTGCAGGCGGGCGGTGTTAAGTTCCACGGCCTTTGAGGTAGCGCGGGGCGATGTATGGCCCCGCTCTAGGCCCAAAGGTCACAGTCACCGTTGGAGCCCCCGGCGGGCGCTGGAATGTCCCGCGGCCATGAAAGCCGCGCCGGGCGATGTACGGCCCCGCTCCAGGTCGCTCCAACCCCGCGACACGAGCTGGAGATGTTGTGTTGCGGGAGCTCCGGAGAGCGGTCTCCCACCCGGCCCCGCGAGCTCCCGATAGTCCACCGGTCTGCAGCTGGAGCTGAAGCTCCAGAGTCGGGCCGCAGCGGCGAGCCACCACCGCTCCCCACGCTCCGAGGCCAGCCAGCCCCATGACGGTGAGTCCGCAGCTCCGTGAATGGAGCACCCAGGTCGTCTCGGTCGGAGGCCGCTCCACGGTGCTAGGCCCCAACAACAACGGAGACCCGACAGGGAAAAAGTCGGGTCTCCCGTGCAGGGAAGAGATTTAAAAGTTTCCCCCTCTTCCCCCCCCCCACCCCCCACATATACACAGTTACAAACAATACAAAAAAAAACACGAACAACTACATTTAACTAGACAAAAAATAAAAAAAAGACAGACAGGCTGTAGGGGCCGCTGCAACGTGAGTCGCGCCCGCCCGCCCAGATATGCTTTATCTGGTGCATATTTTTATAACGCATGTACAGGAATTGAATCTTCTGCTAATACTGACTGCAGGCCTAATAAAACTCAAACCCACCTGTGGCTTCATTCAGCATTATAATATTTTCACCTTGATGGATGTATAAAGAAACCTCTATGAATTGCATTAAAATTGATTTACCAACAAAGGTTACAGCAGTGACCACAAACAAACAACAATGCTTTCACCAGACAAGGTAAAAATTGCAATTTAATTTTCTGAATTAATATAAAAATTTCATACTGCATCATGCCCAAATATTTAAAGTGTCAATCGATTTCAAGACAATTTAAGATTACAAGTATATACAGCATTTTAAGTCAACATAAAGTCCAAAACCTGATACTTATATTGCATTTTCGATTATCCATGCACGTGAAGAATGCACAGATGTATACACATGGTTGAAGAATATATTCTTAGCATAGTGACTGTACAGTTTTTACATTGTTATCACCTTTCTAAGCATTACATTACTTTCTGTTCTTTAACATCATTCCTTCAATTTTCACCTAAAGTCTCTAAATTGATATGCCTACATTTCAACATGCATCAATAGGCAACCTCATGCAGTTATATTTAGTATAGGAATCTTTGTGTAACCTACAGCACAATTAATTTATTTTTCTATGCATTATTAGATTATGAAATGGATTGCTTAACTTCCCATTTCTGTCTTTGGAAGGGTAACAATAAATGTATCATTTTTGGTTTTTACATTAACATTCCATTTCAACATTTTGATTAAATAAATAACTTTCAAAACCATATTTTGAAGTAATAAAAAACAGCTCTCCAGAAATGTTTTATATTCAAAAGAAGTAAAACACAATATTATTCCAACCAGAGTATGTTATAAGCAGTCCTGATGATCATTGGAAGGAAATTAGATAAACAGTTTAACCATTGCTTGTTTAATGTACTATTGCATCATCATGTAGCAAAACATGCTTGCTGCAATAAGCCAGAATAGTTGTTATCAATCCGTTAAAAAAATATTATCAATGTAAGGAGGAATGAAAACAAAGTTTTCAATCTCAAGAACCCAGCCTCAGATATGTCACTTTTATATTATAGTGGTGACAATATAGCATAAGTATTCAAAATACCTAGACGTTTGTTACAGAACCAATGAGTATACATTCTCTGAAATGGCCAGATTTTAAACTTCTTGTGTATTAATATAATCGCATAGTGTATCACAGCAACTCTTACTCGGAATTCAACAAGAATCTTGTCTCAAAAGAATAATTGAGTGTGTTGCATATTTCACATTGCTAAACACAAATAGAAGGCAAGAAGGAAATTACTGAGGAATTATGTGATTAAACACTAGTTTTCTTTTGGTATCTTGCAAAGCAATTTCAGATATGCAAACATTTCTGTTGCTATGTGCAATGGTTTGAAATAATATTAATTCACCAGCATCTTTTCATCAATACATCTTTTCTGCTCCATCTTGCACCCACATGCTGACATGGCCCTTTACAGCTCTACAACATGATTTTGACAAATAAATAAAATTGATGCCAATTTGTATCAGCCAATACCTTGGGAAAAGTTGAATTGCTTTGCTATTTTGTCTTTTATGCTTCTATTTAGTGCCTTGGGACCTGTTTCCACATTAAAAGCACTGTTGCCTTTATAGCCACTGGAGGCAAAGCAGTGGGCAGATAATTTTGTTCATAAATAAACTATGAGAAATGACCACACTAGAAGACAGAGTAGATATTCTGTAGCAAAATTGTGGAGGTGGGGGATGGTATGTAGTATAAAGAGAGCTAAATAGTAGTCAGTACATAATTAATTGTTAGCTGTACTCTCCGCCAAGCTCTGAGATGTAGTATAATCAAAGGATGCAATTATATCCTTTCCGCAACCAGAACGTCTTGAGGGTTGCAGCATTTACAAAAGCCTCACCTATTGTACTTGCATTATTGTTAGCCCTTATTGAATCAGCTCACTCTGATAAGCTAGTTCTCCCTATTCTTTCATAATATTTTTCATGCAGTTATTGAATTCTTCATTAATTTGCAACTAGGGGTCGGCATTGCAATTTTTCACTTTTCAATCATATCTCGTTCCTTTTTTGTTCAATCTGCTTCCAACACCCTTTTAGGCCATCTATTCCAGACCATAACTTCTTGTGTGCAAACACCTGTGCCCCATGGTTATTAATCCACAGTCACTCAAAGTATTTTCTTTTTACTCATGATTTAGAACACTATAAAATCTCCTCTTTACCATCTCTAAGGCCTTGACACTTTTTGTAAGGCCTGATGCATAGAATTGACTATTAAAAATATAGTATAATTCCCTTGACTTTTAACTTTGCCCCAAGGTTCCAGCATATAACAATCTGATATCTTGAGGTAATTATATTTCTTATTTCAATGCCATTCATATTGAAATCCCCAATCATAATTGTCTTGTATTTCATTTTGACTTTTTAAAATAAGAACTCGGGTAACATTGTACAACAAGCGGCTCTTGACATCAACATGGCTTAACAATTAGAATATACTTCCTGTATTTTTTTTTATTTTTTCCTTTTCTTTTTTTAGGGTCCATCTCTTAACCCCCTTTCTCTTATTCTTTGACCAAGGGTTTCTTCTCCCCTTTGGCATGCTCTTTCACACTCACAAATCTTTTCACCTATTTCACTCTCTTTCTTTCTATTTTTTTTCTTTAAAAGCCATAAAAATATGGGGTACAATGATTGTAACAATATATATGTGAAGTACATTGATGTATTTACCTCTAATAAATAAAAATTTAAAAAAAAGAATATACTTCCTGTTCCTCTATAGCCAATTGCATCTGCCACCTATCTGTTGTTCTATCCTTGTTCTCCAGCATTACATGTGCTCCTAATACATCTTTAGTAAATATTCATACCATCCTTACATGACCATTGTGAAATCATTATGTAAGTTGAAAATGCAATTCTTGGGAAACGGCTCCATACACTACTATTAAGGAAAAACATTGGCTCCTTTTTAGGTTCTGTTCTCAAGCATACTTCGATCCACAAAACTAATTTCCCTTGAGAACCATTTGCCATAAAAGCTATAGTAAACCTTAGGTTGTACTTAATCAAATTCTATCCAAAAATCTGTACACTAGTATCTCCCGTGGCAGTCCAGATATTTCTCCTGAAACAAGTGTGCTAATTGAATTTGTTCTAAGAGGGGTCATTACATATCACACTCAGTGACTGTATGACATTATTTCTCTCATTGGTCCCGTTTCACAAGCTATCTGCATTAATTTGGTAAACTGGCAAATGGAGGCAATTATACTTTTTGTTTACTTTTTTCCCCCCTGCAATAAGACTATTATAATGGATCAGTGCTCTGTGGGTTACACCAGATGTATGGTATTCCTTCACAGACTTATTTGCTCCAAGACCATATTACAATTCAAACATGACAAATCTAAACTATCTGCTCCTAATTTAACCTATCTGATCAATAAATGTGTTTGTTGTGGTTCACCATACTTTGTTTACTATCTTAACAATGTGAAGAGTGTCAAACCAAAATCTCAAGAACATTTACAATAAATAAGTTGTGGCTCCAACTTGACTTGCAGCTTATTTTTGACTGACAATGTGGGTCTTAGCCTCTCAGCTGGGCTTCTGATAAGGATATTTGACAATTAAACTTTTACAGTCATCTCTGCATGAAAAAGTTGTTTCAACATTGGAAGTGTGTCAAGTGACGAGACAATTTCACGGGCATGACGGCTCCCTTTGCATTGGCATATTTGGGATGGATCACATCATGAAGCCGATAGGACGAATAATGCCATCTTCATAGCATATTTTACACCGGTAAAATAAATGGCAAAATTAATACAAGTGCCAATCAATAAGGAATAACTAAGAGACATGTGCACGTGAGCCTGTCAAAGGGCACCTGCATTGTATTGAATAGGCTTCAAAACATTACAAAACAAGCAATAGTTTTCATTCTGTTCCCTTTGACTAAAATTGGTAAAAGCAGTAACTTTAAAAATTAGGAAGGCAGAGGTAGTAGATTCTCGAAAAACAAGAAATGAAAGATGCTAGGTAGATGGGAATGTCGAAATGAGGTCGTCTGCTCAAATAGAAGTTCCCTTCTTTATTGGTTCTCTTCAGCCTCCATTACACAGACAACATGTGGATAACAATATGACAGATTCTGCAAAGTAGCCCGAGGCAACAAGCTTTTGCTCCTCCCCTCATTGTCAGTTCTGGCTTATGTTCAGCTGAGGAGATTTAGAATCATGGAGAGTAGCAGTCCACCAAGTCTACACCAAATGTCAACCATTCATTAGTGCTGATCCTACATTAATCCCACTTTTTGAAATTTGCCCCACATTTTCATTAGTTCTGCCAGTTTCTACCATTCACCCACATAATAGGGGCAATTTAGAATTGCGAATTTACCTACCAATTGGGATGTGGGAGGAAACTGAGAACCCACCATAACAAGGGGGGGATCAACGCTACTCATGAAGTAGAATATTATGGCAGTATTTACAAAGAATATCTTGGAGGGACTGTCTGATGAGGCCATATGGGTAGAATGTATGAATAAGGGAGGATCAATCACTTTGCTGGAGTTATACTATAGGCCTCCAAGAGTTAGCAGGAATTAGAGCAACAGATATGTAAGCAATTCACATTATGGTGTAAGGGTATAGCAGTGGGGCTTTCCCATTTCCCAATATAGATTGGGTTTGCTCTTGGTCGAGGGGCTTAGATGGAGTTAAGTTTGTAAATGCATGCTAAAACGGTTTTTTGAGACAATATGCAGATAGTCTTACAAGAGGATGTTGGGCAGGTGGTAGGAATGTTGCTAGGGGATCACTGAGGAGTGATCATCGTTTTGCAAGTTTCAAGGTTGATTTTGAATGGGATAAGCTTTGTCCTCAAATTAGGGGTCTAAAGTGAGGTGAAAGCAAATATCAATACCAAGCAGATGCATGTGGGTAAAATGACATCTGACAAGTGGGAGTCTTTTAAAGGAAAGTTTAGAAACAGCATGTTACGGTAAGGATGAAAGGAAAAGATGGAATGATTGAGGAAATATGGATGACAAGGGATATTGAAAATTTGACCAGGAAGGAGGAAGAAGTACATGACAGCATCAAGCAAGTGAAACCACTTACATTTAAGAGACATTTAGGTAGGCACATGAATAGGAAAGGCATAGGACAGGAATCAAATGCAGGCAAATGGGATTAGTGTAGGCAGGCAAAAAAATTGACATGGTGTCGTGGGCCAAAGGGACCATTACTCTGTTGTACAATACAGCTGCTCCTCGACCTACGATGGGGTTACGTTTGGATAAACCCATCATAAATTGAAAATATCGTAAGTCGAAAACGCATTTACTACAATTTGATCACGTGACTGGAAGTGCTCGGTGGCTCACTGCCGTTGCTGAGCGTTTGCACCATCGTAAAGTCGAAATATCGCAAGACGAAGCATCGTAAATCGGGGAGCCCATGTATAATGACACATTGTCACCAAAGGGAAAGCATGTGGTTACAGGGAGGACATGCAAATTATATGCAGGAAACACCTGAAGTCAGGATTGGGTCTCTGGCTTGGTGAAGCAGCAGATCTACTATGTCACCACAATGGTGCTGAAAAAAAATCAACTCCCCTTACCCACATCCTGTTTTCACTGTTGTGGAAATATTTCATACTGTTTCCATTCTTTCACTCTCAACCGATAGACACAAATAATCACTTTTTAAATGTTAAATAGTTCACTAAACGGTATAGCATGAGGCTAATTGGATCATTATGTCCAATGTGGACCTCCTTCTACCTTGCTTATCTAGCCATGCTTATACCTTCTTTCTCCCAAACCTCTACAGTTTCACTTTCAAAGCACTTTTGCTGTTTACTGCAACTACTATTCAAATATTCAAAGTACCTAGTTCTGCATTCTAAAAACTTTCAGACCTACCGTGTCCTCAATTCTCTACTGGATCATAAATCATTAGTGGCTATGCTTTTTTTTTTTAAGGGGCCTAGTTTCAAACCCTTCACAAATATAAACATCATCTCCATATTCTACGTCATAATTTTAACAGCTTTATCAAGGCACTCTTCAGGTTCTGAACTTTGTTCCATCTTCAGGTTCTATCTTCATGAATCTTTGCTGCACTTTAAAAAAAAATAACCACAACATTCTAAATGTTCTTCAATCAAAGCTTAAATTATATAATTTCCCTGTGTACTCATAAAGTGCTGCACAAATTAATCCGCGATGATTTTACAATCCACGTCCCAAGCTCCATAAGTCGGTAAATCCAATTTGGGAAGGGACATTTTGTAATAACTTAATCTGTCATTTCTTTCTCAAGATTGCCCATCACCTTTTCCAAGTCAAAATAATTGAGCTAATGAAAATATGACCCTACAGCAATTGTGGAAGCTAGAACATTCAGGAAGTCTGATTAATTTGAGAATCATTTTGTTTAAACAGGAAATTGATCAAAGTAGACCTGTGAAGCAACAGTCATCAATATGTTTTGCTGGGATAGCTGTAGATGTTGAAAATAAAATTATATTCACCATAACACAAAGCAACTTTGAGTATTTGATCCTGAATAATTGCATTGTTGTTATATTTGCTCCAGTTTTCTGTCTTGGAAGTTGGAGATTTCCTTTCCCTTTGTTTCGTGTTCTTATTTACCTCACTTCATCATTTTACTCCTCCTCCACAAAGATCTGAGCATCTTCATTTGACGCAAGAATTCATTGGTTATTCTGGTCTGAGATCGAGTGGGATGTCCTAGAGCACAATTCATCTTTCACCTGAGGGTCAGCATTTTGAGTGAGTACAGCATCATCTGTGCACACTGTGTCCTTCAGTTGGCTGGAGCTTATAACATCCATAGAAGACCAGGCATCAGAACCTCCCTTGAGAAAAGAACAAAAGAGTTAATCACTTTCCACATGATAGGGAATCAGTGAACTAAGCCATTAATCCAATTTTAAGCTATGCCATCTCTTTGAAAGGATTATATAATCAGTATCTCCTGGTTGCCTGAGCTTCATAAATATTTCCTTTTCAAGTACCCAATTAATTTTCTTCCACTGTCAAATTGTAGAGTATTCCCAACCGGCCAAATCTCACCTCATTCTTTTGCCAGGTCATAATGTCTAGTCATACAGCATGGAAACAGGCCCTTCGGCCCAACTTCTCTCGTCATAATGTAGATGCCCCATCTACACTAGCCCCGCCTGCCCACATTGGGCCCATATGTATCTAGCCTTTCCTATCCATGTACCTATCCAAATGTCATTTAAATACTGTTTTTGTACCTGCCTCATCGATATCCTCTGGCAGCTCATTCCAAAGAGCATCCACCCTCTGTGAGAAAAATTTGCTTTACAGGTTTTTATTAAAGCTTTCCCCTCACTTTAAAGCTCTGTCCTTTGTTCTTGATTTCCTCCACTCTGGGTAAAAGACTCTGTGCATCTACCCATTCTATTTCCTTCAAGACGAAAGGGCCTGTCCCACTTGGGCGTAATTTACGCGACATTGCGCGTGGTGGCGTAGGCAGTGACGCGCGGTAGCACGCGGCGCTCCAGGATTTTGGGATTCTCAGATGCGCAGATGACGCCCAAGTGGGACAGACCCTTTATACACCTCTATAAGATCGCACCACATCCTCCTGTGATCCAAGGAATAAAGTCTGAGCCTGCCCAATCTCTCCCTATTGTTCAGGCCCTCATTTTAGCAACATCCTTGAAAATCCTTTGTAAGTATTTTAAATTTCTATCCTCTGATTATGACCCTATCTGAGGTTCCTCTTTATTTACACTTTCAAAATCCATCGTAAGTTTTAATGTTTAATAAATCACCCTGGAACCTTCTCTCAGGAGAATAAACTAAATTTCTCTCACCTCCAAGAGAAACCCTTCATGATCTGACCCATTTTAGTCATTCGGTATCCTCACAAAGCATTGGTATTATTCCTAGATATATTCATCTTCTGCAGACACTGAGCGAATGACATTTGTCTTCTGTGACCAGTGTTAAACATAGGTGAGTGTGCCCACCTCCAGTACACCCACAGCCTGGAATTCAGTTTCACTAAAGTCCATGAAAAATTAGAAGGTAGACAAAAGTGCTGGTGAAATTCAGTCTGTGCAGCAGCATCTATGGAGTGAAGGAAATAGGCAATTTTCGGGCCGAAACCCTTCTTCAGAAGAATGGTTTCGGCCGAAACGTTGCCTATTCCAGATTCAGGGACAGTTTCTTCAGACAATCAGGCAACTGACCGGTCCTCTCATCAGGTAGAGTGTGGTCCTGACCGCCCATCTACTTCATTGGGGACATTTGAACTATCTTTAATAGTAATATTAAAGGAGAACTTACCTGTTTGAAGTTTGATCTTTATTTTATGAGGAGTTACGATGAGGGATTACGTGAAGAAGCCCCGCCAGGCGCAAGTTCGGCATACTTCAAAGCAGCGGCGTGAAAAACACAGAACCAATAGCCGGAGTAAGATAGTAAGGCTCACAAAGATTAGACCTACCAGATGATCATTTATATTATGACGGTTGGGAGCGGAGGGCACGTAATTTACTTCGGAGTCACGTGAGTGACTACGTGAAGATTTTAAAGCTCTGTGATTTTCATGCCGTAGATCATTCCATATGACACACTGCTTCAGTTTACCCAGTAGTGAGTAAATAATATATATTGCTTGAAATTATGCTATATATATATAAAATCCATTTATTTATCTATTTATTTATTTGATTTTTTCCTTCTTTTTTAATAATAATAATATGAAAAATAATAACCCCTCCATCCCAGGGAAAGTAACAACAAATGTTATGTAACAAAGCAAACAATTTTGAACAGAATCCAACACAGCATGTGCAACTCTGGCACTGTAACAACAGGTTTATCATAAAACTAGGAAAGTTTATTTTTTAGACCATCCTGCAGTCTCCAGACTTTGGTTGAGCGGCACGTCCTGCACCTTTGCCGCGGGCATTGATACCACCCTTGTGGAGTGAGATTTATACACATGAGTGTCTACTCCAGTTAATCCAGAATCTGTTTATCCATCTAGAAATAGTTTGTACTGTCACTTTTTATATGTTTCTTGTGGGTAATGAACATTGGTGTCTCACAATCTCGGAGACTCTTAATTCAATATATATTAATTCAGATGCTTAACCATACACAATGTTTAGTTGACAGCGTATGTCTTAAAGATTACATTGGTTCCAGCCTTTCTTGGCTTGCTTTGCTTGCTTAAATCATTGACATAAAACGTTATTTCATCTACAAACAACTGTATACAATCTAACCACAACATTTGTAATGTTTGTACTCATTGTGCTGATATTAATGGTATGAACATAACCACTTTAAATATTAACTTCTGAAAAGACAGTATCGTAATTGGAGTCCATTGCCAAAGCAACGTGTGAACTATACTGAAATCCCAGATTTCTGAATATTTGCAGTATGATAAAATATATCTGACTGTATACAAAAAATGTTTTCCCCATTCCTTATATGGCACATATATTGTTTCTTAATGCTATCTCTCCAAGCTGCAGTTATGACATCCATGGTCCTATCCGACATTCCATCAGAAACTTCAGATTAACAATTAATACGGTCATGTAATGGATGACTTCTGCTGTTACTGGATGTACCAACAATTACTGCACCTGGGATTTGTCATGAATGTCTGAATCATCATTCTGAGCACCAATGGGAACAATGGCTATGTAGCAATGGTTCCTAGATAAGGGACTATCAGATATTAACTGATAAGAACGGATACTACACTTGATCTTAGCCAAAAGGCCAAGAACAATACCAATTTGGAACCACCAAACGCCTGCGGCGGAGACTTGCTCTATTTTGGTGACACATTGTCTAATCAGACAAAATGGGGAAAACATAAAAGACTAGACTTCCCCAAAGTAGCAAGAATGCATCCACCACTAATGCTCCTGGGTCTGACTCCCACGAGACACGTTTAGACCACTGGAGATTTAATCCAGACACAACAGATCAACATACTGTTTGACAATCTTTTTGAATTTTAACATTCATTCTGTATTGTAATTTGCATTTTCATGACCTGTTGTCTTACCACAGTATTGTATTCTCCCACAGTTGTGGTACTGTCTACTCGTAATTGAACATGTAAGTTCTTTATTGCAGAACAACAGCTATCAATGCATAAAACACCCCCAATAACTCCAAATAATTCAACTATGTATTTGGAGAATTAATCGTCTTGGACAGTCCATCGACCACCACAACTGGTGTCGCTGTCCTAAGCTCCCCATCCAAGAGTACTCTCATCAGTCTGTAATAGCACTGAAGACTTCTGAACAAGCACATTTTTACTTCTAGTAACTTGTGCAACATTGAGAATCCATCATTGAATTCAGCTCAACCTTTAGTTGGTAACTGCATGGACCTAATCAATAACCTGCACACTTTTTATTCTTATATTCTGGTCTTTGATCATGCAGAGGTCCCAATTTGACAGCATGAATGCTGCTATCACTTTACCAGTAACCATAGCTACTTCTTGGATGGTGGGATAATGTATTTTACCAAGACAAATACAGGCATTTGTAGCATCCCCAACCTTAATTTGTTGTTAAAGTTACTCACATATCAACTATATTAAAGACAAACCCCAAATAATCAATTGTTTGGGATGCCTGTAACTTCCATGATGTTTGGATAGGCTTGTGGTTGCTGAACTCAGTTCTTCAGCTGTCTCCCATTTACAATGAACATATCCTCTAGATAAGTCATTACAATGTGATTCTGAGCCCTCATTAACACCAGTGCTGGTTTCAATAATTGTGTGAGCAATCTGAGGGCTGAATTTAACCCATTAGGTAATTCCTTCAGCTGACCCATCCAATTAATTGAAGTACCTGAATAATAAGGCATCTTTTTAAAGTCTAAAAAATAACCACATTGCAGCCTTTTGATAACAACTTCATTATAATGCTGAAGTGTACTTTTTAAATGTTCATACTGAACTATAAATTTAAGTTTGTGAGTCCTAGAATGAGTCTGCAACCCCCATACTTCCCCTCATTCTTGTCCTCCCTTGGAGGAGAGTTACTTTCTTTACTGTTTTGTATTTGTGCATAAATCATATATGTTTAAAAATATAATTCTGAGGCACATTCTGCTTGCAGAATATTTGTATTAACCTCAGTATCACACAGGGTTATATACATTTCCATAAAGGAAAACTGCATCTCGTAACATATATACAGAGCTGACTTTATTTTACAATTGTGGGTATTTGGAGCCGGCATTTAGCGCAGCCATTATCTCCAAACCCGATCTAAATAGCGGTAAATAGCGGGAACCGGCTTTTAAATCAGCCTTATCTCCTGATCCGATCTAAATCGGAAACTGCGGTTTCAGCGCGTTCCATTCAATTACCGCAGTTTAAAAATACTTATACTCCAGCTGGCTCCGTATTTTTTTATTTTTCCAAAATACATGCACACTCTAGGCTGGCTCTGCAGACTTACAGAGTTTAAAAAACACTCGCAAGAAGTTCAACACTGACTTACCTGCAGGTTAAACTTACCGCTTGTGGGAGCTGCGCTCTCCACCCTGTCGGTGCCACATGCGTCGACGTAATGCCGAACATGCGCCTGGTGGGGCTTCTTCACGTAGTCACTCACGTGACTCTGAAGTAAAATCAGACTTTAATCAGACTTCAATGTTGTATCCTTTAAATGTGCACTGTGGACAGCTTGATTGTATTCATGTACAGTCTTTTCTTTGACTGGATAGCACGCAAACACAAGCTTTTCACTGTACCTTGGCGCACGTGACAATAATAAACTAAACTAAAATATATGTGACAGTAACAACCGAAGATGAATTTCTTCCCCAACAGATCTTTTCCCATTATGGTTCACTCCAAGTAGCAGTGAATGTCCTTGGCTGATGCTGAGGTATCTGAACAGTCAGCTATAGAATCGCAGTGTAGTTAAAGTGCATTCACAAAGTATTCAGACCCATTCACTTTTTCAACATTTTGTTACATTACAGCCTTATTCTAAAATGGATTAAATTCAATTTTTTATCATCATTCCACACACGATACTTCATAATAAAAAAGGGAAAACAGGTGTTTAGAAATGTTTGCAAAGTAGTTTAAAGGGAAATAACTGAAATATCACATACATAAGTATTCAAACCCTTTGCTATGACACTCAAAATTGAGTTTTGGTGCATCCTGTTTTCATTGATTATCCTTGAGATGTTTCTACAACTTAAATGAAGTCCACTAATGGTAAATTAAATTGATTGGACATGATTTGGAAAGGCACACACTTGTCTATATAAGGTCCTGCATGTTTTGCATGTCAGAGCAAAAACCAAGCCATGAAGACGAAGGAATTGTCCGTAGACCTTTGGGACAAGATTGTGTCAAGACACAGATCTGGGGAAGGGTATAAAACAATTTCTGCAGCATTACAGGTCACGAAGAGCACAGTGAATGAGTAAATGGAAGAACTTTGAAACCTCCAGGACTCTTCATAAAACTGGTTGCCCGGCCAAACTGAGCAATCGGGGGAGAAGGGCCTTGGTCAGGGAGATGGCCAAGAACCCGATGGTCACTCTGACAGAGCTCCAGAGTTCCTCTATGGAGATGGGAGAAACGTCCAGAAGGACAACTTTATCTGCAGGCCTCCACCAATCAGGCCTTTATGGTAGAGCGGCCAGATGGAAGTCACTCCTCAGTAAAAGGCACATGATAGCCCGCTGGAGTTTGCCAAAAGGCACCTAAACAAGCATCTCTGGTATGATGAAACCAAGATTGAACTCTTTGGCGTGAATGCCAAGTGTCACGTCTGGAGGAATCCAGGCACCACTCATCACCTGGTCAATACCATACCTATGGTGAAGCATAATGGTGGCAACATCATGCTGTGGGGATGTTTTTCAGCGACAGGAACTGGGAGACTAGTCAGGATCAAGGGAATGATGAAAGAAGTACAGAGATCCTTGATGAAAACCTGATCCAGAGCTTTCAGGACCTCAGACTGGGGCAGAGGTTCACCTTCCAACAGGACAACGACCCTAAGGCTCAGTGCTGGGACCCCAGCTATTTACAATATACATTAATGATCTGGATGAGGGAATTGAAGGCAATATCTCCAAGTTTGCGGATGACACTAAGCTGGGGGGCAGTGTTAGCTGTGAGGAGGATGCTAGGAGACTGCAAGGTGACTTGGATAGGCTGGGTGAGTGGGCAAATGTTTGGCAGATGCAGTATAATGTGGATAAATGTGAGGTTATCCACTTTGGTGGCAAAAATAGGAAAGCAGACTATTATCCAAATGGTGGCCGATTAGGAAAAGGGGAGATGCAGCGCGACCTGGGTGTCATGGTACACCAGTCATTGAAAGTAGGCATACAGGTGCAGCAGGCAGTGAAGAAAGCGAATGGTATGTTAGCTTTCATAGCAAAAGGATTTGAGTATAGGAGCAGGGAGGTTCTACTTCAGTTGTATAGGGTCTTGGTGAGACCACACCTGGAGTATTGCGTACAGTTCTGGTCTCCAAATCTGAGGAAGGACATTATTGCCATAGAGGGAGTGCAGAGAAGGTTCACCAGATTGATTCCTGGGACGTCAGGACTGTCTTATGAAGAAAGACTGGATAGACTCGGTTTATACTCTCTAGAATTTAGGAGATTGAGAGGGGATCTTATAGAAACTTACAAAATTCTTAAGCGGTTGGACAGGCTAGATGCAGGAAGATTGTTCCCGATGTTGGGGAGGTCCAGGACAAGAGGTCACAGCTTAAGGATAAGGGGGAAATCCTTTAGGACCGAGATGAGAAGGACTTTTTTCACACAGAGAGTGGTGGGTCTCTGGAACTCTCTGCCACAGAGGGTAGTTGAGGCCAGTTCATTGGCTATATTTAAGAGGGAGTTAGATGTGGCCCTTGTGGCTAAGGGGATCAGAGGGTATGGAGAGAAGGCAGGTATGGGATACTGAGTTGGATGATCAGCCATGATCATATTGAATGGCGGTGCAGGCTCGAAGGGCCGAATGGCCTACTCCTGCACCTAATTTCTATGTTTCTAAGCGCCCAGCCAAAACAACACAGGAGTGGCTTTGTGACCATATGTGAATGTCCTTGAGTGGCCCAGCCAGAGCCTGGACTTGAACCCGATCGAATATCTCTGGAGGAACCTGAAAATAGCTATGCATCGACGCTCCCCATCCAACCTGAGAGCTTGAGTGGATCTGCAGAGAAGAATGGGAGAAATTACCCAAATACAGGTGTACCAAGCTTGTAGCATCATACCCAAGAAGACTTGAGGCTGTAATCGAAGCCAAAGGTGCCTCAACAAAGTACTGAGTAAAGGGTCTGAATACTTATGTAAATGTGATATTTCAGTTATTTCCTTTTAATTCCTTTGCAAAAATTTCTAAACACCTGTTTTCGCTTTTTGATTATGGGGTATTGTGTATAAATTGATGATTAAAAAAAGAGTTTAATCCATTTTAGAGTGAGGCTGTAACGTAACAAAATGTGGAAAAATTGAAGGGGTCTGAATACTTTCTCTTTCTGAATGCACTGTAACACACATGGTGAGGTTCAACATTGAGTCTTTGCTCTGAGCAAAATACAGTTGATGCCATTCCCCTATTCTTTCCCCATATTTGCCGTAAGCAAAGGAGAATGGTTATATTTTTTGCGATTCAAAGGCTGTTTTCCACAGGGCTCAGTACTCTCAGTTTTAATCATATACTCGACCAGGTGGGACCCATTGTGTCCCTTCCCCAACATCACAGGAGAGGGCTGGTCCCCGAAAGCAATATTCTACCACTCACTCATAGGTCCCAATACTCACCACTCCTCGGGGTAGAGAGGGAGATGGTAGAGAGGGAGGGGGTGGAGAGAGGGAGGAAGGTTAGAGAGGGAGGGGAAGGGGGTAGAGTGGGAGAGGGAGGGGGGTAGAGAGGGAGGGGGAAGGTGTGGAGAGGGAGGAGGAGGGGGTAGAGAGGGAGGAGGGGGTAGAGAGGGAGGAGGAGGGGGTAGAGAGGGAGGGTAGAGGGTTGTAGAGAGGGAGAGGGACAGAGAGGGAAGAGGGTGTAGACCTTACCCCATCTCCCTCCTCATATCCCTCCTCATCCTCCCATTCTCTGCCCCAGGACCTACCCAGGTCGTAAAGCACGCCAGGGCCTGGAACTCGGCCTAGTTCTCGTACTTGCCCCGGCCCTGGCTGTAGACCTAGGCTCGTCCTTGCAGGCGGCAGCCTCCAGCCATCAGCTCGGCCGCTGCCTGGGCTCCAGTCCAGGCCCAGGCTCTTCCTTGGTTCCAGCGGCAGCCTCCAGACGTCAGCTCGGCCGCTGCCTGGGCTCCAGTCCAGGCCCAGGCTCTTCCTTGGTTCCGGTGGCAGCCTCCAGCCGTCAGCTCGGCCGCCGCCTGGGCTCCAGTGCAGGTTCCGACTTCACCGTCCCTGACCCTGGACCCAGGCTCGTCCTTGGTTCCAGCGGCGGTTTCTTTATCGGCCCGATCCCAAGCCCCATGCTCGGCCCTCACTTCAGCTCAAGCACTAGGCTCACTCTAGCCTCCTCGCCACCAGATGTCGGGCACTAGCAGCCGGCGTACGAGCGCTGGAGTGGCCCCTCCCGCCCGAAGTGTCCCATCCTGCTTTACGAGTCCATTGTGACGTCACTCGAGGTTATTTTTTCCGAAACGGGTGAGTTTTTAAAACTTTAAAGGGTTAAAAAGTTTGGAAATATAGGTGGGAATGCGATGGGAAGATGTTTATCGCCTCGAGGGGAAAAATGTGAGTAGAATACGTGAAAATGGGAAGGCTGTGGCCTAGCATTTGTAAGGAAATGAGAATTAAGCAGATTGTGCCTAGATGACACACACCCACACATATACATACACACAAACAAGATGAGAGTTTTAGTTATAGAGATATTAATGATCTTGACACATTTAGAGGATATGAGGAAGTTTGTAGGTGATTTGGAAATAGGGCTTGTGGCTGACTGAGGACAGACATTTGGATTGCACTAAGCTATAGATGATCTGGTCAGCTTGGCAGAAATGTGGCAAGTGGAATTCATTCACGAGGAGTGGGAGGTATAGTCCAAGCAAGACAATGGAGGGAGGAAACACATCATCACCAGGAGGATATTGAGAGACGTGGGGGAAACAGAGGAGTAGAGTGCATGTCCACAGATCATTAAAGCTGGCAGGGCAGGTTATTTGTGGTTCAAAAAGCATAGAATCTATGTTCAGTAAGGTTATACTAGAACTGTATACAACACTAGTTAGGATAGCGCTTGAGTTCTGGGTATAGTTGTGATCTCTATGTTACAGTAATGATGTGATTTCAAGGGAGGTGTATAAGGCCATGGCCAGGCCTGGGAAAGTTTAGCCATGAAGGAAGACAGAGAAGGCCGGGTGGACAGTGTAGTTTTCTTTGGAACATAGAAGCTGAGGGAAGTTAATTGAGGTGTAAAAAATTATAAAGACACTACACAGTGTAAATTAGGCTTATTTCCTTAGCAGAGAGATATCAAAACCAGGGGTTATTGATTTGAAGTAATTGGTACGATTAGTGGGCAGGTACAGAAAAACATTTTCAGATAGGGTGGAAGAGGGCTGGAACTTCCTGTCTGAATGGATAGTAAAACTAAAAAACCTCATATTTTTGACAATGTACTTCGATGTGTAGGAGTCTGTGTGTCTATGATGCTGCCGCAATCAAGATTTTCATCGTACCTGTACCTCACCATACTTGTGCACAGTGCTTGTTTTGTGATGGCATATGGCATACTGGCACCTCCAAAAAGTTAAAATCTAGATTTTCACATTTTTAGAACTTTGACTATTACAAACATATTGCTCAAGTTTAAAAAAATATATTACTTAAATCAGGCAGTCGGATGCTTAAGCAGCTTATAGGACGATGATTCATTATAGACATCACAAAAAAGGAATGATCTACATTCTGGGACTTTACTGTCTGCCTTGACAGCATTGGTTGTGTATGTGACAATAAGCTTAAGTTGATTTTACTTAACATGATTTGAGGATTGGTGACTTGAAGAGCTTCACATCTGCAGCTGCAAATAGGTTAAGCGAGTTAGCCCTTTATTGGCTGGTGTAGATATGACGGGTTAAATTATATCCTTCCATGACATATGCTTTCTATGATTTTAAGCTTATAATAAAAACACATCAATGAATAAAAAAGCATTTTAGGAGAGAGCCAGAGCCAGATTTGTACTGAGATGTTCCAAAAAGATGAACCAGCTCCTTTAAGAGGTTTTTATTTAAATGTGGGACTTTAAAATCTGGCAACTGGGATTGTTTCTGTAAAATTGGAACTCTACATTAACATATCACAGAGTAAATAATTTCAAAAGCAACATAAAAAACATTGTGAAGGTAGGATACAATTGGATCTCTGACATTATGACCCTGGCCCCAAAGCGCTGCCAGTGTAATTGGGAATGTTTAATTTCAGTGCTTAGATTCTATTTCCTGAATTGGATCCGCATCCTTACCCGCTGCGTCTTTTCCCCTGATTAGCACCTGCAGTAGGCAGCAGTCCTAATAACTGTGGAAAATTATAAATATCTCATTTAAATATATATCATAATTACAATTTATAATTAGATTTATAAATATATCCCAGACAGCAAGGCAGTGCACTCATTGGGAAAGACAGGGGTATTATGCATCTACTGTTTCACAGCCGCTGTGGGGCACCTCAGACTAATGGTGTTCAGCAGTGTGTTCAAGAGCTTTTTCATCCAGAAATCCTCTGCCCACCTGCAATGGGCAAGAACAAACAAAAGCCATTGTTTATCTATGCTCTACGTCTTTTCCCATCTCTTCATCTACATCCCATGACTCCAACTCACCCTGCACGAAACTCCATGTAACCCATTCTTCTTCCCACAACACCACTCTCTGTTTCCCTCCCCAATGTATAATTATGCTTCTCCCCACTGTTTTCTCCCCGGCTCATTCTCCTCCCTCAACAACCCATCACCTCTGCATGACTCACTATATTGCTCTCCCACCCCCTACAAAACTTCATCTCATCTCATCTCTACTCCTTCCCCCACCGCCTAATAGACCCCACCTCCCTCCTGTCCTGTCTGTGCAGCAACTTGCTTATGCTCAGGCCCCCACACAGCTTACTTTCTTCTTTCTCTCCTCACTTGCTTTTCCTCTCTGTTTCACTCTCCTCTTCCATCATCGAGTCTTGCCGTCTGTCCCTAAATTTCCCTCCCAATGATGCTGTCTCATTTCCTCACTGTAACTTCCCCCACTCCCAACTGTTCCTTGATCCACTGTCTAGCTGCCCCCCCCCCCCCCGCCCCCCCCCCGCCCCCCCCCCCCCCCGCCCCCCCCGCACCAGCTCATACCCCAACGTGGTAAGACTTCCAACGTGGTAACCCGTGGTAAGACTTCCTGTCTCTACTGGCCTGTTAAACTGCTGCTAGTGGGAATTCCATTGTTTATTTGTCGGTACACATGACAATTAAACTCTCTTCACTATTGACTCTTTCCTGTGACAATTCCCTTTCATTCTGGCCATCTCTGTCACTGTGATCACCTGACCTCGCAGATTTAGCATACCACCAAGCTGATTTTTACTTTGGGCTAATTTTTACCTTTGTTATCATGGTTTGCTGAAGAGGATTAAAGCATTGAATTCAGATAAGGGAAAGTAATCCAGCCATGAAACAGACAAGCTGTGATATAGCCTTCAAGACCGCCTGCTGAAATATATATATTAACTCCCAGGCCTAGTTCCGAAATTGCCTTTACTTTAATCAGGCTATTTCAGCTAATGGTCTGCCGCAGGATATTTCTTAAGTACATGGCAGGAATATCAATCTTATTAAAGGACATTAAGAACTCTCTTAACTGCAAATCTTACAGGTTTAATGATTAACAACACCATTTAGCAAAATCTGGAGCAGCAGCTGAAAGACTAGTCACAATAATGGAGTTGTGTTACAATTAAATGGGCCTTGCAAATACCATACTGATAAATTGTTGGTCATTACGTGTTATTCACAAGATCTCGATGTCCAGATATAGTGTCCTGATGCTGAGGAAACCCAGCTAGAGTAGTGTTGCAACACCTTGAGGTCATTTTCATTTAAAAAAAATGCAAATTGGAAATAATAACAGAACAGGCTGAAGGCTTTTAACAGACCAGGCAAGCATTTCTCAGAAACTTGAGCTAAATATAATTCTTCCTACAGACCCAAAAGATTTTACAAATGCATAGAATTTATGAAGATTGATTGCACTTATAGAGCACCTTCCACAACTCTGTGATGCAGTAAATGTGCACCTAGCATGCACTACAAACAATGATGTGATAATCAACTACTATTTTACTGGTGTTATTTGAGGGATGAATATAGGTTAGGATGCTGGAAAGTACCACCATGCTATCAAAGTGCATTGGGATCTTTAGCAATCATCTAAGAAACAGACAACACAGAATAAAGAAGGGCGAGAGGAGGGGTATGCTAGTATACACATAAATTCAGATAAGGTAAAATAATCCAGCCATGAAACAGACATGCTTCGAATATTGCCTTCAAGACTGCCTACTGAAATATATTAATACATTCCTGGGTGTGTGGAAAAGCCCATTACTGTGTATTATTTGATGTACTTAGGAAGTGGCCTGTGGCTTCCAAAGGGCTTCAAATATTCACTGTTTCGAGTTGATTGGCAGTATGCTGATGAAGCAAAGGTTGGTTGCACTGTATGCTGTGGGTGGCACAGTGAATCAGCTGGTAAAGTTGCCATCTCACAGTGCCAGAGACCCATGTTCGATCCTGCCCTTGGGTGCTAGCTGTATGAAATTTGTATGTTCTTCCTGTGATTGCATGGGATTCTTCCAGGTGCTATGGCTTCATCCCACATCCCAGACACACTAATGGGCCACTATAATTGCCCCAATTGATTGGGCGGAGTAGACTCAATGAGCCAAATGGCCTAAATCTACTCCCGTCTTATGGTCTTATTAATTTCAAAATGGGGAAATATGCTTTATTGTTTTTAGATCTAAAAAAAAAAGGGTAAAAACATCCATGAACAGTGAAACACTGGAAAAAGGAAAGGTCGAAGGAGGTTTTTGCATAAAAACATCAGTAAAATGTATTTATGTATTGTTACAACTCCACCCCACCTTGACCCATCAAAATATGATGAGAATACAAATGGCTGGAAGTTATGCCACAAGTTTTTCATACACACTCAACGCACGCACAAATATGCACGCAGATTATGGAGAAGCAATGGACGGAAGTTAAAGTTAGGAATGCAGGAATCTGTAAAAGGGATATAGAAATTGAGAACTCTTCCACAAACGCTAATTTGAAATCTAAGATTGATGGATTTAAAGAGATAAGGACAAAGGAAAATGAGTTAGGTCTCAAATCAACCCCCACTGAAATCCAGACTTGAGGCTAAATGCTCTCTCAAACCCCTACGTTACAAATACATGCTGCATATTTTCGCCCCTATCATCAATGTATCTGAATTTGTGCTTCCCTATACCTATCCATACTGTGATATAAATGTGGGCATGCAACCATGAACAACAGAAAACACTGCTGAAGTGGCCAGGTGTTCTGAGTAATGGAGCATGTACACAGCAGGAAGGCCCTCAGGCCTGGCCTACGCTCGCAGATTGCTCAAGCTTGTGTTTAGCTCAATGCACATTTGATGGAATGCAGGATAAAATTTATGTTTCACTTCCCTCAATGCATCCCCCAACAGCCCACCTCTCCTCACCCAACCAGCACCACAACCATTTCAATTTAATCAATTGCACAAGTTGTTTAAATCTCAGATGAAAACTGTGAGCTGACAGTTTACGGTGGATGGTCAGAAATGTACCCAAAAGATTACTGGTTGACAATCCCTTAACAGTTATCAGTTCACCAATCCAATGCTGACCAATTTGCTTTCTGGTCCCTCATTGTCAAGGACCAAGGACTTTTCTAAGTATTTCCTTTCATGTATTTGTGCTTTTTTTACGTAGTAATATTTTTTGTTACATTTTTTTTTCCATGCTATTTGTGTTTTTTGTTTATTGCTCTAACCGTTTGTTGCATTTCCCAATTTTATGATTAATGGTTGCATTTTTTTGGCTGTAAAGGATTGTTGTTTAGAGGAAATATAAATAAAACCTTTGCAGTACCTGTGTCTCACTATGTCTCCTAGCTAGCTGCGGCATTGTGGAGTTTTAAACAAAAACATTTTCTCCAGTCGCCACTTAGCTTCATTCTCTATTTTTCTATAATTTCTCTGTTTCTCTCTGATTACCAAACTCTACTCGCCTGCTGGAGGACCAAGAATAAGCCAGCCTGAAGGGATGTTGGCACAATGAAGGCCTGGTAAAAATATGTTGGTACTCTTTGTGGGACAGCTTGCCTGGGTTATATTCATGTATCTGGAACTCCACCAAATCAACCTCTTCTCTCAATCACAATGGCAGGGGCACCTCTACGTTCTGGTGCTGAATGAACTGCACTCCGTCAACCAGAGGGGCTCCCGAGTAAGCTAAGGCAAAAAAAACACCAACATTTAAAGTTGCGACCCTCCTGATCTGCAAACATCATCTTGGACAAAGTAGTCTTCTCCATTCCCTCCTCCTAACCATTTGCTGCCTCTAACACCAGTGCACCGATTCTGCAGCAGATGAACCACAGTAACTTGCAAAACTTCTTTGACGCACTCCCTACACTCTACGTCCAACAAGGAAGGGACAGGTGGCACATGGGAACACAGTCATTTTCAGATTCCTCATCAAGTCACACACCATCCTGACACAGCATGGAAACAGGCCCAACTTGCCCATGTCGACCAAGAAGCCGCATCCATGTTATTCCCACCTGCCTCCCCATGACTCATATCCCTTTAAACTTTTCCTATCCATGTACCTGTTCCAATGTCTCTGTTGTTATAATACCTGCCTCAGCTTCCTCCTCTGGCAGCCTGTTCCACATACCCACCACCGTGTCAGAAAACATTGGGAAACATCATGAAATGGCAGTATTACCCTTCCCATCTGGCTCCTCTGGCTGACTGTTGGCCCGAATGCGATGTTGACACTGCTTGATGACTGAGTATCTGTCGTGTTTCCTCCGTCTGCTGCGGAGAGCCCAGAGATCATGAGTCCACTGGATAAACTTCTTTTCCCGAACAAAAGGCTGAGGGTGGAGCTGGTGGAGGAATTGATGCTGCACATGTTCTGTGCACCCGAGTGACCCTGACTGCTGAGCTGGCTTGCAGTGGAGAGACGAGGTACTTGAGATAACATAGAAGCTAGTGAGTTATTGAACGACAGCTGGCTGTTGGATAACCTTTGAACCATGCCTTGGACAGATGCCGACACCCGGGATGAAGGCTGCTGTGTTTCTAGGATAGATCCTGACAGACTTGTGGTAGGTGGTCGTTGTCCCTGTTGTCGTGATAAATGGGTCTGGACTGAAAAGCTCCTTTGTTCCCTCTGACCTAGAGTGGAAAAGGAACAGTTAGCACAGTAACTCAGTCAACCCAACCTCACCAAATCATTTAAGCCACTTGGCCAAAGTCAAATTAGATATTTTGGCTATCCGTGTACATTTCACACAAGGCTACATTTAGAGATTGACAACAATTGTATGATGGTTGACAATCTATTTACATGCGGAAATACTTATAATTATATTTCTTTCCAGCTGTTATCATGCAACTGAATTATCCTACCACAACCAGAGAGCAGTGCTGAACTATCTACCTCTTTGATGACCCTCAGACTATCCTTGATAGGATTTTGCTGGCTTTACCTTGAACTAAACGTTATTTCCTTATCATGTATCTATACACTGTAAATGGGGTGATTGTAATCATGTATTGTCTTTCTGCTGACTGGCAACAAAAGCTCTTCACTGTAGCGGTACATGTGACAATAAACGAAACTGAACTAATTAACATTTCTAACTAGTATTTCTCCACATTTTCTCCCAAATCTACTACTTTTTATACTTGGGACAATAGGGGCAATGAACAAATAAGAACATATCCACTTAATCCTGCAACAACGCTCTCCTTTTCAAGACTCCCTCATCTATTGAAAGCAGAATGTCGATCCTGATTTCATGATTTTGAAATTTTTGAATACACAGGGACAGTCAAAACAGTGAAATAATATTAATGGAGCATTCTCAGGATTCTGGTGGCGATAGACAGGTGGATTTTTCAGACTATTGAATATTATTACATATTATCACATGTTTAGTTCACTTTTTAAAGATTTTATACAATATAATAAAATTATCAAGTGAACCAGTCAAGTTTAAAGGGTGCATGGGAATCCGAAAGTAAAAGAAACCTCATTGAGCTAAATGCAAACTAACTGGATTTCCTAAGAATCGGACTCAGGATTATCAACCACTTTGATTTTCGCCAAGTAAACAGGTAAATATTTGTATGCAGAGTAGCCTTGTAATTATGCTATGTAGAGTAGAGAATGCTATGTAATTCATTTCCCGATTTAGCGATTCACACAGAAACAATGTTACCAGAGAAGAATGCATGAATAGGATGGGAGGATAAAGGAGGAGAGGGTGAAGAGATTAGAAAACAAAGCGAATAAATGTGTGTCCTTGGTGGTGCGTCCAGAATTGATGCCATTACACCAAATGTGGTCTGACTGTTCAATTAGTCTCAGAGACATTTTTAACCTTCCAATTACTGGTTCTCTAAACGATTTGCCATGCTGCACTGCAAAGACCTAAATATTTCAAGTTTAGGTCATATTCTTATGTTGGCTCTTTATACCATTACAAACTGATCACTGTAGTCAAACGTTAAAAAGAATTGACACTTTGCTAGAAAAAATTTGGTTGATAAAAAAAAACGTTTTTTAAAAATCTCATTAATTTGATGTTCATGTCAGCATTAGCGCCTGTAGAGCAATCGACTGTAGCGATTGATATTGAACTTAAAGTGTGAACACTGCTATTTATACTGCCTTAATGGATTGCAAAGTGTTGGTGTTCAGAGGGACCTGGGCGTCCTTGTGCATGAGTTAATGTACTGCAAGCAAATAGAAAGGCATTTATTTGGTTGGCCGTTATTGAAAGAGGGCTTGAGTACAAGGGTGAAAACAACATATTGCAATTACATGTGGCCCCAGTGAGATCACACCTGTAATACTGAGTGCAGGTCTGGTCTGCAAGCATAAAATATGAAATACTTGTGGAGTAGAGCAAAGGTTCACTAGATCGATTTCTGAGATGGAAAGGGAATATGAGGGGAATTTAGGCAGACTGTATTCATACTCTTCAGAATTTAGGAAATGAGAGGTGATGTCATTGAAACATGCAAAATTCATTGAGAGCTTAATAGAATAGATGCATGGTGAAGTTTCCCTTGACTGAGGAGTTTAGAATCCATTCAATACTGAGATGAAAACAAATGTATTTACTTACAGGCTATGAATGCTTAATTGCTCTATTCAAGACAGAGAATGATAGATTTTTAGTTTTAAGGAATGTTATGCAATTAGCACACAATAATGATAATGTAGTGAAGAATATGATGATCCAAGTAGGCTACTCTTGCTTTTAATGCTCTGGAGTTCTTAACATAGCTTTTGATGCTGTGAATGAATGGAACTGTTGCTTTCCTGAAGATGGACTGACTACAATTTAAACCACAACAATCTTTTAAAGGGAAATTGTTAACAACTGGATTTTGTTTTAGAAATGTAGATTATACTATCATAATGATAATCATGTTACTATATTTGGCACGCAATGTGCTTGTATGTCCCAAACAATGACAAACCTCTTTCATTGTAATGGGCCTCTCCCACTTACGCGACCTTTTAGGCGACTGCAGGAGACTATGCAGTCGCCACATGGTCGCCACAGGTTCGCGGGTGGCTGCCAAGGAGTCGCCTTCATGGTCGCCTGAAAAATCGGCTAAGTGGGACAGGCCATAAAGGTGTCTATTAGTGGAGACGGCAGCCGGAGTAGGTAACATCATCCATCTAGCTGGATCCCATGTCTAGCAAGATTGCAGACAAACCTCTTCATCAATTACATATATAGTAAGATTAAATACAAAACTATCCATCAATTCCACCTACCTATCCAATCACCATTCCTCTAAATTGCCTGAATGCCCAAATTTAAGCACTTGCGTACCCAAACTTCCATTGATTTCTGTCATGGATGTAACACCTTCTTGGGTAAAGAATTCCAAAATTCAGAACCCTCATGTTCTCATCTTCAATATTGCTGACCCTTGAGCTAAGAATGTAACCCCTGGTTAAACTCTTCACTCAGGACAGACAGCATCTTAGTACCCATCCTTTTAAGATGTTAAATAATTTTACATGCTTCAGTTAATTGACCTCTTAGTCTTCCAAAGTTCAGAGAATGTTATATCACAGTACATTTGTTCCCAGGGTTCAATTTTTATTATAACCCCTACAGGTACAATATATTTCTCTTAGATGTCCAAAACTGTGAACAGGTCTGCTCCCTTAAAGCCCTGAATGAGAGCCATAGACTTTGTTATTCCAAAACTCCCCTGTGACAAATGAAAATCATACCATTTGCCTTCCCAATTGCTCACTGTGCTTTGTGATTTGAACCACATCCTGAAGAGTCCCATCATTTATTAGCTTTTCCCATTCTTTATAACAGAGAGAGAGTGTGAAGGAGTGAGATGGGAAATTGAGCGTTAGGGAGGGGTCTACAAAGCTGAAATCATGGCTGCCTACCATGGGAGAATGAACTGGAGTGACATGGGAAACGGGATTTACTAAGGTGCAGTAGCATGGAACTTAAGTGTTCGGTGACCTTTATGCTACATTTGGTTTCCCCACAGCTAATTTAGTTAAGGGACATTGAACAAGTAAATAACTGGCATGAGCAATCTTTAGTATCACTTACATTGCTAAATATCCTGCAAAAATCAATGGGCCCAATTTGCTACAGTCAGGAATTTATAGTCCATGCAAGGAGGAGGATATGCAAACCTTCTGTATGTACAGCACATCCCCACACCTCCCCCAGCGTTTTCTGATCTGAAACAATTGTTCCCATCTAAAGTGGAACATTAAACAACTGGGTCTCTGTAACTTAGTGTTTCACATTATGAGGTGTAGCTGATTCTTCTGTCTCACTTGATCAGATGCCCAGCCACATACAGCAGTCAATAACCTCAGATCCTCATAAAATATGCAGTGCTGGTACAGATTCCATCACACGCAGAGCAGCTAATGCACACCGACAGCAGCTCCCAAAACGCAGTCAGAATCTATACTACTTCTCCAGAAACATTCAGCCTTGAAAAATGTTTCTTTCTCAGAAACATATAAAAAATATATTATATTTATCATGAACTGCACATTCTCCAACACTATTTCAATGCCATTTAACTTCAAATGTAACATCCTTCTTTTACCAGCTCTTCCCTCTGGAATACTGTGATGTAGCCCTCTCGTCTGCACCTTTTTTTCCCGCTCCTCAGAATTTGCTTCACAATCCCATATACCTCCCAGAATCCCTTCCTTTACTCCTTCCCATAATCTTCCTTTACTTGATTACATCCTCTTACCGACAATCCTAGAAAATGTCCCTTTAACGGTCCAGAAATCCTCCGTTTACTCCCCACGCAGAATTTCCCCTTCATCCTCGATATTTATCCCTTTACACGCCACCCTCAGATTGATTACCTTTATCCCTAACCCCAAAATACCCAAACCTGCAGAATTCCTACGTCCACTCCACATCACCAGAATCCAACGGATTTATTCTATTCCACAATCCCTCCCCTTACCCCATCACCCCAGAATTCCCCTCTTACCATCTAAAATTCATTCCACGCTCTCCACCCACTTACCCCAGAATCTCTTTCCTACTCAAATCCCTCTCAAATAGGGAGTATCCTGCATCTCAGAATCTATTCCGATGACTCTCAAAGTCCATTGTCTTTGCCCTTCATCCCTTCCCTTATGTGTAGGAAAGAACTGCAGATGCTGGTTTAAACCGAAGATAGACCCAAAAAGCTGGAGTAACTCAGCGGGTCAGGCAGCATCTCTGGAGAGAAGGAATGGGTTATGTTTCTGGTCGAGACCCTTCATCAGACCTGGTCTATCCCTTCCCTTATCCCTACTTTTCCAGCATCCCAACCATTATTCACTTTTTCCCCCACGTTTCAAAGGTTCTTCATATATATAATTTCACTTGCTAACACAATTCCACCGATCTCTTCCACTAATAGTTCTTTACTTTGTCCTTTAGGACACTACAAAATATCTGGAGGTCAAATAATTTCGCATCAAAAATACAAGCCATTGGTAAATCTCAATCTGAAATGCTGGATATAAATATGTACGACTTATAAAGCCCTTGTAGTACCATTAATGCGGCAAGGATTTTCAAAGGAACCCAAAACAAAGAAACAACAGGAAAGGGTAATGAATTACAATTCCCCATTAAAGAGTAGTCAGTGTGCTCCTGCATCACTTGTACATGTGAGATATGAAAACCGCACCTGAAGGAGCAAGCCTTTAATGTCACTGAAACACTTGATAATTCTGTTTAAATGACGGTTGTCCCAAGTGATTCCAACCTTGCAGTCCTATCTTCCAAAGATACCATCTCTTGCTGCTGACCCCAGTTATAGCTACACTCTGTTTTTCAGTGAATCATTTTCTGGCTGATTTAATGCTCCCGCAGTCCCACATGGAATGCACCCATCTCCTGACATGTCACCATCCAAGGTACACTTGCAGGATTGACTGAATTGGAGCTTCAGGAAGATGATGGTCAATATATCGCTACCTCTCGTCAGTGCATTGTGTAAAATGTATTTTTTAAATTTGTTCCAGAGATACATGGGATTGTCAACTCAGGATGGATAGATTCCTTCAGGAGTCATTACCAGATTTCCTGTCTCCACAACCCCACAACCCTGTCACTGCTCACTTACAGCTTCCACTTTTTATAATGAGTGGGGTCAGCATGAAATATAAAGAGCATATTCGTGACTGGGAAGAAAGCTGACTATACATTGTGCTCATTTGACTGGAAGGGTTTCCAATGCATGGGCATCATATAACTGGCAGGTACCAAGCAGGTTGGCATGTGGGGGAGGGTAGTGAAACATGTTGAATGAGCTGTGCATTGTGTTTGGAGTATAGAATCTAGAAGGTGCACTGCACGGAAACAGGCCTTACGGTTCACTTTGTCCTATGCAGATAGGACAAAGATTTTATGGTGTACCTTTGGTGGAAGTAGAGAGTAGAAAGTTCTGGGGAGGGAGAAAAACAGTAACAATAATTACACTCGGGTTGTATATTGTGAAGGGTATTCAACAGGGGTGATGTATTATCAATGGAGGTGTACAATTGTGCATGACCTGTTGGGTCCCTGTCACACAGATCCCCCAATGCAATAATCCACCACTCACCCATTGCCCTCAACTGCACAGGCGCAGTTCATTTCCCCTCTTCCCTAGCACTCTCTCCCCCTCCTCTTCACCCTCCCTCTTCTTTCCCTTCTCCTCGTCCCCTCACCAATCCCTCCCTCACCTCTCTCTCCCTCTCCTTTTCCCTGCCCTCCGTCACTCCCTCCCTCCATAACTCCTCTCCCCTCCCTACCCCCTCCTATCCCTCTATCCCCCACCTCCCCCACTCCTCACCTCCCCCTATCCCCCCACTATCCCTCCTCTCCCTCTATTCCACACTTCCTACCTCCCTCACTCCCCCCTCCTCTCCTCCCCCCTCCTCTCCCTCTATTCCTCCTCCTCCCCCACTTCCTCCTCTTTTCCCTCTCCTCTTACCCTCCCCAATCCCTCCCTCACCTCTCATTTCCCCTACCCTCAGTCACTCCCTCCCTCCATAACTCCTCTCCCATCCCTTCTCCCCTCTTCCCCCTCTATCCCCTCTCCTCCCCCACTCTCCCTCCCCAGATCGCAAGGTTGCCGCTCCTCTCCCTTCTTGCGTGCCCCGGAGGAGCATCAGCCGTCGGTGTGGATCCTCGGCTCGGCCTGGAAGCACCACCGGCTACGGCCGCGCCGGCGTGTGGGTGGGCTGGGGATGAAGTGCTCGGAGAAAAGACAGGGGAAGAGCCATGGGGAAAGGAGAGTATCACGGTGGAGGGGGGCAGGAGCCAGCGATAGGGACCAGAGGGGAAGGAGCTAGAGCTGCAGGGCGTTGCGATAGCGGTGTATTTGGGACTCACAGTGGGCACTGGACGCTCTCCTCTGCCGGGATCAGACTCTCCGCTTTCCCTTTGGTGACATCTCCCGCGCCGGGCCGGGGGTCCCTCTGAAAATTGTGTCCGGTTGGAAACTTCCGATGGTCACCCGCAGTGTCCCTCAGCTTCAGTAAAGATACGATGGCGCAGGAAGGGGCAGACCGTCCCGTGGAGTGATAGGAGAAGAGACCAACCCTCTGGCAGGAGACTGGCAGGAGAGGAGATCGATCTGCGCCGCACGGTTTTTAAGATTTTTAAACCTCGCTAACTTTTACAATATTCCACCGATCGGAACAAAACTTATTGCACTTGCAGCACGGTGAGTGAGCAGGCGAAAAATCGTAGCGCTATCGCGTACTGTTTTTGTGCAAATAGATAATATGCGCAAACCAGAAGAACACAAGATCAGGGTTTTTGTTATGTATAGATGGAATTTATAAAGAATAATGTATATTGGGTAGATTTAAATATGTAGCAGGCACGGGCCGTGAGTAGGCACTCAGTCCGCTTTAAAATAAAATTTTAAACCGCGCATGCGCAGATTGTTCTTAAATAAATAAATAAATACAAACAGTGACATTTCAATTTGCCCAAGGCTTCCTAGTCCTAGACCAATTGGGGGGACAGTTCCTTTCACAGCGTGTGGAGAGCCTGTGCTGGGGTAAAGTTGTGGGGAGGGCACAAGTGTTGAAAAGGAGGGTGTTGGGGATACTGCCAGCGCTGGAAAGGACACAGAGAACATTTACAAGGAAGGTGCCAGGACTAGAAGGTCTGAGCGATATATAGAGGTTGTAGGCTGGACATGTGAGGAGCAATGGTGAAAATCGCAAGGAAGTACTTATCACAAAGTACTGGAATCTTCACTCACTCACCGCTGCCGCAGCTCTCCGGGCGCGAAGCCACGCACTGTAGATGGGGATAAAGCAGATCGGGGAGCGGCCACCGGGACCCGACAGCAGAACTGGCCGCCACTTCAGCGCCTTCTGCCAGCCCGCTCACCTTTGGCAGTGCTCTCCGTCGGAACACCTGTCACCTGCCGTTCGCCGACTTCGCTCATGTCAGCGACTTCCTGCAAATCCTTAAATTCCCACAGCCGAGTAACCTCAATCGTGCTGTTGGAATTTAAGGACATGAGTGAGGTCAGCGAGCGGCAGGAGAGAGGTTTTTAGACGGAGAGCTGCCAGAGGTGAGCGGGGACCGGCAGAAGGAGCTAAGTGGCGGCTGGTTCCGCTGTCCGGCCCGGCGGCTGCTCAGTCGCCCGAGCTGCTTCTATCTCTCCCCACCCCCCCCCCCCCCCCCCCGCCTCAGAGCGGTGTCATTCCATGCCCCCTGCAAGGAACGCCGCAAGTGGATGCCCCAACCCCTCATTCATAACATTCATGTCCTCCCTGCAACTTTACCCCGGGCCAGACTCCCCAAACGCTGTGAAAGGAGCTCTCCCACCCCCCGCCTCGGGGACTCACAAAATGTACTTACCACATCATTGGTACACGACAAACCATGGTTGAAAACCCCGCCAAGAAACTGATGCTCATGCGCAGTGCAGCAAAGGCAGAATTTCTGCTGCCTTCAGCCCCAATTGAAACTGACAGCTTCAGGCAGCGCTGACGGCACGTGGGCTGCACAGACCTTCCTGTGTTACTAGCGCTGCGGATGAAAGGCACGGAGAATTATGCCTACCTAGGAGATCGATGTCTTAGATAGGCATAATTCTCCCATGCCTTCATTATTTATATTTAATAATTGCCATTTCATAATTTTAGTCAGGGTAGGCAGTGCCTGCCTTGCCTACCCTGACGGCACGTGCCTGATATGTAGGATGTATATGTGTTGGTATATTATGGGTTAGATGTACTATAGACAATAGGTGCAGGAGTAGGCCATTTGGCCCTTTGAGCCAGCACCGCCATTCAACAAGATCATGGCTGATCATCCCCAATCAGTACCCCGTTCCTGCCTTCTCCCCATATCCTCGTTTCTGTTCTAAATGGCTTACTCCTTATTCTTAAACTGTGGCCCTGGTTCTGGACGCCCCCAACATCGGGAACATGTTTCCTGCCTCTAGCCGTGTCCAAGCCCTTAGCACTTGCACTCCCTCAATAGCAAGAATATTCTTCCTCAAATTAGCGGACCAAAACTGCACACAATATGCCAGATGTGGTCCCACTAGGGCTCTGTACAACTGCAGAAGGACCTCTTTGCTCCTATATTCGACATACTACAGGCATGATTTTACATTTTTACAAATAGGTGGCATATAATGTTGAAAGTGGGTTAATAATGGGTGGGAGTTCAAGAAGAGCAGTGTGCATAACAGAAACAACAAACAATCTGCTGAAGGAACTGATCCTGATGCAGGGTTTCAACCCGAAACATTGACATCCCTTCTGCCCCCAAGAGATGCTGCTCAAATTACTGAGATCTTCCAGCAGATCGTTAATTGTTCTAGATGCCAGTATCTGCAATACCTTGCATCTTTGTGCATGAAAGAAAAATACACATAAGCTAGGAGAGCTTGGGAAGATGTGCAGTAGCGTATTAGGCACGTTTATAATGGTCGTTCTACAGCTGGACATACAACTCGTGATGTACAGTATGTAAAAGTTGGGAGAATTACTGGCATGATGTATAACAAGCAAGGATGTAAGAGGGGTGGGTATGTCAATAGAGTGTTTGTTACATGTGTAATGTATAATAGATTATTGTACAGCAGATGGTAGGGTGTATAATGGGGGAGTGAAATAGGCAGCTAAATAATGAGTAGGGATTTACAAATACAAATGGTGAGGAGCATGTGAACAAGGGAAAGGATGTTCTACAACATTTGCTCTGAGCCAGGTAAGTGGGACTAGCTCAGTTAGGGAACAGTTAGCATGGCTACGCTTGAGCCGCAGGGCCCGTTTTTGTGCTTTTTTCGCTCAACGATTCCTTGACCTATGGAGATATAGGTACTGGCAATCAAAAGGTGCACCGTAGGGGGAAGTAGAGAATAGAAAATTCTGGGGATGGATAATAACAGTCACAATAATTACCCCTGGGCGGTCGAGTGGTTGGTGCAGTTGCTGGACGTGACCTCCAGACTCGTGATGTCTTGGAGCTGTTGCTGTGAGTGGTATGCACTGTCTGGTTGGTGAGGCTGGATGAGGAAGCTCCACCACAATCTGAGTCATCAATGTTGCCTCCGGTACAGCCCTTGCGTAACCTAGAGTTGCAAAGACATCACATCAAATTCTAATCTTAGACATCTGGGAGCACCAGGGCAATTCCAGTCTGCTGGATCAGCCCAATTAGCCATTATAATTTAATATAGCCCATGAAGTGACAGACACTGCTTGGTGTTAAACACTCTGTTGATTACAAACTTCAAAATTCATACTCGTCAGAGATGTAATGTGGAATGTGATAAACATTCTATAGAGAGGACTGGAATAAAATGTGGAAGGACAAATAATTAAACGACATTTAGTTTACAAAATAGTTAATGTACGTATTGAAATGCCCAGCAATGTAATGTTTCCGTGTTGAAGTACGAGATTGAAAAATGTTAGTGTTGAGATACATAATTACATGGTTTATTTACATCTGTGTGACTGAATAACAATTAGTAAGAAAATGAAAAATCTGGTGAATGCATACACTTCCTGCAGAATAAACGCAATTTCCTCTTGTGACAATTTGGGAATGATGGGCTCCCATCGTCATCTCAATGTCGCTGCTAATGATGAGTCCCCAGAACTCAAGTCAGCGCATGGATGCATGGCCATTCCTTTCCCTGTCCCGTGTCAAAAATGAGAACTTACATGAAGAAGGGTTTCAGCATGAAACATTGCCTATTTCCTTCGCTCCATAAATGCTGCCGCACCCGCTAAGTTTCTCCAGCACTTTTGTCTACCTTACATTTATATAACTCCTTTAAGATGTGGATCTTCATTAAAATGATCCGAGATAGTTGTTATTCTCTGCTTATTATGCTTCACTATTTAATCATCAGGCACTATTTAATCATCTATGGGCGGCATAGTGACACGATGGTAGAGTTGCTGCCTTACAGCGCTGGACACCCGGGTTCGATCCCAACTACGGGTGCTGTCTGTACGGAGTTTGTACGTTCTCCCCCATGACCGTGTGGGTTTTCTCCGAGATCTTCAGTTTCCTCCCACACTCCAAACACATACAGATTTGTAGGTTAATTACCTTGGTGTAAGTGTAAATTGTCCCTAGTGTGTGTAGGATAGTGTTAATGTGCGGGGATTGCTGGTCGGTGCGGACTCGGTGGGCCGAAGGGCCTGTTTCCATGCTATAACTCTTTTTGAAATTTAAAAATATATATTTTTTTTTATTAGAAGCGCAAACACTTAATAACAACACGGTTTGTTTATCAATTACATTCATAGAAGCTTCTGTTCTTTTTATAGAATTTTGTAAGAGAGAGAACTGAAAAAAAATCTATAAACTAATAGAAAGGAAGGGATAATTAAAAAAAAAGAAGAAAAAATTACCAATAACAGTTTTGGAGATAGGTCCGTAGGTTACAAGGCGTAGTTATTCATCCAATTCTGAGCTCGGGTTTCAATCCAGCTTCTGTGTTGAACCAATTTACCTCTTTAAAAAATCAATAAATGGAGGCCATATTCTAACAAATAATTCTTTGTCAATTAAGACAAATCTATTTTTTTCCAAATGTAAGGTCTCAGACATTTCTGTAATCCACATTTTAATTGTGGGAATTGTTGGATTTTTCCAAAATCTTAGTAATAATTTTTTACCAGTAATTGTACAGTATCCATGCTATAACTCTAAACTAAACTAAACCTCTCACACAGGATTTCCAATGGTAACATACAATTTTCCTAGTTAGACCACAGAGGACTGAAACTGCCCTGAACTGCAGTTATCTGCAAAGATCTTCCACCATTGTAAGATCACAATGGTTATGAGCTATGGTGATGTGATATGCAGACCAAAGATGATATTATTTTCACATTGAAATAATAATTTCGCCAACAATTTATTTTTGTGTACCTTTGTACATAGTTTTGAAAGGAAGGTTAAGTTAGGGAGGTGGAGAGATCGAAAGGCTTTGACATTAAATTTAGGGATCTGGCATTAAAGGGAACAGTGCTAAAGGTGGGTAAAAGGGCAGGAACAGATAGGGTGGAGTTTGGGGTAGAGTGTGGTTATGGTTGGACTGGAGGAAGTTAAAGAGGAATAGTGGGCTGGGAAGTGTGGGCTCTGGTGTGGTTGAATCACGTGGACATGGTGGGAGAGAACCCATGGATCAGAATATCAAATAGTGAAACCAATGGAGTCCAGTACTTACTTCTGCCACCTGGAAGTGAACCACAAGTTGAGGTTCTCCAAACTGATGGGACCTCCCCAGATGTTCTTCAGCTGTTTGTGTGAGCCAGCATAGGAAGTGGTAAGAGGTGATACATAAATCGGGTAGCCAATGGGTTGGTCACAGGAAGAATTGATCATGTTTCTCAAGACCTGCTTGGCATTCTGTATGCTGCCTCGTTCTGGGTTGCGATTCTGGAGAAATATCAGCTCCAATTGCTGTCCTGCCCACAGCCCCTTCACACACTCTTTATTTACCTATTCCAAGAGAAAATATTTAGTATACACAGGAACAAAGATGAGCCGTAAATGTGGAGTGATACAAATAAAGTTTGACTCTTTATGCGAGGAGTGATGAGAATATGAATTTAATGAATGAATGGGGTAAAGATATTGACGCGGTCAATGGCAGATTGTATAAACACATATTAGAAAGGGATAGGAGGAACTACTGATGTGATAAGAGATAAAGTAAGGCGGGAGAACGTTTGTACGAAACAGATCCATTGTGTTCTAGCTATGGCTTTGAATTACAATGAGAAAACATTTGTATTATATCTCCTAAATGTCATAATCCTAATCCTCATTACAAGAATGAGGCTTTGGGGAGGGTGCAGAATAGGTTTCCAGCATGCTACTTGGATTAGAGGACATTAGCTATAAGGTGAGTTGGACAAATATGGATTTTTTTTTTGGAGCTTTGGAGGCTGAGGGGTAGCCTCATAGAAGTACATAAAATTATGGATAGGATAGATAATTGCAACATTTCCCCAGGGTAGAACATGTTTCCTGCCTCTAGGACACGCTAGAGGCAGGAAACATGTTCCCGATGTTGGGGGAGTCCAGAACCAGTGGCCACAGCTTAAGAATAAGGAGTAAGCCATTTAGAACGGAGATGAGGAAACACTTTTTCACACAGAGAGTTGTGAGTCTGTGGAATTCTCTGCCGCAGAGGTCAGTGGAGGCCGGTTCTCTGGATACTTTCAAGAGAGAGCTAGATAGGGCTCTTAAAGATAGCGGAATCAGGGGATATGGGGAGAAGGCAGGAACGGGGTACTGATTGTGGACGATCAGCCATGATCACATTGAATGGCGGTGCTGGCTCGAAGGGCCAACTGGCCTACTCCTGCACCTATTTCTATTGCCTAAATGTCAAAGACTAGAGTGCATAGCTTCAAGGCAAGAGGGGGAAAGCTTAAACGAGATGTGCGGGACAAGTCTTTTTTACACAGTGGAGGATGCCTGGGACATGCTGCCAGTAGTGGTGGTGGGGGCAGGTATGATAGTGGCATTTAAGAGGCCTGTAGCTAGGCATATGGATATGGAGGGAATGGAGGGATATGCAGAATGTTTAAAAACATTTAAAAAACATTTGGGCAAGTACATTGATAAGATAAGATTAGTGGGATATGGGGCAGGTGGGACTGGTATAGATGAGCCATGTTAGTTGGGCTGAAGGGCCCGTTTCCATACTGTATGACTCTATGATTCTATGTACAGGCATAACTGAGTAGTTTAACTAGGCATCCTGTTTTGCACGGATATCCTGTTCTTGTGCTGTATGTTCTATATGTTTTAAAACGCTCTGTTAGGTCACCCTTTTCTAGAAAACAGAAACCCAGATGGTTTACTCTCAGAATAACCAATGGTTAGAGAATGATAACTATGAATACCTTCACCACTTTAAAGCTGAGGTAACGGTGGTGAAGCATAATTATCTTGTACTCATCGGCCCCGTCATCTACCACGTGCCTGAGAGCGAGCAGAGCCTCTGCATTTGACAGGATGGACTGGCGCCAGAGTGGGTCTCCCTCGTGGCAGATGACCAGTGACCGCTCATGGCCGCTGATGGCCTTGTAGAGCACCACGGGATCCTCGTATTCATCAGACGTGGTGAAATGGTCCTGGAGGTGTAAAACACAATCCATGCAGCATCAGTAACACATAGGACTTAGTGACCAGAGAGTTTAAATCCCAAATCACACCACGTCATACCTGCATATTTAATGCAGATTTATGGGCATTATCTAAATCTATCATTCTCTTTCTGATTTCAATCTCCCTATATGACCACCATCTCCTTCCCCCTTCTGCAACCCCAATCTTTCTTTCTGTGACCTCACTCTTGACATTTCTCTTCCTGACCTCAATTTCCCTCTCCCTGTGACCCCAGACTCCCCCCCCCCCCCCCCACACCTTCTCCCCTCCCCGCCCTCCCTCCGTCTATGAAGAGTGGTTCCTGAGGAAAGCAGAAAGAGAAGGAGAGGGGAAGATGTGACTGGTGATTGGATCCCACTGCAGCCGGTGGAAGCATGATGTGTTGAATGCAGAGGCTAGAGGGATGAAAGATGATTATTTTTAAACTTCCAGTTTCTCTCTTTTCCTTAGTCTCTCTTTCTGAATCCATTCGCTATCTTCCCCCAGTTTCACTTTCTTTCTCTCTGTTATCCCAGTCTCTCTCTCGTTCTATTTCTCTCCCCATAACCCTAGTCTCACTCCATCTCTCTCTCTGTGTAGGAAAGACCCAGTTGCTCAGCACTTTAACTCCCCCTCCCAATCTGACCTTTCTGTCCTGGGCCTCCTCCATTGTCAGAGAGAGGCCCAGCGCAAATTGGAGGAACAGCACCTCATAATTTGCTTGGGTAGCTGGCACCCCAGCGGTATGAACATTGACTTCACTAACTTCAAATAGCCCTTGCTTTCCCTCTCTTTTCATCCCTCCCCCTTCCCAGTACTCCTACCAGTCTTACTGTCTCCGACTACATTCTATCTGACCCACCCACTCCCTTGACATCAGTCTGAAGAAGGGTCTCCACCCAAAATGTCAGCCATTCCTTCTCTCCAGAGATGCTGCCACAAGTTACTCCAACATTTTGTGTCTACCCTCTCTCTCTCTATTTGATTCCAGTCTCTCCCTTGTCTATTCTATTTAGTGATCTCAGTTTACCTTTCCGACCCCCCCCCCCCCCCCCCCCCATCCATGGCAATCTTTCACTCTGCGGTTCCATCTTGAAGTGTAAGCAGTGCACTGATATTGCAGGAGCCACATGTTAGCCACTCTCCCTGCTACTCTAATACATTAATTAAACTCTTCTCAGTGATGTAAATCGGTGGTAATGTGATTGAGATCCACAGTTCCTGTTATTGATAAGACTCTTGATTGCCTCGTAGCACTCCAGATGAAGTGGACAAGATTGTTGAACAGAGTTTGGATCCAAATAGTTAATTCTAAACATTACATTAGGAAAGATAGACACAAAATGCTGGAGTAACTCAGCGGGACTGGCAGCATCTCTGGTTGCTGGAGATCCTGAGTGGAGGGAGAGGGAGGGGATGATCCTCTGGATTCAATCTCTCCAGAGATGCCACCCGTCCCGCTGAGTTACTCCAGCATTTTGTGTCTATCTTCGGTTAAAACCAGCATCTGCAGTTCCTTCCTACACATCACATTAGGAAAGATGTGCCCTGCAGTTTAGATTCCTTCCACTGTTTGGATCCACTTATCAGTTCCCAGGAGTGATGGACAACTTTGGAATGCAAACAGGAAATCCTTCCTGTTCTAATTAAATATCCACACAATGTGCAATAATTCAGAAAACTTAAGATCAAATCCCTGAGTCTGAGATTTTGAATTTGTTTTAAACACCTGGAAAACTAAAATTGTTGACCTCCAATATATCAATTTAAACAACAAACAGAGACTTTCCAGTTTGTACTGGAACTGGTCGGTTCTGATGAAAGGTCATCAACCTATAACATTAACTCTACTTTTCTCTCTCCACACATGCTGCCTGACGTGCTGAGCATTTTCAGCAGTGTCTTTTATTTCAAATTTCCAGCTACTGCAGTATTTTATATCCCACTGTACCAGCAAATTTTCCATTTTCTCTGTGCAAATCCATTTTCTTCCATTAACATCTCAGCCAGACGGATCTTCAGTGATTAACATGCTCTCACTACTCTTTCTGCCAGCATCTGCTGAGTATTTTCACATTTCCAATATCTACTTTTTTTTGTTTTTCAATATTTGCCCCAATGTTACACTGTCTGGCAGTTCAGATCTGATAAAAAATATTCACAAATGTTTTGATTACCAGAGCACTACAGTATGGGCAAATAACGCCAACATGGGTTTAATTATTAGCCTCTTTAAAGATGGGCCAAATGGCCATCTTTTGCACTGTGCCATTCTATGGCTATAATTCTCTGACTGTGACAACTAACTCTTGCAGAGAGCAAGATAGTCGCTGCAGATACTGCCTCACAGCTGTACTGACCCAGCTTCAATTCTGACCTTTGGTACTGCCTGTTTGCACATTCTTCCTATAATCACATGGGTTTCCTCCGGCATGCTCCAGTTTCCTCCCTCATCCCAAAAACTTGCAGGTTAGTAGCTTGCGTAAGAAGGAACTGCAGATGCTGGTTTAAACCGAAGATAGATACAAAAAGCTGGAGTAACTCAGCAGGACAGGCAGCATCTCTGGAGAGAAGGAATTGGTGATGTTTCGACCCGAAACGTCACCCATTCCTTCTCTCAAGAGATGCTGCCTGTTCCGCTGTTATTCCAGCTTTTTGTGTCCATTTTCAGGTTAGTAGCTTAATTGGCACGTAAATTGGCCCAACTAGATAGATGAGTGGAAGAATCTGAAGGGAATAGATGGGGAGAATAAAAATGGGATTAGTGTAGATTAGTGTAATTGAGTACATGGCATGGTTGGAATGGACTGGGTGATCTGAAGGGCCCATTTCCATGCTCTATGATTCTACATCTCTACAAGTCTGTGAGCTCACTGTACCACACTCTATTTCCAAGGATGACAGTTGTGCCTAGGCAACATATTTTCACTGATTGCTGGAGGACAGATGTACCTGGTGAAGTTTCAGGGACATTCGAATCCCAGGGGCAACAACCTTGTGAAGCAAGTCTATATCTTCGAAGACCCATTCCTGCGTGGCAGTGATTCTGAAATCTCCTTTGAATAACGCATGGAGTCCGTATAGAAATGATTCCAAGCTGCAAAGACATACAGATGGATTAGTACAATGGGGATCACTCTTAAATCCATTATGTATACCCTCCTCATAGTCTAAAATGAATAATGGACCAAAATAACTTGATTTATCCATAATTTAAATTATATTATAAATAACACAGGAATTCTTGCTTGCCAGATTATCAGCAATTAACATAATTTGAGTTAAATGACCAAATTAAAGAGTTAAATATTGTCCTTAAATACAGTTTATTACAGTTATGAATACAATAAGTAAACAGTTTCACACAAAGATAAGAGAAAATCTGAGAGTCTCACCTCCAAAAACCTCTGGATGCTGAATCAACTGAAGTTTTCATTAGATTTTTTTGCAAGTGAAAGGTAAAGTGAGATGAAAAGGTGAATGGCCTTATATTATCCTTTAGGTTACTATCTTAATTCTTCACTGCATTATTCACACAAGGCAGCGTACTGGCCCCCCCCCTCTTCAACATCTACACCAACGACCAACCACTTCCCCCACAATGCCGCCGCTTCATCTATGCTGATGACCTCTGCATCACCATCCAACAGGAGAACTTCCAGAAGATCGAGGCTGTCCTGGAAAGCTCCCTCCAAGAGATGACAACCTACTACAATAACAACCACCTGAAACCCAACCCATCAAAAACCCAACTATGCAACTTTCATCTTAAAAATCGAGATGCAGGAAAACAACTGAGCGTCTCATGGGATGGCCACAAACTCTCCAACCACTTCCACCCCGTGTACCTCGGAGTCACACTCGACAGGACACTCTCTTTCAATACCTACCTTCAGAACACCAAAGCCAAGGTCAACACTCGCAACAACATCCTGCGCAAACTGGTAAACTCAAAGTTGGGCGCTGATCCACCAACCATCCGTGCAACTGCCCTAGCCCTGTGCTTCTCCACAGTTGAATACGCGTGCTCAAGCTGGAGCCGCTCCCACCACACCAAACTGGTTGACACAGCCCTCAATGACACCTGGCGCATTATCACAGGATGCATAAAGACAACGGCAGTCCCGTGCCTCTACGCCCTAGCTGGTATTGCTGCCCCCCATATCAGATGATCCATCGTCGCCCAAGACGAGCGGAGAGCACAGGAGATCGATACCAGGCACCCCCTGCACGGACACACAGCACCTCCACCCCGACTGAAATCCAGAGCCAGTTTCTTGCAGACAGTCCCACCTCTCCAGACACCCAAAGAAACAGCAAGGACCAACATCTGGAAAGATGAATGGAACCAGCTCAACACACGAGCCCACGACTGGATGGAGAGAGGAATCACTCCGACTGAATGCCTCGCCAGCGGGCACGACCTCCCATGGCCAACCTGGAAGACCCTCAACAGATTACGAGTGGAGCAGGGGAGGTGCAAAGCACTTATGAAAGCATGGAACTACCAGGCAGAAGACACATGCAGCTGTGGAGCAGTACAGACAATGTCCCACCTACTGGAGTGTGACGATGCCCCCCAGTGCAGTCCCCAGGACCTGGCTGAACTGACCCGACCCGACCAGCGTCAGATACTGGCAGAACGACATCTGAGATTGCAACAGACTCGAAGAAGAAGACTGCATTATTGTGGTGTATAAGGACAAATCTGACTTGAGCCAGGTCTTCTTGGCCTTTAATGAACCTTTAATTCGTGATAAATTAGACTCAGGTCTTGGTTAACTCATGGAGAGACAGCACTTGACCATAAAGTATTCAGCACAGCACAGGAAGCAATGGGCAACATTTTACACTCAGTTCTCTGAAGGGGGCCTGAACACACAACTTTCTGATTCTGAGCAAAAATGTAACCTAACGGCTGATATCACAATTGCTGCCTTGGTTGAACTCCCTTCTCTTCGGCCCTACCCTCAACTCACTAAACCCATTAGAAAGCTGCATGGGAGACGTTGGGGAAACAGAATCTACTAAATGAGAATTAGAAGAATGGATATTTAAAAGCATGCATAATTAGCTCTCGACAAGCCTCACACCTACTCTTTCCAGATTGCACACATTGCTGGCTGTTCAACCACAACACCTACATGAGAGCTAAAAAAATAGAACAAGTCCAGGCCATCTGGCCCTTCAAGCTTTCTCTGCCATTTATCAAAATCATAGCTTCTCTGCTTCACTGCCACATTCTCCCTTTCTCCCCATGTACCCTATTTCCTTTTATATCCAGAAATTTCACGTGAACTTAATGACTGAGCATTCACAACCCTCCGAAGCAGACTACTCCAATTGATTAGTCAAACATTATTTCCCTTTCATAAATCCAAATACCTCTGCTCGAACCTTGTTTTCTAGGTGTTCTAGAATTACATCCTTCATTATAGATGCCAATATTTTACCTACTACAGATGTTAGGTTAACAAGACAGTAGTTCTCTGATTCCCTTTTTAAGAAAGGGTCCCATTTGCTACCTTCCTATCTGACAGAACAATCCCCAAATCTAGATTGTGAAAGATAATAATTAGAGCATTCACCATGTCTACAGCCACCATTTTCAAAGTTCATCATCAGGTCTTTGGGACATGGGTTTGCTGTGTCATCAACTTCTATGGTACTTTTCTTTTACTAATATGTATTTTCTTCAGTGCCTCATTCGCGCCTCTTTCTTGAATATCAGTATATTTCCAGTACAGGCACAAAGTACTTGTTTGCACAGTACAGCACAAGAGCAGGCCCTTTGGCCCACAATGTCTGTGTTCAGCATGATGCCAAGTTAAATTAATCCTTTCTGCCTGCATGTGATCCATAACCCTCCATTCACTGCACATCCATGTGCCTCCCGAAAAGCCTCTTGAATGCCACTATTGTAACTGCCACCACTACCACTCCTGGCAGCATGTTCCAGGAACCCACCACTGTGTAAAACTTCTTTAAATCTTGTCCCTCTCACCTTAAAGATATGTCCTCTAGCCCTTGACATTTCCACCCTAGGAAAATGTTCTGAATGTCTACTCTAACCATTTAAAACACTTCTATTAGGTCTCCCCTCAACCTCTGACGTTCCAGAGAAAATTTAACTTTGCTGCCAATTCCATATTCCCCGCTTTAAAATTTCCTCTCTGAGTCAGGGACCCAGGTTTACCCTTAAGAATCTTTTCTTGCTTTACTTTTTATAGTTTTATGGTTTTTTTGCCAGATATTTCTCCTGTTCTACCTTTTTATTTTTAATTATTTTATTAGTTGTCCTTTACTGACTTCTAAACTGCTCACAATCCTCAGATGTACTGTTATTTCTAGCATCTTTATAACCATTCTTGATTTAATACCATCTTCAATTTTCTTTTTCCAGTTGTTTTTTTGTGTCATAAAGCTTTAATATTTTTGCAAATCATGTACCATGTATTTTAAGTGTCACCCATTGCCTTCCAACATCATATCTTTTAATGCTGTTTCCCAATCAACCACAGCCAGCTTACTCTTCATACTTTTCTGGTCTTTGTTTAAATTTAAGATCCATAGATACATAGAAAATAGGTGCACAAGTAGGCCATTTGGCCCTTCGATCAATGTGATCATAGCTGATCATCCACAATCAGTACCCCGTTCCTGCCTTCTCCCCATATCCCTTGATTCCTCTGGCTTTGAATTGAAAACATCAGTTTGAAGCACAATGTAAAATACTATTATATACTATTATATACACTTCCCTACAGTCATATTACAACTGTATTATTAGTTAACCCTTTCTCGTTGTACCATACAAGTTCTAACACAGTATTTTCCCTACGTAGTTTCTCAACTTTTTGATCTAGAAAATCATATTGTAAACATTACATCTATTCATCTTCCACCTGCTAATTCCAAACTGCTAATTTGACTTGTCCAGACAAGTCAATTTATGTCTCCCCTGATTACCCTGTTACATACACTTCTAATTTCCTGCTGCGTCTGAGATAATAACGGTTATTTTGTGGCTTAAAAATAGTCCCACCAATGCTATCTTTCCTTTCCTGTTTCATCATTCCACCCAAATTAATTTTCACTTTACACCATCATCTGACTACTATTACACTGTTCCTAACCCTCATTTACAGTGTTACCCCACCTTCTGCTTTTATGCCTCATCTTCCTGAATATTAAGTATCTTTGATCTAGTATCATCAAGGCGCCACACCACCCTGGCCTCACTCTCATTTCACTCCGGCCATCGAGGGGAAGATATAGGAGTCTGAAATTGTGACCTCCAGGTTCAAGACTTCCAGGTTTCAGAAAGTACCAATCCTCCTCCACGTTGTAGAGCATTGGGAGAATGGGACCTCAACACATTAGGCAACACTAGATGGGCAGCTGGAGATTCACCTGAGGTTTTCTGGAATGGGATTCTAGCTGTCTGGTCCTGGCCAAAGGCTATGGGTGTGGAACAACTCTAGAGACTGAGGTTGTGGGCAATGTGATCAACACACGAGTAATGGTGCTGAAGAGGGTACACAGTGGGGCTGAACATTACTCCAGAAGAGAATGCATCTGTGGATTTTTTTTTTAGTATTCGGTGAAATGCTGGAAACTTAGGTAGGAGGCAGAGGTGCTGGTGGGAGTTGTGAGTGGACAAATTCAGAGGAAGACAAAGGGGGGGGAGGAGCTCATGGAGAGAGGTTAGGTGAAAGGGAAGACAGCTGAGAGCTAGGGGAACTGAGAGGGGGGGCAAATTGAAGGAAGAAGTTAGGGGTGTAAGAGACAGAGTAAATGTGGCTGAAGGGAAGGGTAACATGGGAAGAGGTAGTTGAAAATAGAATGAGTGTGTACGTCCGTGTCCTTTTACTTGTTGTTGATGTATACACACCAAATCGGTGTCATCTTGAGCTATGCCACTGCACCAACATCTAGGTCGCTAGAGTCCATGTGGTATCCAATGTACAAAATTCACCCAACTTTAGAAGAAATGACACACAGGTAACTTTCACTTCTCAGAACTAGAGTGAAATAAATCACATTCATCCACAAAGGGCCTTTCTAAGAATGGCAAAAGGAGAATAGCGAATACCTCTATGTGCTATATTGCATATGCTGCAATTGACACGCAAGACGGAAGGTTTTCAATTACTACTTATTTTCATGCAACAGGATAACAGAATACCCTGAATATTCAATAAAGTAGCTCTCCTCCTTTCATTTGGGAGCCACAGAAAGTTACATGGTGTCACAGTCTGCCAACAACAAAAGAGCCATATTCAAAAAGTCAGGCACAGAACAAATCACATTCTTCTACACAAGGGCATTTATATTTATTACTGTTTTGACCAATTGTCTAATTCTCCGAGAAATTGTGTCACTAACTCAAAATATTGTTTATCTGTTTAGTTTTCATCTTGCATTCATGTTGTCTTGTGACCTCACCGCTCTTAAATTGTAATTTTTCCCATCCAGACTGCACTCCAAGATATCTATATTCTGATCTTGCGCGTCCTCCATCGATCACTAGCTGCGGCAACAACTGAAAATCCATCCATCGATAACTGTGATTACAACTGATAATCATTCCATCGATGTCGGCTTCGGCAACAACTGAAAAGTGCTGGAATTCCCTTCCTCAATGTCCATCTCTCTTTTCCCCTTTTAAGACATGTCCCAAAAATTATTCCCAGACCAAGCTTTTGGTTACCTGCCCTAATTATATATTTATTCATTCATGGATTGTGGCCAAGGACAATGGAGGCAGGTACGAATCACCCACATTCATATGGGTCAGAAGTCACAAATAGGCCACATCAGGTAAGCATGGCAAGTTTCCTTTTCTGAAAAAATATTAGTAAATTTGACGGGTTTTAGTGAAGATCAAGTACTCACGTGGCTTAGCATTAAATTTTGTCCAATGACAGCCGCTGTAAACTGTTCTGAGACTTTTTTCTACCTTAAAGGTACCACAGAAATGAGCCACTGTATCAAGTTTAATGAAGTTTTGGATTCGTTCCCACAGCTATTTCTGTGCAAATTATCTTGTGTATAAACTGTTTATTTGGATCTGTCTGCTTGATAAGCGTTGAGATCAGTTGTCCCGCTCTCCTCACGTTCCTTTTTAATAAAGTGCACATGCAGATGCACATGAAAGGACGTTTTGTTTTTTTAAGCAGGAACGAAAAATAGTCAGACACATTGGTCACAATTTAGTAACCATGCAATGAGAAGAGGAATTGACAAACAAGCTCATCGTAGATTTTGTCAACCTGCTCATGACTTTTACTTAGAAAATCCCATTCAGTTTTTCCATGAATCATTGCAGTAGCTAGGGAAATCTAATAGGGTAACGTTCAAATGAAAGTACTTCCTCATTTTATGAAAGGATAGAATGAGGAGAATTTGTTACGGGGTTGGCAACTCGCCTGACTACCCTGGAGTCTCTTGTACTCTCAGATTAATCTCTCAGATTAACCAGCAACCTAGGAGGAAATAATTGGAGCAATTCATCTCTGGCCAGCACATAACAATCAGCAGGATGCACATGGCCCTGGCAAATGTGCAGTCAATCTGGGAAGGCCAAGTAACGGAGCATTATTTTAAAACTGCAGAGCTGTGTGAGGATTGCATTGCATTGACTGTGTCAGTACTGGCATGCTGGATGACCAATAATGAGAATGAGGTAATGGGAAAGGAGGATATGCAAACTCAGATGAGCGTGACCTCCATGGACACTGATCTCTAACAATTTATGTAGATTCAAACATTCCTGCAGTTTCAAAGCTGTGACATGCTAATTTGAACTACAGAACCTCTCTGTTCCCTGTGAAGACTTAATGACTAGAGAAATTCCAGTGTTTGCATGAAAACTTCTAGTCATCAATAGGTGATTGTTTTGCTTTTCAATTGAATGGGCATTCTTCCCATCGACACTCGCTCTTTTAAAAATTAATTAAAAAGTAATTCATACTTAATCGTTGCCAAATTAAGTATGAATTTCACTCAAATTATTGTTGCACTGAGTATCTGGTCACCATTGACGGCAGTTAATTTTATTCAGTTAATTCCATTCATTTTCTCACATTTACCCCAGACCTTTATTCCCCTTTGGTTGGGCATCTTTTCTTCATATCTACATTTACCCGAGTCAAGTAAGCATTGTCTTTATGCCATATTGCAGCGTGACTGCAGTGAAAATAACCTGCAATGAGTTGTGGTGCCAATGCCTCAGCATTTGAAAGGTAGTGATTATATCCATATTTAATCTTTTATTCTCCAAAAATAATCATCCGCTTTCTGTAACTCACAGTCACACCTACCGGAATGATCCACTAGCTCCAGAATATTCTACAGGTAACTTCACTCATGGTTAAAATGATCATTAAACATGGAATCAAATAGTCTTTGGAACACACCATTATTCATTCATTGCATCGATGATTGCTTGTTAAACTAGGATCAATTCATTTCTTTCTCTTTCTTTGCCCACTCTCTTTTGGTGCAAATATAATGATTCCTGGGCCCTACATTGTTATCTGCTTTAAAATAATCTAATGTTCACTCGCTCAATAATATTCACAATTTATTTGATCCAAATCTTCAAATCCTATTTATTTTTAAGTCACTAAAGGTTTTCCTATATTAGCCTTAGTATAGCAATAATTACATTATCAGGATAGTACCGCTTCCCAAAGGACCTCAGAAGCAATGTGACAGAAAAGGACACAAAGTGCTGGAGTAAAACAGCGGGTCAAGCAGCATTCTTGGAGATCATGTATAGGTGCGTTTCAGGTCAGGACCCTTCTTCAGTCTATTTGGGGGGGAAGAAAGCTGGAAGAGATCTTGTGCTTTGTGGTTTATGAAGCAATGTTCTTCAGTGAGCTCCACCAGTAAGAAGGATAGACAGCAAGCTGTATGGTTTTAGTAGAATGTATCATGGTACCACCAATAACAGCTTGCATTTTATAGAGCATTTTTAACATGGCAATTAATTTAATTAGAAAATCGGATGCTGTTTCAATATCTTGTAACACAAAGCAGCTCACTAATTGTTGCACATTTATATTTTTGCAATGTTCTTTACATTTCTTTAAATTACAGGATTGGCTAAGACCAAGATGGATTACCTGATGGACATGTTGTGTGTTGCCGTCCCTAAAGCTCTTCTGCCAAGGATAGAAAGGCTGTAACAAAGGGTTACCAGAGGGGAGTCTCCATCACTCCTCACAGGCTGTGACATAATATAGAACACGGCAGCATTACAAGCAGTTAACAACCAATACACTTGGCAGTACAATTTAGACACAAAATCACACAATGTGGAAGATCATTCAACCCATCATGTCTGTAATGGCTCTATGCCTGCTCTTTCCCCAGAGCCCTGCATTTTTTTTCTTTTTTTAAAAAGATAGATATCCCATTTCCTTTTCACCTCCATTTCAAGCAGCACATTCCAGATCTTAACAACTCGCTGCTTCAGAAGAAAATTCTTGTTTTTCTCCTGATTGTTTGAGCTGGTCTCATAGAAAATAAATAAAAATAAAGTTGTTTGAGTGGAACAGAGAAAACGGGAATCAGTAATGGGTCAAACAGCCCCTCAAGCATGTTCTTCGACAATGAATTGGACACTGAACATCCATGCATTTCAGTTCTGTAACCGTTCATGCACTTCCCTTATAAAAAAATTCCAATCTCAGTAATGACATTGAGTTGACCTCCTTTGACCCTCTAAGCCTCAAAAGCTTTTTGGAAGAGTGAGCTCCTGGCCCATTATCCTTGACATGCAAAGTGCATCTTGGTACCATTCCTCTAACTAATAGGCACTGTTCTCCTGTTCTGCACTCCACTAACAGAGAAATAGCCCCACCATATTCATTCTTTCAATTCCTTTAATCATCTTAAATAGCTCAACTACCACACCCGAAATTTGCTAAACTCAAGGGATACAATCCTAATTCATACCCCAATTCTAAACTCTAGATTTTAGTGGTTTATCGAAGACCAAACATCCTTTGCGAGTCGCAGTGGATTGAATCAAACATCGAACATCGTACTTCATCGAGGTGTACAATTTGTGTTCATTGTATTCCGTATTGGCTTTGAAACATTAATAGCAAGGAGGTAAAAATAAAATTCACGTGGGAGAGAGTGAATGATAATACCTTAGTGATTCACAAGAATGAAATCTTTCCACACATCAGCAATTATTAACTTTTATAAAAGTGAAAATAGACTGTTGGTGCACTGATCACATGAAAACAACAGCTTCCTCTGGGTTCTCTTTAGGCTGTAGGGATTAAAGACTGGAACTGCAAAATTATTCGCTCAGCAGTAAAACCAAGTTTTACTTTTGATACTGTGCATTGTGATGTGAGATAAAGGAAGTGTGTTTGAGGATCTGTTAGACAGGGGTGACATGGTAACCCTGCTGCCTCACAGCAGTGAGGTTCAATCCAGACTTCTTGTGCCATCTTTGAGGAGTGTGCACGTTCTCCCTGTGTCCATGTGGGTTTCCTTTGGGTGCTTCCTCCCAAATTCCAAAGTTCAGTGGGTTAGTAGGTTCACTATCCACTGGTAATCTAGCGCATAGACAAGTGGTAGAATTTGAGGGACGTTGATATGAATTTGGGGAAAATAAAATGGAATGAATCGATGGGTGGATGATTGTCTGGTGGACTCACTGGTTAAAGGGCTTATTTCCTGCTATGTAACTATGACAGTGACATTTCAGATTTTCATATTTCCTGACAACATAGAAGGGGCGATTCAGCCCATCAAATTTATGCCATCTCCTAGAGAAATCCAAGTGCTTACATTTATTTGGCTGTCTTTAATATAGTGAAATGGCTCAAACGGGATTCACAAATTTATGATAATAAATAAGCATTGAGACAAGAATAAGCAAGAAGGAAAAGCCTGGACAGAGAGGGTTAAAATAAAAAAATAAAAAAGACCTGCATTTCTGAAGCTTCAGGATGTCCAAGAGTTATTTATAATCACTTTTAATGAACTGTAGTCACTGTTATTGACGAGAAAATGTGACAGCTAATCATGAACAGAAGGCTCTACAGAGCAGTAAAGTGTTAATGAACAGTAGGGAGACCAGGAGGAATTTCCCCATTGTCGTTTGACCTCGGGTTCTATATTCCCTATCTTATGGAATCCATGGCTAATTATCAAAAAGACCTGGAATTAAACAGTGGATTAATGAAATGAGCAATACGATTGCATTGTGCACCTTTGTCCTTTTACTGTTGCAGTGTTGGATCCATTCCAGGTAGGTATTGCAGAAGCTGGCTCTCGAGATTCCCTTGAGGCAATGATCATAGTCCTCATCAATGTTCATGTTAAACACTGCTGGGTCCCTGTCGATGTAATTCCACGCTGTGCAGGGATGCAGTGCCTCCCGGATAGATTCGTTGGTCAACCAGTCTTCCAGTTTCGGAGAATGAATCAAGTAGTATATTATGCTCTGCAAAGAGAATTTCATTAATATACAATTTGAACCCCATGCCATTCTAAATAATCTTATTTCAAGGTCATAGAGTCATGTAGCATGGAAACAGGGCTTCATCCCACTGAAGGTAGACACAAAATGCTGGAGTAACTCAGCAGCAGCATCTCTGGGCTGAACATCAAACATGCATTTGCACTAAATCTACACTATTCCCATTCCATTCTCCCTGTATTTACAATTCCCCCCTGATTCTAACACTCACCTAGACATTAGGAGCAATTTACAGTCTCAATTAACCCACTGACCCACAAGTCTTTGGTATGTTGAAGAAACCAGGAATAGCTGCACCATTGTGTACTTATAGTAGATGATATTTTAGTTGGAAATGGCTCAAAGGAGACATTAAGATGTGATCTGAATGCTGTTCTTAGTTGTGGTTTAACATTTGAATATGAGTAAAACACTTAAAACATTATTTTAGTATCATAGAATCATAGAAAATAGGTGCAGAAGTAGGCCATTCGGCCCTTCGTGCCTGCACCGCCATTCAATATGATCATGGCTGATCATCCAACTCAGTATCCTGTACCTGCCTTCTCTCCATACCCCCTGATCCCTTTAGCCACAAGGGCCACATCTAACTCCCTCTTAAATATAGCAAATGAACTGGCCTTAACTACCTTCTGTGGCAGAGAATTCCACAGACTCGCCACTCTCTGTGTGAAAAAAGATCTTCTCATCTCGGTCCTAAAAGACTTCCCCCTTATCCTTAAACTGTGACCCTTTGTTCTGGAGTTCCCCGACATCGGGTACAATCTTCCTGCATCTAGCCTGTCCAACCCCTTAAGAACTTTGTAAGTCTCTATAAGATCCCCCCTCAATCTTCTAAATTCCAGCGAGTACAAGCCGAGTCTATCCAGTCTTTCTTCATATGGAAGTCCTGCCATCCCAGGAATCAGTCTGGTGAACCTTCTCTGTACTCCCTCTATGGCAAGAATGTCTTTCCTCAGATTAGGAGACCAAAACTGTACGCAATACTCCAGGTGTGGCCTCACCAAGACCCTGTACAACTGCAGTAGAACCTCCCTGCTCTTGCACTCAAATCCTTTTGCTATGAATGCCAACATACCATTCGCTTTCTTCACAGCCTGCTGCACCTGCATGCCTACTTTCAATGACTGGTGTACCATGACACCCAGGTCTTGTTGCATCTCCACTTTTCCTAATCGGCCACCATTCAGATAATAATCTACCCTCCTGTTTTTGCCGCCAAAGTGGATAACCTCACATTTATCCACATTATACTGCATCTGCCATGCATTTGCCCACTCACCCAACCTATCCAAGCCACCTTGCAGCCTCCTAGCATTCTCCTCACAGCTAACACTGCCCCCCAGCTTCGTGTCATCTGCAAACTTGGAGATGTTGCATTCAATTCCCTCAGCCAGATCATTAATATATATTGTAAATAGCTGGGGTCCCAGCACTGAGCCTTGCGGCACCCCACTAGTCACTGCCTGCCATTCTGAAAAGGACCCGTGCCTCCTACTCTTTGCTTCCTGTGTGCCAGCCAGTTCTCTATCCACATCAATACTGAACCCCCAATACCGTGTGCAATACCGTGTGCTACTAATCTCTTATGTTGGACCTTGTCGAAAGCCTTCTGAAAGTCCAGATATAACACATCTACAGGTTCTCCCTTATCCACTCTACTAGTAACATCCTCAAAAAATTCTATAAGATTCATCAGACATGATTTACCTTTCATAAATCCATGACTTTGTCCAATGATTTCACCACTTTCCAAATGTGCTGCTATCCCATCTTTAATAACTGACTCTAGCATTTTCCCCACTACCGATGTTAGACTAATTGGTCTGTAATTCCCCGTTTTCTCTCTCCCTCCCTTTTTAAAAAGTGGGGTTACATTAGCTACCCTCAGGAACTACTCCAGAATCTAAAGAGTTTTGAAAAATTATCATTACTGCATCCACTATTTCTGGGGCTACTTCCTTAAGTACTCTGGGATGCAGCCTATCTGGCCCTGGGGATTTATCGGCCTGTAATCCATTCAATTTACCTAACACCACTTCCCGGCTAACCTGGATTTCACTCAGTTCCTCCATCTCATTTGACCCCCGGTCCCCTGTTATTTCCGGCAGATTATTTATGTTTTCCTTTGTGAAGACAGAACCAAAGTAGTTATTCAATTAGTCTGCCATGTCCTTGTTCCCCATGATCAATTCACCAGTTTCTGACTGCAAGGTACCTACATTTGTTTTAACTAACCTTTTTCTCTTCACATATCTATAAAAACTTTTGCAGTCCATTTTTATGTTCCGTGCCAGTTTTCTTTAATAATCTATTTTCCCTTTCCTAATTAAGCACTTTGTCCTCCTCTGCTGGACTCTGAATTTTCAAGAAGCATTTACTTCAAGAGCTTTAATATAGAATGTCATCATAGGGTGCTTGACAGTAACGATAGGGAAATGAACAATGAGATAGAGAGAGCGATAATGGGAACAGCGACCAAATGCTTAATAGGAAAGAGCATGCCAGGGAGGCTGAGGAAGTGGTCTAATATACCGAGGCCAAGGACAATGAATAAATGTGGGCAAATGTTTCTCATTTCCCATCCTGCCGGCCTCCATTATTGTTTGTGCCAGATTTTGGCCCATAGAGTCTGCTCTGCCATTCGATCATTGCTGATCTGTTTTTCCCTCTCATCCCCATTCTCCTGCTTTATTCCTGTAACTTTTGACGCCGTTACTAATCAAGGACCTATCAATCTCCGTTTAAAAATTCCCAAAGACTTGACCTTTATCGACAGGAAGCAATCAAGTGCTCTGGTGTGTCATGTTTGTCATGACAGAAAGTACTAAAAGGTATTCCAGCCCTAGATTCCTTGATTAACTGCCTTGCCCTGCTTGTTGTCACTTATCACTTACACTTCACCCATGCATCTGGCTATGGTCATCATTTGCACGTAGTTTCCACTTCAGTCACACTTTCACAATTAAGCTCGCACCTGACTCTTGTTTGTCACACTTTCCCTCTGAGAGAATAATGGTACCAGTTGTAGCTCAATGGTTAGCACTCTCACTTGATGCAGAAGGTGATGAGTTCAAGGCCAATTACAGATACTTGAGCATAAACTTGCACACCAGTAAAATGGTAAGGTAGGTACTGCAATTTCAGAGGTACCATTTGTTGGATTAAATGTTAAACCAAGCACTGTCCCTATTCTAGGCATGATCACATTGCTGTTTGAGGAAGTCTGCTGGGCCCAGAATGACTGTCACATTTCAGCAGTGACCAGACTTCAAAAGAAAAAACGTTATTAGGTGCAAAATTGTCTATATGGGTGCAAAAAGGGTACTATATGAAAGCAAGTATTTTTCTATTTACTTAGAACACAATTACACGTAGATTTTATGCCAACTAGAAAAAGAATAGCGTACCAATACTCAACCTACTTTAACAGAACTGATTTCAACACAGGGAGAACATTACAGAAGTAAACATGGTTTTCTTTTGGGAGTGTATAATTCCTTTTGATTGACAAGCAAACCTACAAGTAGTGTAGACACAAGAGACTGCGGATGCTGGAATCTGGAGCAAAAAACAAATTACTGGAGGAACTCAGCAGGTCAGTCATCATCTGTGGAGGGGAATGGACACGTGACATTTCGGATCTGATGAAGGGACGTGTGGTCTGAAATTAATTTGGGGTAATATGTGCAGTTCAGACCCAGTTACCAGGGACAAGGATGGAGTTGTTGAGCAAGCCATGAAGTAATTAATTCAGCCTTCCTCATGTGTAGTGCAAGATAATCTCGAATTATTCAGTACTGGATGTTAGGTGAATCCCTTAACAATTTAGGAATTATGGAGAGGTTTAGAAAATGGATGTTGTCAGCTCACAAGTGAAAACAGATGCTGTGTTTTTGGATAATGTTGCCACAGAACACCATGTAGGTAAGGAACAGAAGGAACCAGAAAATATGGCACAGTAGCAAGTACAGAAATCATGCTTTGGGCAACAACAAATTGATAGCTGGATTATTTTGGATGGGAATTATACTGGTAGCTGTGTCACAAGATGCAGGTAGATTGAGGGGGGCGCGGGGATAAAAAGGTCTGGATTATTTTTGTCACAATTCTAAATATGCCAGTTGTGAGTTTTGCTGCAAGCGTTTATGGTGCTGTGGATAGATGGAATGTTGACTGGAGAGAACGCAAAACAGGTTTGAGTAGGCACAGCAAATTTGGAGAGAAGAGGCAGGTTGGAGATGAAGCACAATTAAATAATATGCAGCAAACCTTTCAGGATTGACATTGGAAATAGTTTTACCCAATATTGATTTCCAAGCGCAGTTCCCACCACTTGTAAACTCATCTTTATGAGAATTAACCATTTGCCATTGTCACTGTCAGGTGCCAATTAAAACGACACCATCTAAAACCTATTAGATAGGCTAACTATTCCAAGAAGTTCGGAAGTAGTTAACACTGGTTTGAACTGTAATTATTTGCCATTAAACTCTGAGCCTGCCCTCGCTGAAGTTTAGAAGGATGAGGGGGAGAGCTCTGAAACTGAAGCCGAATAATCAAAGGACTTGATAGATGTGGAGAGTGTGTTTCCACTAGCGGGTGAGTCTAGGACCAGAGGGCACAGCCTCAGAATAAAATGAGGTACCTATGACTTATGAACATGATAGTAAACTATTGTTGTCACAGGTTTCATTTGAGCAATTTCCTCCATTTAAAGGATTGCATGACTAATCAAAAACTACATTAAACATGCAGATCTTCCCTTTATTCGTTCTAATTAGGGTTGATAATGATTCTGGCACTCAAAATGTTTAATAACTGATTGATCTTGGTGGTACCAACATTCCCCCTCAACATTGATGTCAGATTTCACAGAACGGGCTGCATGGAGTTTCAGTAATCATTATTTACGCTCTGCTAGTTTCACGAGTGTCATAAACTGGTGAGTTGAAAAAAATGTTCAGTTAAAGATCAGAGTCAAATAGGGAACTACGTAATAATATCACGGTCATTGGCATGTCAGATTATAGAAATGTGAAATTTTCTGCTACATTCTTGACATTCTTGTTCGACAGTGCAAGCTGGGAAAATCCTGGATTTGTGCAGATCAAGAGAATGTTCCACCAACTGTTCCGATCAGAACCACCAACATTAGCCAGCATGGTATAAACTATTAATGCAGTTTCTCTCTCCACAGGTGCTGGCTGGCCTGCTGAGTGTTTTCAGCATTTTCTGCTTTTATTTCAGACTTCCAGCATTCACAGTTTTCCCTTCTCTCTTGCCCTGCCTCTGTTGCCCATTTGTCTGTTGGAGAAATGCTCCCAGCCAGAACTTCCTCTCCATATTTGTGGAACACTGATAACCACTGGGAGCCATTGGCAATTGATGATTTCCTGTATAACAATGTATAAAATTGTGATTTAAAATATTTAATAAGACTGTTTGGATGATGTAGTGTGCTTAACGGTGCTGATGTAGGATGTAGAGAGGCAGGGCAAGAGAGAAGGGAAAACTGTGAATGCTGGAAGTCTGAAATAAAAGCAGAAAATGCTGAAAACACTCAGCAGGCCAGCCAGCACCTGTGGAGAGAGAAACTGCATTAATAGTTTATACCATGCTGGCTAATGTTGGTGGTTCTGATCGGAACAGTTGGTGGAACATTCTCTTGATCTGCACAAATCCAGGATTTTCCCAGCTTGCACTGTCGAACAAGAAAGTCTGGGACCTATTGATTGATTCCAAGTCCTGTCTCTGTTAGTTTGCTCCACTGCTAGGGTCTCTGGAATTCAGCTGAAGAGCAGTCTTGCTGAGATTTCCCAGCATTCTGCTGCAGAATTACCATTTTGGATCCTGTGCCAAGTTTGATATGGAACAGGATCTGACACCTAATAGATTAACTGGTGCGGCAGGAGCTCAAAAATGTACGCTGTGACTTAATAAACATTACTTGGCTTTCCTTTAATCTTTTTCATTATTTAAATATGATTTGAATTGATCTTTTTTATTGTCTGTGAAAATGCAAGAGACGTATAAAACAATTATAAGAACCACTTATAGTCCCAAATAAGTAGAGGAGAGAGGGACGGCAGCCAATGGTTATGGGGATGGAGCTAGGGACTGAAATGTTTTCATCACAACGGGAAAAGTGAGACATGTTTCAGGTTTTAATCTGGATGAGGGAATTGAAGGCACTATCTCCAAGTTTGCGGATGACACTAAGCTGGAGGGGCAGTGTTAGCTGTGAGGAGGATGCTAGGAGAATGCAAGGTGACTTGGATAGGCTGGGTGAGTGGGCAATTGTTTGGCAGATGCAGTATAATGTGGATAAATGTGAGGTTATCCACTTTGGTGGCAAAAATAGGAAAACCGACTACTATCTAAATGGTGGCCGATTAGGAAAAGGGGAGATGCAGCGCGACCTGGGTGTCATGGTACACCAGTCATTGAAAGTAGGCATGCAGGTACAGCAGGCAGTGAAGAAAGCCAATGGTATGTTAGCTTTCATAGAAAAAGGATTTGAGTATAGGAGCAGGGAGGTTCTACTTCAGTTGTATAGGGTCTTGGTGAGGCCACACCTGGAGTATTGCGTACAGTTCTGGTCTCCAAATCTGAGGAAGGACATTATTGCCATAGAGGGAGTGCAGCGAAGGTTCACCAGACTGATTCCTGGGATGTCAGGACTGTCTTATGAACAAAGACTGCATAGACTCGGTTTATACTCTCTAGAATTTAGGAGATTGAGAGGGGATCTTATAGAAACTTACAAGATTCTTAAGGGGTTGGACAGGCTAGATGCAGGAAGATTGTTCCCGATGTTGGGGAGGTCCTAGACAAGGGGTCACAGCTTAAGGATAAGGGGGAAATCCTTTAGGACCGAGATGAGAAGGACGTTTTTCACACAGAGAGTGGTGGGTCTCTGGAACTCTCTGCCACAGAGGGTAGTTAAGGCCAGTTCATTGGCTATATTTAAGAGGGAGTTAGATGTGGCCCTTGTGGCTAAGGGGATCAGAGGGTATGGAGAGAAGGCAGGTACGGGATACTGAGTTGGATGATCAGCCATGATCATATTGAATGACGGTGCAGGCTCGAAGTGCCGAATGGCCTACTCCTGCACCTAATTTCTATGTTTCTATGTTTAAGCATATACAGAAGCAGGGCAAGTCGAAGGGAAAATGTTTATCAATCTAAAATGTTCATTGTCCTTTTCTATATGGATGGTACCTGACCTGTTGACTATAGCCAGTGTTTTCTGTTCTTATCTCCATCCTACCATATCCCACTCACACTTACACCAATGGTTACATGTCGTGGCCAGCTTTGGTGATACCTCTCTCTGCAACTCCATGTACAGTAAAGTGAACAGACCTGACTTGACCATTCTGGACTGTTTGCTAAACAGCCTTTCTCCCCGTTGCTAAGAATTTTATAATTAGTAAACAAAGCATTCAATTAAACAACTTTTTTAAACAGCCTATGATTTTGTTCACACCAGTGCTCTGAACATAAATCTTCTATTTTTGTTTGACAACTCTACGGATAGTAGGTAGTGTTTAATTAGGCCATTTGGATGGATTTTTCCAATGTATTTATCACCTCTCAGATGCACTTTGCTATCTTCTACTGATTTATTGTCCGAGTGAAACTTTGATTAAAGCTGGGTTGTAAATCTCTATCGTAACTTATAATTTTGGTGGGCGTAGTAGAAAGAATCCTAAAGCAACTGGATGAGAAGTGGAGACAAAACACCTACTTATAAAGCAAAATAACTTACTGGCATACTACTACCTTTACGTAATAGGTGATGAGCATCTTTCTCAGATCAAACATCTGTAGCATACACGCTGCATTGTTGTCACTGATGCTGTAGCCTTCCAGTACATATTTTGATGATGTAACTTCCCAGGCCAGCCAGCGCTGGATAAAAGCTGCATTGAATGACAGCATGTGAGGCAAATGTCCTGGCTCACAGCAGCAACAGCAACCCTCATCATCCTCAGCTCCCTCTGTTATTGCTTCAACCTCCCTCTGTTGACAGTATGTACCTGAAAAAAAATGACATTATACCACATGTGCAATATATCTCATTCAATATGTGCCTGACAATATGTACTATGCAATATATCGTGCACAATATTTACTGCACAATATGCATGTCATTCCAATATGTATCATTCAATACACCCCTTTCGAAATGTCCAGTTCAACATGAATTGTATGACACAGAAAATTTACAATAATCAGTAAATTACATTAAAATATGCCTACCCTGATAATGTAACAACAAATTATATAGATTTCCAGGCACAAGGTTTAGAGAAGAACACAAAATGTCCACCCCGTTAGATTGGTCTGATTCTGGTCATTTAAAATTGCATTTCCTGATGCATCTCAGAGGCTAACATCATATTACAGATACAGTGACTTCTCATTTTTGTCTGCCAAACAACCTTTCACGCCATCTACAAAGTTTCAAGGAGGTCGTCTCTCGTTCTTCTAAACTCCAGTGAGTACAGGCCCAGTGCCGTCAAACGCTCATCATACATTAACCCGCTCATTCCTGGGAATTCCAGGAACCCTCTCCAGAGCCATGCCAACATGCCAACTTGTCCATGCTGACAAAGCTGTCCCATCTACGCTACTCCCATTTGTTTGCATTTGGCCCATATCCCCCTAAACTGTTCCTTCCATGTACGTGTCCAAATGTCATGTACCTGTTAAACATTGTTATTGCATCTGCCTCGACTCATTTATCTGGCAGCTCATCCTCTGTACGAAAAAATTGTGTATAAGACCACCTCGCAACCTTCTGTGCTCCAAGGATTAAAGTCCGAGCCTGCCCAATCTCTCTCTCTAGCTCAAGCCCTCGAGTCCTAGTAATGTCCTCACAATCTTCTGTACTCATTCCGGTTTTTAATTACATCATTCTTATAACCATGTGACAAAATACTGAATACAGTACCCCAAGTGCAGAATTACCAACTTGTATGTAATAGATTATGCTAACTAGATGAATGAATGAATGAATAAGTTTATTGGACAAGTATTCACATACAAGGAATTTGCCTTGGTGCTCCGCCCACAAGTGACAACATGACATAGTGACAGTTACGAATGACACATAAAACACTAAACATTATTAATTATACACCATTGATCACACATGTGAATTAAATAAAATACCAGAGCAAAAGGAGGCTGTAGACTTTTGGTTATTGAGTAGAAGAGCTACTACTCGTGGAAAAAAGCTGTTTTTATGTCTGGCTGTGGCAGCTTTGACAGTCCGGAGTCGCCTTCCAGAGGGAAGTGATTCAAAGAGTTTGTGGCCAGGGTGTGAGGGGACAGAGATGATCTTACCCATTTGCTTCCTGGCCCTTGCAGTGTACAGTTTGTCAATGGAGGGAAGATTGCAGCCAATAACCTTCTCTGCTGATCAGCCGGTTCGCTGCAGCCTTCAGGTATCGTGCTTGTTGGCTGAGCCAAACCAGACCATGATGGAGAAGGTGAGGACAGATTCTACGATGGCCGTATAGAATTGGACCATCATTGGACCAGATTGTGCTTCCTCAACTGCCGCAGGAAGTACATCCTCTGTTGTGCCTTTTTGACTGTGGAGTCGATGGTAGCCCCCCACTTAAGGTCCTTGGAGATGATGGTTCCCAGGAACTTAAAAGACTCCAAAGATGTGACTGTGGTGTTGTTGATGGTGAGTGGGGTGAGGGGAGGGGGAGCTCTCCTAGAGTCTACAATCAATTCCACTGTCTTAAGAGCATTGTGGTCCAGGTTGTTGCAATGGCACCAGGACGCCAGCCGTGACACTTCTTGTCAGTAGGCAGATTCCTCCCCATCCTGGATCAGTCCAATCAGGGTTGTGTTGTCCGCAAACTTGGGAAGCTTGACAGATGAGTCAATGGAGGTGCAGTCATTGGTGTCGAGAGAGTAGAGGAGAGGGGAAGAGTACGCAGCCTTGCGGTGTTCCTATGTTGCGGGTCCGAGATGTGCTTTCCCAGCCTCGCATGCTGCTTCCTGTCTGTCAGTTCTTTATGTATAAAGATTCATATTTATAACAATTAAACAATACATGTTAATTGTTATAAAAATGAATGTTTTCTGTTCCATCACACTAGGTGTCCTGTCATAATGGTACGACATAGAACTTGAACCCTTGAGTTTGCATGTACATTCAAGTTGTCAATAGAAAAAATTGTGACTACATTGGTAATAAAACAGACCAGATTATGAGTATAGCCACAAATAACATTTATTTACACAGAATTGTGTCTGACAATACAACCAAATAAAGTGACAAGGGCATCTGGTTTTGTGGAGTTGCACCACCAATATATCCCGAATAAACACCAGGCTTATTTGCTCACAGACGAGCCAATCCGTAGCCCCATCTTTATGAGTGATGTTTAAAATCAACTCTGCCATCTTCTCGAAATATGGGTAAATTCCACAGACCTGCATTTACTGCCATGTCTTCTGCTGAATCTTTTATTGTTCTTGTGGATATAGAAAAATACTAAAATGCCCACGGTACCACTCAAGTTTGATTTAGAATCAATCTGAAGTGTATTTATATCCTTGCATTAAATTTTTATTCTTCATAGTTCTGCATTCATGACTGAATAAAATATCAATTATTGAGACAGCTACAAACTAACAATAGATAAACACCATTCAGTGAAGATTCCAAATTATAATATTTTTGCTTGCTTTGCACTAATCTGTGCAGCTCCTGTATTACTGAGAACTTAATGTTATGTTTGAGCAACTAAACAGATAAACAATTTGAACATGGAAATACAGAACAAAGTACAACCTCCAAGTGATCGGCAAAACATTCACCTGTCAACTTGGCAAGTATGAACTCATGTAATTTGTCAATAAAATACAACATGAAAGTAATAGATCAGGTAGATGCACAGAGTAGGGGAATCGAGGACCAGGGGACATAGGTTCAAGGTGAAGGGGAAAGATTTAATAGGAATCAGAGGGGTAACGTTTTCACACAAAGGGTGGTGGGTGTATGGAACAAGCTGCCAGCGAAAGTAGTTGAGGCAGTGTCTACCCCAACATTTAAGAAACAGTTAGACAGGTACATGGATAAGGCAGGTTTGAAGGGATAGACAGATGGGGCTAGCGTAGCTGGGATACGTTGGCAGGTGTGGGAAAGTTGGGCCGAAGGGCCTGTTTCCACACTGTATCATGCAATGACTCTAAAAGGATAATTATACTAAGGGCATTGTAAAAGTGTTTA